>CM060951.1:111342973-111877973 GCA_030765055.1 Mantis religiosa | reverse complement strand
TTCATAAATTAAGTTAATTTCTTCTTGTGTTTGAGGAAAGTTATTTAAATTCTCTCTCTCTTAATCGAAGTACACCTCTTCTTAGCTCTCTACAGGGCTCTGTCAGATGACATCACAACCCTCGCGTGTCTCTTTCCTCTCCGCCAAGGTTGGCTCAGACTTGAGTGAACAAAAAGGCATGAGCCGACGCTGCCATAATATCACTAACCGCTAGTCCTCTTTGTACACTCTTCCTGAAGCGGGAGGGAGTGAAAGAGGGAACGAGAAAGCTGCCCGTACGTACAGCTGATGCGCACGCGCAGATTGCACTGCCATGACGTCACTGCGAATGGCCGGTGACGTAAAACTTATTAGACGGCTGCAGGCAGGCAGGCAGCGTCTGAATATTGTGTTGACAAGTAGGTGTCGAACGGCGCGGGGGAGACGAGCGCTTACGTCACGTCTGCTCGTTTACTGGGTAACCAAACCACATTAACTGTGGGCAGCGAATTCAATTTGTAATTAATGACTATTAGTGATACCGCTAAGGCGTTGGTTACCTACTCATTCTCGTAGCACAATGCTACAATTATGATACCGTCTTTCGGTTGTTATATCCATGAACATTCATATTTGACATTAATAAAGAGTAAACAAAAGTTTTTTTTTAAATTCATAATATACTTAATATAATAATTTGTTGGAACAACGTGTGAACTGAAATATATAAAGGAATAGCTAAAATGATTTAAAGGGTTGCTATGCTAATTTTTATCTCATAAAACTTGACATTTTAATTTCTGACTTTAAAAATACTTAGGGACCACACGTTCAACATTTATTTTAACTATTTATATTATGAATCCCCGCATTTATAAAATGTGGTTTAAAATCCAGAATAAAATGCTTTTTATGTTAAAATTTGAGGTTTTTTGGACATGATTATTTTCAACAAATTTAATTTTTCAAAGTGTTCCATATTATGTAGTTTTCATTCAATTCTTTTGATATTTGTCGTGAGACTACAAAAACTAAGCATTAAATCATAGTTTAACAAAATCCGACTGGAGGAATCGCTGTGCTAAATGAATAATATAACACAAATAACTTAATACATATTGATTATGTGAAGCTATTGTGTAGAAGAATTCCCTTCAATGATGCCATATTTTGAGGTTAAGATAAAATTATTACAACGTTTAAAATCTAGTGAATGTAAAACACCTTATGGATATTCGCAAAAAAGTCATCAGGCATTGGATCCCATACACCTTTAAAGGGATACGAAGTTTACGAGTCTCGCAGTATATGCTGACGTCACTCCCGGGGACAACACGTAAGGATAGTCCGGTTCACAACCGCATTACAACTACTGCTCGTCACGCAGGTAGATCTGCCTTTCAGGAAGTGCAAGGTGTTTGACATATTGCTAATAGCTTTACTGTCACAACAATTATCGGCAATGTCCATTTTATAAATCAAAATTTTATGGTATTATCAAAAGCCATTAAACAGCTTGAAGAATGTACTTTCGAGCTGTCTAAAAACAGTCGAGGAGGCAACAATTAACAATGTACAGAATGCACTACCTACCAAACAAGAAAAAAAATTGAGTACTCTACAAAAAATACTGGATTTTAAGTACTGCGTAATATAGGAAATTAACTAAGCTAAGTTTAGGACAAACACATGAAAATATGCACATTAACGTCATGCGGCGTTGAACGAACTTTCTCTCAATATGGAAAGATTCCCCCAATATTTTTATATTGTTTCAGCGTGAGGCGCAGAAAATTCACATTCGACAATTTACGAATAAACATGGTTGTTCACTGCAATTCCCGCATTAAAAGCAATGAAGAGGATGGCATATTGTAATGTAGCTTACACTTTGTATCGTACCAGAGTGTACACACCGGTGCATCGGTATACTTGTTGACACGGACGTTTGTTGATGTCTCGCTTGGCCTTCTATAGTACCTGTGCGCGTACCCTGTATACAATCCGATGTCTGGAAATCACATTTACAGTTACATTATTGTAACGATTTATTCAACTGCTTCAGATTTTTATTTGAATTACTGATTTATTTTCTCTTAGAAAAAGAATTAGTTATTTCTTATACAATTACCTATCCTATTATAACACAATATTATATTCAAATAATGCCTAAGTTGTGAACGTACTCTAAAGCTCTGAAAGGCCGGAATATTTTCCTGAGATAAAATTATTCGATACCAGCGTTACCTTTGGTTCGAAAATTTATTCCTATAACTTTTAGGCTTAGGTCGCATTTGCCCAATAGTCTCGGGTTTATTTGGAAATCATTACTTATATATTTAAGCAAAGAGTTAATTTTAACTCAGCACACTCTATAAAGTCCAAAATGTGAAGAAAAAGCATACAAATATTGAAATAATATAGTGCAAAAGCACTGCAAATAACGCTGAAGAAAACTGTATGTGAAGTATGAGTTAACATTTTGAATTAGGAAGCAGGTTTCACTCATGTCACTTTGTCCAACTTTAAGCAAGCCTCAACTTACTTTTATAAACATTATTTGTAAAAGCCATGAAATACAACCAACCCAAATCTGATTACCATTTCATTCAATAGTTTTTCTGTATCTTGAAGCTAAAGCAGTGCCATGTGTTTATTTAGCTTTCTAATGAGATCCCAGGGACATTAAAGATGCCATTTTTTTGCAATCTGTACAAATAAGATTAATATAATTATCTGGGGTTGTCTGTGTTTTCATAGTTTATCCTAAACAGCCTGAGGTTGCCTTCAGTAATTGCACAGACAAAACTAAGGAGACACAAGAAATTCAAAACAAAACAAACATCTAATTTTACTGTTACTACTTCATGTTCGATGTTGCAAATATCAAGGAATATTGCACGCACTTGCTGTTTCTTTTGTTATTGTGAAATGGAGTGAAAATTTGAGTTATAGCTTACAAAAGAGTATTACTTTAATAACAAAGGTTATTCTGCCAGGTTTGATCCAACTATTGTGTTTTAAATCGGATGATGTTTGTCCTTGAGCGCTACTAGGTAAGCAACCAATCAGAGTATCGCAGTGTTGTCGTATTGCATTCCCCCTAAGTGGTGTGTGACGAGTGCCAAACTAATCAATCTCTAATAAATACTATTCGCGCTAAGACAAAAGTTCACATTTTGCCAAAACTGATCTCTGTGGAAGGAGAGAGTAATGTATTTAACATAAACTTAAAACCCCTATATTTTTAGCTCAAATAGTTTTCCTAATACAAATAAAGTAGATACAATTATATTATAACAATGAATTATGACGTAAGCACTGTAATGAACATCATTATTCGTTGGCATGTATTTGTGAACGTATACGAAATTACTCAGCTGAAACGTAAACATTTGACATGATGCAGTAAAAGAAATATGTACTTTGAATAAGCTAAGGTGTTTGTTAAATTCGATGAGAGGAAACAATACACTTCCTGCTGGTCTGACAGAACGTGTCTGGTCACATTATATCTGACAATGAAACACGATCCACCTTCCCCCTTACTACTGCCAGAACAATCCAATTGAGTTAATGTGGGTTATATTGCAAATAGAAATAATATTTTTGAACTGACTGACGTTGAAAGGCTTATTCACGAAGAAATTGACAAGGAACACAACAAGACTGGGAAAACTGCGTAGACATCAAATAAACTACAAGAAGATGACTTTTGGAAAGAAATAGCACGTAATTAAATTTTGGAACCTATCATCATAAATTTGCAGTACTCAGACGATGAAGACAATGACAATGACGAATTATCTCTTAACGTAAGTAACATTCACAGCTATACGGATACACCTCTGGTATTTTTGTTGGATTAGAAAAATAAGTAATTCACGAATTATAAATAATTTTAAACTAAATACTTAAACCATTTGCGTAATATACGAATATCCATACTGTAATTATGATTTCAACAACTGCATTATTATAAAACTTTCGAAAATTCAGTTTGCGTTATCGGCAAGAACACTCGCAAGTGTGCGAGAGAGAGAGAGAGAGAGAGAGAGAGAGAGAGAGAGAGAGAGAGAGAGAGAGAGAGAGGGAAATAATGAAAGAGTGGGCATAACGAGGTGGCAACGCAGAAGGCTCTAACGCATCTGATTCGCTACAGACGAGAACCCTTCCCATTTGAAACACATAATAGGAACGACGGCGTGGATGCTTATATACATTTGCACACAGATTTTATCAAAGAATCAACGTATACAGACTTAATTTTAAGAAAGTTATTTATACACTTTTAATTTACACGCTTCATTATTTATTTGTCCTGACACAATTCTTAAACTTTTTGTACGTATAATTGTATATTGATAAACTCTGTAATAGATAAACAGAAAAAATGTCAACGATAATAAAAGCAATGATAAGAGGAAATATTTATTGAAGCTACAATTCCATGTGAAGGTAAGAATATACTTCCCACATGAACTCATCCTCTGCGGACATTTCTTCGATATAGTACTTATACAATCCTATACGTAAACGGAATAAAGGATGATGACACAATTTAAGGTATAGGTCGCACATTTGTTAGGTAACGTTGCAGTTTAATATGTTACATAAACTTTTACATCATCAAATGACATCGATTTTAATAAGTGTTATTTTCAAAACCTCACCCTAATATATGTAAAATTAAAACTATGTAGGTGAAATACTGTCATTTATTTGGATAGGCAGAGTCAGACTGAAACATTCAATGCCATAACCGGAATTTTAACCACGGATCTTCCGGTCTCCGTCCGGTTGATCTTAACCATTGAGCTGCTATGGTCAACATGCCAGCGTGACACTAACTTCTCCAATTGACTCGTATTAATTACTATCAATAATCTTCCTTATTATTTGTCTTGGATTGGATTACAGTACGGAGAGGTTTCCCGTAGGGGAGGGGATACGTCCCCTTTAGCTGCCGTGGTGCTGGCGCTGCGGATCCTTAGCACTCGTGGTACCTCTGACGTTACTAGAGGAACCTCGGGCCGAACATTCGAGCCCCTCCCTGATTGGGAGTTGTTCGGATTGCGGTGGACTCGAGGAGGCAGTGGTTCCCGATACCCGTGGGAGATCGGGTACGTGTCCGGACGGGGTTAAGGGAAACCATTAATATTCCCGCGTACTAGCCAGCATAGCTAGTAGAACGTGTACTAGATCACCAGGCGGCCCCACCGAGGTCATATCGGTAGCCTTCCCATTTTGGTGTTGGCGCGCCTAAGTGGCGTATTCACTTCCCTCCCGTCTTGAGTCCACAGGACCAGATGGGGGAGGGGGCTTGTTAGTCTCTAGGTCTTGCCCTATGGAAAGCCCCACGGAGGCGCCGGCGCCCTTCTGGGACAGCTGGGTAACTCCCTGGTTGAAGGAGGCCAGGGTCCGGGACTAATTGGAGTACAACCTCTTCAGTTAACGGTACGGAGAGGATTCAGCACTGCGACCAGTCTTGACCTATTGTATCTATGCTGCGAATGGGGCATCCCCGGCAGGAAGGACGAGGTGAGAGGAGCCGCGACAGTGCAGAGGTCAGGTCTCTACAGTTTACTGGATGGAAACTCCCCGCCAAGCCAGCACAACCGGCAGCTCATCCGACTGCGGAAACGGTCCACCAGACCAGGACCGGAGACCGTTCCATCAGAGGAAGAAACTTCACTCACAGCATATTTTCCTGTCATACATCTCCGAGACACCCGCCGGTACTTCTACCCTGAAAGAGGCCACCAGATGAGAGATGGTGTGAAACGGAGATTAAACGGAGGGACAGAAATTGGGGCATGTGATAAACCGTCCAGTATTCGCCAGACAACCGGGAAAACTCTTGAAAAACCCCATGGGTCAGTTAGGTCAGCCACGGGTATGAAACCCTGGCCTCCCGAATGCGGGCCACTTGAAACCGCCAGTTTCTTTCTGTCTTACTTTGTTTATTTTTAAATTCCTCTTTATTGTTTCTTGAAAAGGAACATATATAGAAGAGGAACGAAATAAAGAAGACAGGAAAGTGCAGGACAATTCTTGTCTTATATCATTAACATACGATACTACATAAAAATAAGTGATGAGGTTCGTAAGTATGTTTAGTTATATGTATTTGCATTCACTTGTTCCGGGACGGATTCTGTTTCGATATTCGCCCTGACAGTGACTGCCTTTTGGTGAGAGGGGATTTGTTGATTGAATTTCAGCCATGTCCCCTAGAGATCGACAGGCATGTATTTGTCCCGTCTGCTTGTTTGCAACTTAGTTTATTCCCGTCGCTTATACGCCTATTTAGTTCACCCCGTTAAATATTATTTTTTCGTTATTGTAGCAATGCGGTGCAGTGCTATCAAATTAAAAGAGTACGCTGTTGTGCGAAAGCTGTCCGCGGCTTACAGCCCTCGTCTGCAGAAGCTCCAATTCCCGTATGGCGGTCCGGTTATGTGGCGTTTGCTCCTTCCGATGTTATTTACAGAGAAAGAAATTTGAAATTCCAATAGATTCGTTCCTAAAGATATCCATTAGTAATACTAACATAAATATCAATATATTGTAATTATATTGATATTATATATATATATATATATATATATATATATATATATATATATATATATATATGCCCGCCTTGGTAGCGTGGTGGTAGCATGTCTGCCTCACGTTCAAGAGGTCCCGAGTTTATCATTTCATCCATTCCATTCATCGTCCGATATGACAGCATGCCAGATACATCTTTGCGTCATAAAACCTTTTTGTTATCCTTTCCGTGTACCCTAACTTCTAAATTTTCTTAACTCTATCTGGATATATTCTTTTCTTTCTTTAGTGGTAATAATAGCTTATGTATTCCAAATATCATTTAAATCACTCTAATTAAAGGTGAGTGAACAGCACACTGCTTACTCTAGATTTTTCAGGAATCAATGACATTCATTTTTTTTTTCATTCCAATTCATTGTCTATATAAACTTTCGAAATCGAAGTTAGCATGGAATGTAGTAATTTCTATTCCAATTAGAGAAAGTTAAAACAAGGCAATATTTTACCTTTCACGTGCTTTGTTAAGCATAAGTAACAAAATATATCTCCGCAATTTGCCAAAGATGCACATGCTTGCTGCAGCTCTGTGATTGTGCATGTGTTGAATGAGCCACCTTAATACCCAATGCATGTACTATAGATCGTTCTTACAATCACTCAAAAAAGTATTCGTCTGACTAGTATTGTTTATTTTAAAAGTAAATAAAGGTTAAAAATTAAAGAATAAAGCTCATCTTCAGTACTAGTTTATTTAATATGACCTTATACATTAACAAAACATTATTTTCTGTTGTAAGAAACATAAGAAAAATAATGTTATACGTCAATGTTATACTTCATGTCAAAGATATATTCGTCTCCAGCAAATAAACTATTGTTTTGACTAATGGATATACATTCTTAATACTTGGTGGGTCCTCCTTTTCTCTTTATTATCTCACGTAATCTTCTTGTCATTGATCTCACAAGATTTTCTGTAGTTTCTCTTGTAATTTTCTTCCAGTCCTCCATTAAAAACTTCGAAATATCATTATTGTTTGAGATCTTGCGTTTTCGTAAATTTTCTCCAACAATGTGTCACACATGCTCAATTGGGTTGACGCTTGGTTATTGTGGAGGCGTTTCCATCCATCGTGGTGTGATGTATAACAACCAGAGCTTCGTGTTCAGGGCTGAAGGTTGGGGTCATTGTCTTGTGTGAAGATGTAGTCATCTGTAAGACCCATATTGTTCACACACTGTGGAAGATGTGACTTCAATATGTTAATAAAAAGTCTGTGGTACATGTTGCCATCAATAAAACACAGATCACCAACACCATTCACACTCATAAACCCCAATCTCAGCACAGATCCTCCACCATGTTTAGAGTCTGACTAGTGAACGCGAGTGCAGTTTGCCCCTCAAAAGGAAACTACCCTCCCGCCCACTAATGACCATCATAAATCTATCTCCACACTTCAGAAATGGAACACTGTCGTTGAGGACCAATAGCAACCCTGATTTTCTCGAAGTGACAGTCGCATGTCTACTCCACGTGGAGTCTCAGTTGCCATAGTTCCAACTTCCAGTTGATCTGTTTCATTACGTGCAGAAATTCGTTGTGTGTCACGATGTGGAGACCCTGGGAGGGAAATGCAGTGGTAATTGCAAATGAAGTAGTAGACAACTTTCAGTCAAGTGAAAATAAAGTGATGACAATAGTGTAAATAACTGGGACGAGTTATATTACTGGAAAAGCCTCAAAAAGCAAAGTTATAACGGGAACTGTTTCTAAGCAAATTCAAGCGCTTGTTTTGAACATACATAAATATGTGCTGACAAATAATCTTGATAAGGGGTCGTGCAATAAACCTGATGATGAATTCTGGGTATTCAAGAAGTACAGTAAGAAATATTGTGACGAAAGGAATACCAAAGACGCCGATCAAGTGTGAAAACAAAAGGAAACGTTTCTTTAAAGTAGATAATTTCACATGCGATTTAATTCGTCGAGTAATTTATGGATTCTTCGCAAAAGGGAGAGCGCTCACCTTAGACGAATTGGTTGCACATTTGCAAGAAAATTGTGATTTTCCTTATGGGCAATGCACTTTGCTCGGCCTCCTAAAGGAGCTGGGTTTCAAATAACGCACTTTGAATAAGACAAGGGTTATTATGGAATCCAGTAGAATTGTAGCTTGGTCAAAGCTACGGACGTTTTGCAGTAATGGACATAAGAAAGTTTATTTAGACAAAACCTCGTACGATATCTATGACGTATCGAGAAAGGTGGCAACCTTGCAGAAAGGTCTGGGTGAAGGAGGGTCTGTGTTGTAAAACGATTATAATAGTTCGTCAAAGGCAGCGGCCGACGTGGACATGAGTTACCTAAACAGACTCTAACAGTGATTGTGACATTTTTGATTTCCAATTCATAATTTCGTTGCCGTCATATCCTTAATCTTCCTCTTGATACAGATGCACGAAATTTACTTTCATCGGTAAAAATTGCATTTTTCCAGATGTCGTAATAATCATTTATGTGAGTTTTGGCATATGCAAGATTTTTGCTTCCGTTACCCTTGGTTATGTATGATTTTCTACGCGCTGTTCGGTTGTTGTATTCAGCCTTGTGAAGAATATTTCGTATTGTCTGCCAATGTACACGTTTTGCCATATTCCTTTCCGCTTCTGCAGCGATCTTTGTAAGCACTCCATTTTGAACCTTTTTTCAATTTTCTCACTATCTGATGTTTTTCAGCTCGAGTCATGAGGGGCCGAGCTTTTCTTGGTTTATTTTTGTATGTTTTTGTTTGATTGTGCCTGTATATGATACTCTTAACAGTAGTAATTGGCCTGTTTAATATTTCAGCTATTTCTTTGAATCTCTTACCATTTTTGAAGCACCTTACAGCAACTTGTCTTTCTTCCTTTGTTTCCTTATTTTTTCGTCCCGTGCTTTTCTGTTCTGATAGAAAATTGTGTCAAAGAAACGTAACTACTTAACTTTATTATCAAGCTGTATTAATCTTTGTTTCTTAGTTCCACGGATTTTAACTTTTAAGGCCGATTTCCAAGAGGAGCTGAACTGAAATCCAGCATCACGATTAAGCTTGCTCCTTTCAGAGGAAATCGCCAAACCTTCCTTAATTCTCCGCTCCCAGTAACTGTTGCATTTTGCCAAGATGGTCGTCTCCCGAAAGTTGGCTCTACGGTCGTTATCAAAACAATGCTCTGCCAGCCCAGACTTCTCAGGTTGCATGCATTAAACGAATGCTCAGTTCATGTTCGATTATTCTAGTAGCGATGGTCCTTCCGGTTTGTCCTATATACGGTGTTCCACATTCACAGAGAATGCGGTACACTCACAGAACTTGGAAGTCCAGTTTGTCTTCCACTGGTCTCAACAGAAGTTTTATCTTCGGAGGTGGCTTGTGGATGGTCCTGATGTGTTTGGCGAGAATTCTGCTGATTCTGCCGGATATATTGCCGGTAAACGCGATGCAAGCTGTAGGTGTAGGCTTATCTGAAGCTTGCTGTATTACAGGTTTCCCTTTCCTAGCTTTGGTGATTGAGGATTCAACGTCATATTCAGAGTAGCCGTTTTGACGGAAAGTGAGTCTCAGGTGCTGTAATTCTTGTTTTAAGTGGCTGGGATCAGAGATAGACAAAGCTCTGTGGGCCTGTGTACTGAGAACTACCAGTCGCCGAGACTTATGGATGGAAACTATGAGCATTCAGGTTTGAGATCGGTGTGTGTAGGCTTGCGATATACAGCATGCCCCAGTGTACCGTTGCTGTTTTTTGAAACAAGAATGTCCAGGAATGGAAGAGCTCCATCCTTCTCCACTTCCATGAATACCCATGTTTTGAAATTCACTTCTGTACGTGATGCAGATTAAGGGGGCATGAGTCAGAGAAAAGGAAGAAATAAAAAGGACTTCAAATATTAACAGTTACAGTCCACATTTGCACTCTAGTGATCATTCTGATGTTATACTGTATATTACTTAAACTGCCGGGCCGCAGATTGCGCATAGGGGCTAGGCGCATCGTCTCTTGCGCTGAGAGGTTTTCCTTCTAGAACTCCCCCGTTACTTGCCAAAGAGTGATAGTAACGACTAATGTGAGTACTGGTCTTGTTATAAATTGTGTTTAAGGTGATTTCTGTCTACACTGAGCCATTCCTGGTATTCCTCGTCATTCCCAGCTTGTAATTAAAGTGTATTCGCTTTGTAAATTTTCAATTTTGAAAGTTTAGCGCCACTATGAATAGAGCATTTTGGAACACCCGCTTAATGTACAACTTGTCTCAGGTAATGAGTCTCAGAGAGTGTTCGAATGATGCACCAATCTTGACAATTGTTTCCTCTGTTAACAATTTGTTTTTTGCTTCTTAGGTTTAGTGTACAGCGTCCTCGTGGTCCTGAACTTTATATAGATATCTGAGATCCCTCTACCTGGTGCTGGATAACAGAAGATTTGTAGTATCTAATCTTATGTTAAACTATAATTTTCATAGATTTTTCAGCTAGGTAACGTATAGTATTGAATAAATTAACAAAAATATGTAGTAAAAACCTTGACTATAAAACAAAGTTTGCTAAACTTCTAATGCACGTCAAATTACGACAAACGGTTCATAACTTTTGCTTGATTTTTCTTTTCTATGACATCTACTGTAAAAGTAACTTTGTAAAACTAAGAGTTTACAGCCCACGATTTGCTTGTAGACTATGTGATACAGTCTAGTGCAGCTATGTCCTTCGAATTTTAAATTCACCGCTACACACCGGAGTGTTGCTAAGGGCAACGAACTCTAGAGATCGTAGTATCGACTCCTGCTGAGAGAGGTTTTTATTCAAGGTTTTTCTTCAGCATAGCGTTCTCCTTCTTGCTGCCGAACAGTACATTTTCCTGTAGGTAAACGTTACAAAAATCTGTAGGAATTTAAACAAGAAATTATTTTACTCATACGGAATGACCATATGAAACCTGCTGAAGTGTATGATAGAACAATAACTAATCTGCATTTTCACTTACCTTTCCACCCTAACTTATCATGTTCGTTTCCTTGAAATCGTAATTTATGCCGGAGTTACGACGTCACAACAGTGACCTGATTAACTGACCCCTCACACAAAGGACACGCTGCTATGATATCTCTCGACCGCTCGTTGTCTTCGCCATAAATATCGTTATCAAGATAATACGTCGTATTTGTTTTATTTTATTGAATATTTAAATACAAATAGCACTGTTTAGCTTTCGGTTTCTTTATAAAAATATTTAAATAAACCTACTTACTCTGTTTCATTGCATTCCCTTATGTTTTAAATAAATTATACGAGGGCTGTTCAATAAAGAATGATCATAATTTTTTACGGTCATAATTTTTCGCATTAAAATTCAATCTTATTGTATTCTGTTAGCTTAATATGAACAAACACGCCGTAGTAGTTTCATTGTTGGTACTCCTGGTTCCCGCCTGTGAGAACCATGCAAATTCAGATATTTTCAGGATCGTCTATCGCAGCAATGGAGCTAACAAGCAGTTAAATTTGGTGTTAGAGGAAGATCCGGAGTCTCTTTCAAACGTAATCACTGCTGATGAAACTTGGCTATATCATCTTGATCCTGAGAGCAAACAGCAAAGCTCAGTATGAAAATCTCCTTCATCACCAACCCCCAAAAAAGCAAAAGTGGTTGCTTCTGCTGGAAAAGTTATGGTCATCTCATTTTTTGATATTCATGAAATGCTTTATCAGCATGTTGTACCTGCACACACATCAGTAACTGACAATTCTACAGTGATGTCCTGAAAACATTGCAAGTCCATATCAGGCGTAAAAGACCACATTTTCATGAAGCAGGCTGGATGCTGCACTACGATAATGCGCGGCTGCATATTGCCAATGTTGTTGCTGAATGTCTTGCAAAAATCAACGTGAAGTATGTCCCTCACGCTCTCTATAGTAGGCCGCGCCGTGGCTCAGTGGTCAGACCGCTTGGCTCTCACCAAGGCTGCCCGGATTCGATCCGAGACGACCGCAAAGTGAGATTTGTAGTGGACAACACGGCGCAGGGGCGGGTTTGCTCCGGGACCTTCGGTTTCCCCCATCTCATCCCACCGGTGCTCCATCTTCATCTCATGTACCATCAGACGCTTCCACCCGTCTTGATGTTGAGCTCAGCGGGGGGGGGGGGGCTTTTTAGAACTCCAGGTATTGCTCTATGGAAAAAGCCCCGGAGTATCCATCGCTCCCGGGTAGAAGGAGGCCCGGGTCCTTGGTCCTACGGGTCCAAGACTAATGGGAGTACAACCGCTGCACTAAACTGTGACCGCCTGCGGTGGCGTATGTTGTAAAAGCGGTCGTTAAACACTACAAATTTTTTATTTCCTCTCTATAGTCCGGATTGAGCCCCATATGACTTTTTTCTATTCCCTAACTTGAAGAAAGGCCTTCGTGGGAAGCATTATCCATCACCAGAAGCAGTGGTGAAGGCTGCGGAGGCGATTTTGAAGGATCTCGCAGGTTTCCAGCATGTCTTTGAAGGCTGGCAGAAACTCTGGGACAAGTGCATCGCATTCAGGTGAAACTATTTTGAGAAGGACCATCAAAATTATGAAGATGAGTAAATGTACGTTGTCAAAAAAAAAAAAAAAAAAAAAAAAAAAGAGATAATTCTTTATTGAACAGCCCTTGTATATTTCTTTTTATTTTACTTGTTAAACTCTTCGATAGACAAAGGAGATCTGTTTGAGCACCTATTAATTATAAAGTACTCTACTTATTTGTTTTCATACACAAATATGTAATAGTCAAACGTTTCAGTTAAAACGTAAAACAGGTGCATTTCGGTTTTGGTTCTTTTAATTGAGCATTAAGCGTTTCGGTGAAAATATACGAAAGAACTATCTAGGGGATTAAACACTATTATGAAAGTTAATTGTCTTACGTAGTAACTAATTCGCAATGGCATCGGAGAAGGTGCGTGGGATTCTACTCTGCGGTAGGTCTCTGCTTACCGGGCAACGTAATTTTCTGACCCACTTACGGTACGATGGAAAACACGCTGTTGTCAAAACCTTTCTGCATTTCAAGAAGTTCTTAATGCATATCTAAGAAGGAGAGGATAAAGTTGCTCACAAATTTTGCAAGGTATTACCTCTTGTTTAAATAAATATACCCATATTACTGCAAATCTACAGGGATACAAAGTTGTGATATAAATAAATATACAAATGATTACCTTACAGTGTCCACAGAGCTGAAATTGGTGATAAAGGAAAGCGCCGGGATCTATCTAAAATGAGTTTGGAACTTTAATCGGCACCGTCCTTAGTTTATCTGTCGATGTAAACAAAAACACGTGTACGTGTGCGACGTCATTGGCAGTTTAGCCTTATAGCTCTCTTCGTATGAAAAATGTAGTTCACATATCATTGTTAAAGACTTTACATCTAATGCAAAATGTATAAAGAACTTTACATTATTACAAATACAACACTCAAATAGTTATTAATTAATATTTTATTTGTTAAATGTAAGTATAATTTGTATGCATTAATCAGAGCGCACGCTGCGCTTGTGCAGTTTAAAAGAGAAGAAAGTGATTAAAACATGTCTGCTTCCATGCAATATGTAAACATCACAGAGGGAAACTGTTAAAAAGTGGTGAAAAACAAATATGAATGAAAGCGTTTTTCAAGTTGTGTGAAAAATACTCAGCCTTTGCTATTGAGGACGTTGTTAATTTTTTCAGCAGAATATACCCGTATTTCAGCGCCAGTTATTAATGCCACTAAAAGTGCGGTTGCGACAACCTCGGCTTTCCACTCCAGGAACACATCGAAAAAGAAAGAATCCAGTTGTGGAAGCTGAATGTCATAAATTTGTTAAAAGTGCTATTCGTCGTAAGGTTCATAGCTTCTTTGAAAGAAATGAGCCACGGCAATTACAGAAGTGCTTCAAGCAGTAAACAATGATCCCGTTTTGGAAAACGAGCTTCCACACCATTCTTCGCGAAGTAGGTTTTGAATCTCTGTACGGACACAGAAAAAAAATAGTTGTTGCGCGTGAAGATATATTGTTGTGGCGAAGGAATTATCAAAGGAAAATTCGTAAGTGGAAGTCGTTTAAGTAATTTCTCCGTTTTCAGATTACAATTAGGCTCGTAATATGTTGCACGCCAGTAGAACTTGCAAGTCATTTACTAAAGTGGCTACACGCAGTTGTAGCACAGTCATTCCGCAGAAAAACCTGTACCTAAATTTTTAATTTATAAATCAGTTATGGTTACGTGAATAAATTAAATATTTGAGAAATTGTTGTAAACTTTCAGTCATTTTTTAGCGTAAAAATGGAAAAATATGTTACACAGTACGCACACCTTTGCATTTTATCTTATTGTAAAAGTGCTATTACCTAAGCTACTCGAAACACCGAATAAGCAAAGCAAAACTTTGCATAGAAGTTCGTTGATATTACACATGTTTGCCACGTAGGAATAAAATAGCGCGATTATATCCTCCAATCACCGTCGCTGGCGGAGTAATACATTTTCTCGCTTTGTTTGCATCTCCCTATAAACTAATGACGACGCCGGTATACTACATGGCAAAGCGAGAAAGCGTATCGGAAAAAATTCGCAACACAGAGACGTTTATCTGAGCTTTTCGCACATACACAGTGAGTTCAGTATATGTATACTCTGTTCAGATGTAATCATGTTTTCTGGACAACAATGTGTCATACATCGGCAGGCGCGAGAAAACATATCATATAGACACACGCAGCTTGCAATCGCTCTGTTTGTATTTCGTAACTTACTGTACATCAACTTACTAATATTTCACTCCTCTAATTGACCAGATAAGAACCGGTAAGAGACGATCACAGCGCTGGTCACCTGAAGGTCAATACGCCTCAACGCTGTGCCGAGTAATACATGATAAATTGTTTGGTAAACAAATGCTAGTAGCAGAAGATCCGCGGTTCAAATCCCGGCTATGGTACTGAATTTTTCAGTCTTGATCTACCCTTTCATAGTGCGTCCTACACACGGCTAGTGCGAAAGAACAATTAATTTCCATTAATTGCACCTAATAGTGGTCCGAACTATAAAGCCCGGGCCTTAAAGTGCTTACAGCATAGTAAGTCGCCATTAAGGTAGTTGTCTCATGTGTTTATGAGAACTCCTAGTGATTTACCGGAAAAAAACACGAGTCAATTGGAGAATTTAATGTCATGTTGACACGTTGGCCATAGTAGATCAATGGTTTAGAGCGTCTGGATGGAAACCAGAAGATCCGTGGTTCAAATCCCGGCTATGGCATTGAATTTTTCAGTCTGGCTCTTTACCCTTTCAAAATGCTACTACATTTATGATTACCTTAAAAGCAATATTGGGGTAAATTTCTGATAAAAGTATTTTAATTAAAACCGTGTTAAAGTGAGTATGATAGCCACTGAATTTTGTTTATTACACCGCTATAGATTTCCATGAAGACTTATTAACAGTCCGACAAACACAGCCGTTTAGTGCTCGTAACATATATAATGAAATATTGTGAATTTTAAAACTATCTCCTTTGTTTTCCTCATGGCGTTTTAGAAACCCGAGTTATTAATAACGATAGGCGGTCATGAGGACTGGAGTTTATAAGGGGAACGCAGATGGGAAGGTTTGGAAATGCCTTTCCCCTCCTCCATGTAACGTTAACGTTGTTAAAATTAATCAAGTCAGGTTTCGAACCATGTACACAGTTAGGTGGTAATAGGAAGATACAATAACCTTTGTCTAACCCAGCATCATGCTGTAAGATGAGTAAAGCTAACCGATATTTTCTATCAGAAGGGTTAATAACAAATTGTTAACCGTTAGTTAGTGCAGAGCGACTTGGAAAACGAAACAAGGCAGTTCTGCACGGAGCGTGAACTGTGGAAGGTCGTTCATTGCCCCGTTCAACAACCCTGCAGTAATCCACCGTGCCCGTTCGGCTTATATAAATGAACAGCTCTCCATTGTGCGGCGTGCCATTCTCCAATTAAAGTGCATTCAAAGATGATATGCTAACATTATTTGTATTTAGCTCCGTGGTGCAGCTTTGTGGGCGTTTATTGACGATAACAAGGGCAAGGTTGGTTGCCGTATATGGTGCTGAGAAATTACACCGGAATCAAGATCTTATAAATTACTCTAAAATCTAAAGAAATCAAATGTGTTACATTACATGACATTCCATTTTATAGGTTCCAAAATCTCGTCACAACAATTCAGATTTTGCCGAAACTGATCCATGTGGAAGGTAGAGAGTAATGTATCTAACATAACCATGAAACCCCTATATTTTTAGCTCAAATAGTTTTTCTAATACAAATAAATAAACCACTATTACCTGTATTATAACAATAAATCGCGAAGTAAGCACTGTATGAATATCATTATTGGTTGGCATGTATGCGTGTACGTATATTTGTAATTACTCAGAAGTGAAACCTAAATGTTTGACATGACGTGATAAAAGAATTACTTTGAATAAGACAATTCGAGCGAGAGGAAACAAATTTCCTGCTGCCCTCGCAGAACGTGTCTGGTTACATTATATCTTTGTTTATGAAGTTTTGTAATCTCTATTTACTCTAGAGAGTTCAAAGTGACTGGTGTGTATGTATATACATATACTTTTAATTACTCAGAACTGAAATGACGTGATAAAATAATTACTTTGAAGAGGTGAAGGTGTTAAATTCGAGAAAGAGCAAACACTTCATTTCCTGTTAGACTGTGGTATGCTGTATGCTTATGTTTATGAATGAATGCTGGATAAGAAGTGTTTATTTACTCTGTAGAGTTCAGATCAATATCATTCAGTTGTTCTTTACACAACAGTAGAGTAAGGGTTAAATAGTGCAATGGCTTCTTGCGGTGAATTTAGTGGCGAGTGAAAAAGGCAGGTATTGCGAAGTCAGGATCGAAGTATTATTTATAAGGTGTACAGGATCTTCAAAAAAATTTCGGTAACAGAAACTAAAAATGAGTTATTGTAAAGAGTACTTCCGTTTAAAAACACAGAAAAAGCGTATCAGCTGGATTAACTTGCAATTGAAACGGGACACGAGGTAATACGCCTCCCACCTTACCACTGCCAATATAATCCAATTGAGTTGGTGTGGGCTCAAATAAAAAGGGGGGGGGGGTTCCAAACAGAAATAATACTTTTAAACTGACTGACGAGATTTTGGAACCTATAATCACAAATTTGCAAGACTCAGAGGATGAAGACAGTGACAATGACGAATTGTCTTTTAACGGAAGTGACAGCGATATGGATGAGACACTGGCAGTTCCATTGGATTAGAAAAACAGGTAATTCATAAACTATAATCATAGTTATAGTATTTTAAAATATACATAATTTGCGAAAGTGCTTTTTCCAATTTTGATTTTGGCAACTGCATCATTGTGAAAGTTTGTAAAATATAATTTGCTTACCCTTACGTCTGCGCCAAGCAGACTTGCATGTTGTATGAGTGTGCGTGAGAGAGAGAGAGAGAGAGAGAGAGAGAGAGAGAGAGAGAGAGAGTGAAATATAAAGGGAGTGGGGTAACAAGCTGGCAACGCTGAGTGTGATACGGCATCTGATTTGCTGGACTCCAGAACTCTTTCCATTTGAAACACATAAAAGCTCCCATTCTGTATTGGGCGTGAAAGACCATTTAATTTTGCTCAGTGTCCCCTTTATCAGGTTTATGGGTCTTTTACTTAAGTTAATCTACGAAATTAGACCACCAGCTTTACTTCCCTTCCAAAGCCGTGCTAAGGATTTGTTTAATGCCCAAGGTTCATTGCCTCCTGACCTTGGGAACCAAAGTTTAAAATGTTTCCCCTACACCACAGAGGAGGACATGCCTTTTCAGTGGTAAATTGCTTTAAATTATATTATTTTATCGAAGTTCATAAATAGAATAAGTTAAAACATTCATTACATATACGTAAATTCATAGGATACCAGATATTTTTAACTCATTGTCTCTTGTGTCTTTATGTTACATCGCCGTGTTTAGTGTGTTTTGTTGTATGAATGGGGAAATAGGCATCTCCGCCCTCTTTTGTTTTGTGACGTCATGAAATTGCAGGTTCTCTTTTCCTGACCTTCACCGGGGTAACTTAACTTTCACTTCTCTCTAAGCCGCTTCTTCGCTTACCGGCGGCCATGCAGTCGCCTGACCTCGCTGTCGCTAATACTGTTTATATCCCCAGGTTATTTTCCTTCTTGTTCTGCTTTCTCAGATGTCAAGATCATATAAAATATTGCGTATTAAAAGATAAGGTGCACAATTTTAGTTAGTTCAAGTATTCAGGTAATCTCTCTCTTTAAGTTTTTCGAAAAAGCCGAATAGTATTTTAATTTTCGCCTTTAAGTCTTAGTAAAACTTTTAATATATTCAAACACTATCCATGTCTTCAAGTTTTGTAGAGTATATAAAAGAATTAACAATCTGTAAATTTTCAAGTAACTGTGAAATATACCAAAGAGGACTTTTCATTGAAAAAGTCAAGCCACTATATATCTTCTTTGATTAGTGTTAACGTACCACGATAAACCTATAACTTTAACAATAAGAAGACTTCTGATGCAATGTTAGTTAAAATAGTTTTGCCAGGCTGTAATATCAGTTGCACAAAAGATGTACTCCTTACAACTTTTTCCTTTGGAATTTATACTTGCTGTTAATTTAATAAAGCAATGTTTCTTAAAGGAGCATTACTACGCAGTTATATTTCAAAATGTTCATAATTATATCGCGTTTACTCCGTGTTAGGCATGACTTTCACTATTAGTTTGGGTTATCACTTTTGATAAGAGGATATAATTTAAATATAACTCAAATTGCTACCATTATGCTCTTTAGAATATAATTCAAATGCTCTTTCTTAAGTTACTCAGGAGACCACATAGTGAAGACACGTATTTAGTAAGTGCCGGCAAGTGTGCCCTATGCTATCGTGGCGCCATCTCGTTCGGTTACGTTTTTAAAGCAGGCTTTACTAATGCATATAGAAAGTGGCAGAAAGGTAATTAATGAAAATATGGTTAATGTTTTGCTTCTATACCTGACTATAGAGAAGCTGCAGATGTAAACATTCCCTTCTAACCTCTTGAAAGTTGTATAAATTCACTTACTCTGCCAGTCTCGAAGCTTATTTATCACCGTGCAAGTAAATCAAAGGGACGAATAAATATTTTGGTTCATGAAGTGGACTGTTCCACAGATGTAACACGGATAGCCATATAAAGCCCTCCTAACGAATTTAACTGGACATTTTCCGGTGACTGAACCAGGAAAGAAGCTAGTTCGAGCGAGGATTTAAAACCGGCGAGGTTTACACGAAGCGATTTCCTCCTGCCGGCTGCCGGGAGTGCGGGGAGAGGGGATATAAAACAGGATATAAACATGACACTCAGCTCTATATCAACGTGCATCACGAAGCTGTTTGATTGTCATTTGTCACCGTGAATTATCATCTGTGCTATTGACAAAACCGTTTCCATTGAAACAGCGTCATTAAATAACAAAAGAAAATCGCAATCGGGGTCACGCGATCGGCCGGCGGTTGGGGTTTGCAAGTTAAGCACACGCCTACGTTCATATGTTACTATTCAATCCACAATACACCTAGAGCTTTAGAATGCCCTGAAATGGGCGACATAAAGGACACTACTCGCTCTCAAGTTCAGTAACGTTTACATTGTGGTTTTGGGCACTTAGATTTGGAAGTTTACCTGCAGAATACAAAACAGCGTAACCAAAAGCTTTTTGGAATTAGTAATAGATGAATTATTAAAAACTGCAAAACGACAGAACAAGGAATTAGCCGTAAAAACAAAAGAATCTAGATGCCCCGATGTTAACCTAGTTGCTATATTTATGAACATTTCATCGCTTTCTGATAAAATAGGCTAAATATGATACTACGAGTTAAAATAAATGGATCATACGAGTGACAACTCTTATTTTTGAAATTACTGTCTTATCAAGCGCGTCACCAAGATGCATGAATGTATTTGGTGTCCTCTGCGTGCATGTATCCAAGTAATAAATAGATCCAATCAGGTGGAGCAAGGACCACGCAAAGGCCATTAGCCATATAGGGAGAGTTGGAAACAACAAGAACAATATTCATTACTAATGCTTGCTTAAAAATGGCCTAAAACAAGCCACAAGGATTTAGTTGTACACCAGTGAAACAAGCTCATTTCGCAATCCGTTTTATAAATAAGCCTATGGGGGAGGGCAAAGAACTTTTGCATGTGTATACAGACTCTTCATATTTGAGTATAGGAAAACGTACACATATATTCTGGTCGCCAATCTAGAAAGTGATTGACGTTTACAAACGACGCGGAGGAACTGTTTAAATAAATGGGAGGGGATGGGTACGTCATAACGGTTGTCATAGCAGTGATTAGAAGGACGAATCAGCGTCGAGACATTACCATAACAACGTTAGACACCCTTGCCGATATTTTAACACGTGTTTATAGGATGCTGTGCGGGCTAGCGAAATGTATAAGAAAGTCTTATCTGCCGATAACGCTGCAATAAACACAATACCGTGTTGCTTGTTGCTGTTTTGCTAACGCTGCAATAAACAAAATGCCTTCCCATTTGTTGCTGCTCTTGATAGAACAATTGAGGCGCTCAGAATAACGACATATCCCAACCGACATCAAATTTTCAGATAGAAGCATGACCATGCACAGCTGCCATCTTCATGTGAAGAAGTATCAAACAAATTGGAATATGCTAAAGCTTTCATTTTCCATCTTTAAAATTTGTTCGTAGTGAAAACGTACACATTCTCAGTGTAAAAATGACATCCCAACTATGCTTTATTTATGACAGCTTTATTTATGACGTTATAATGAACTGTAGTGAAAATGGCGCTATATACAGATGCTATTTCTGAATCTCAGTAAGGGATGAGAGGGGGGAAGAAACGAGTGATAAAAGCAACTGAATGGGCAATAAATAGAAAAAAAGTTGATGACGAAAATTGTAAAGATATGAAAAATGGAGCTGGATTAGGTATTTGAAGATGTTAAATGATGTGAAAGCTTATTTTACACTATTTTTTGTCTGTTTTGTATATTTTTTTGCTCTAAGAAAGACAGCAAATTCAAGGAAACTATTAATCACAGTGGTTCAAAAATTTGCACATAGACTTGAAATCCCTGAATTTAAATACGCAGAAAATATCAGGTCTAAATGTTATCTACTTTCCATGTTTTGAGAAAGAATAAGAAAAGAACAGAAAATGACATTTATCTCAAAATAACTTTGGTAGGGATATGCCGTTATTATTCTAAGAGCCTCAGTTAGAGATTGTGTATTGATAAGCTCCTTTGGTTTCTATTTGTGGCAATTTGCCTTGATGTACGCGTGTTTGAGTTCACATCTGTGCGTGTGTGGTAAGCATTTGCAGCTTTTTTAATGAATGCTTAATTGAATCGTTTATTTCAGAAACTACCTAAGAGACAAAATATCAAAAAAGTGTTTTTGATGGTACTGTACAATTTAAAGGTAAATACATCTTTTAGTGCAGAAATAACCTATGTTTCGTATCAGCAATGATATTTTCAGCCTTGAAATAATCCGTTTATTTCAGAAGGAACCCAAGCGCCGTCGCTTAGGTTCTTTCTGCGGTAAATTTCACTCGTGACGGTTGGCAGCCTTGATGATATCTTGTGTTTTGTGACTCGCTGTGACAATAACTCACAACTACCCTGTACGTGGCCAGTCATTTTCCCCATGCGACAGAGATTTTGGAAGCATAAAGCGTCTCTTGAGAAAGATGGACAGGATTTATACTCCTGATGAATATGCAGAGCTCATGCTAAAAGCTAGAAAGTCTGGTCGATCTACTGTATATCACCTTACATCAGACGATGTTCTCACTTTCAAAAAGTGGTGGCCCAAATCATACAAAAAAATGCCAAATTCGGACGAAACATCAGGTAGGAAAATACCTAAAGGAATTAAGCAGCCATTCAACGTGTCCAAGTACAAGCAGTTTCTCTACAATAAGGATACTCCTGTAAAAGTGGTAGCAAGTGAATTCATTGGAAGAATAACAACATCTACCTTCACATTGCTAAAAACTGTCAGCCCTCCGGAACTACCAACAGAGAAAGCTTATCCTTTGCGGAAGGTATGTTTACTTTTATTTTACCAAGGTTGTTTTAAAGGTTTATATTTTACTTTTAGCTAAACATTTTTGTAGGCTATAAAATTTTTTAAAATTTATCGGGTTTTGCACAGTGAGACTTTTGGTTTTAGGTCCCAATCAACAACAAAGAAAAAAAAAAAGAAAAAAGGATAGACGATATAAAAAGTTGATGGAATACACTGTTGGATATGAAGCCTTCTATAACACTTATTATCCAATGGCCAACAACTGACGAGGAGTTGCCAGAAGACTTGCCAGAAGCTGAATACGTGATTAAGGCCAGATATTTGTATATAGACATGCTGTAGCGTGTAGTCAACTTGTATTTTTTTATTTAGGACTAAGAGAAACACTCTTTTTTTATATCTAAGTGTGTCTTGTTACTTACCTTTGATACCAAAACAGGTAAAAATAACGGTTTGACTTAATTTATGTAATAATTTTAAAAAATCACTTTGGATACACTCGTTTATTGCAAAAAAAACACCTAAATGCATTTTTTAAAAAAAATTTATGACTCAAAAACTTAAAGGAAAAAAAATAAAATAAAAATAGATTACTTCAATAGCATGTTTTTGATTTGGTAAAAAAATATTTGAAGGAGACTATACCTATACTTTAGCTGCAAAACAGCTGTTTTTTTTCGCTTTCTGAAAGTTGAAAAATGCGCACTTAGGTGGTTTCTGAAATAAACGATTCAATTGTGTCTAAAATAGTGACAAAATTAGCGACAAACAAAAACCTGAACGTACTCGGGAACCAAATAAAACTATATTTATACTTTACTACTGTCTTTGTGTATAGTATTTTAAATAATAATAAAATTATTATTATTATTATTATTATTATTATTATTATTATTATTATTATTATTATTATTATTATTATTATTATTATTATTATTATTATTATTATTATTATTATTATTATTATTATTATTATTATTATTATTATTACTATTATTATTACTATTATTATTATTATTATTATTATTATTATTATTATTATTATTATTATTATTATTATTATTATTATTATTATTATTATTATTATTATTATTATTATTATTATTATTATTATTATTATTATTATTATTATTATTATTATTATTATTATTATTATTATTATTATTATTATTATTATTCTTATTCTTATTCTTATTATTATTATTATTATTATTATTATTATTATTATTATTATTATTATTATTATTATTATTATTATTATTATTATTATTATTATTATTATTATTATTATTATTATTATTATTATTATTATTATTATTATTATTATTATTATTATTATTATTATTATTATTATTATTATTATTATTATTATTATTATTATTATTATTATTATTATTATTATTATTATTATTATTATTATTATTATTATTATTATTATTATTATTATTATTATTATTATTATTATTATTATTATTATTATTATTATTATTATTATTATTATTATTATTATTATTATTATTATTATTATTATTATTATTATTATTATTATTATTATTATTGTTATTGTTATTGTTATTGTTATTGTTATTGTTATTGTTATTGTTATTGTTATTGTTATTGTTATTGTTATTGTTATTGTTATTGTTATTGTTATTGTTATTGTTATTGTTATTGTTATTGTTATTGTTATTGTTATTGTTATTGTTGTTATTGTTATTGTTATTGTTATTGTTATTGTTATTATTATTATTATTATTATTATTATTATTATTATTATTATTATTATTATTATTATTATTATTATTATTATTATTATTATTATTATTATTATTATTATTATTATTATTATTATTATTATTATTATTATTATTATTATTATTATTATTATTATTATTATTATTATTATTATTATTATTATTATTATTATTATTATTATTATTATTATTATTATTATTATTATTATTATTAATGATTATGATAACGTCAATCATTTCCTTTCCTAAATTGGCGACCAATATAGGTACACATGTTTTGTAAACGTTAATACGAAAACTTATCTGATACATGATAACCTTTGTGTGTTTTAAAGGCCCTAAGAAGCCAAAACTGAATATTTTTGATTACAAGAGGAACTAAATAGTTATGGAACAAGTGATCAGAGCATAGAAAGATGCAATCAGGTAAAGATTTCCGAGTTTCATTTACTGGTAAGGGGAGATCTGCCAATGTAGTATTGTTGTCATTACTCAATTGTATATTCCCACCTGTTTGCTTTATCTCACTCCCCTTTTATAGCCAGCTTTGGTGATATCTTGATGACGTTACGCATCGTAAACAAAACGGTGGCGCCAAGGTCTATATTGTAGCCGACTAGTATATCAAATCAGATGAGGATGAAGAGGAATTCGTAGACTGTTCACAAAGGCTCAAAATATACGCACGTTTATTCACTACGCAAATATTTAAGTCATGCGAGCATTGTGTTTTAATAGAAGTTTAGAACTTTTTGAGAAGACAGAGGTAGAAAAAGAAAAAACAAGTAATTTAATTATCCTTTCATGGCTATTTGAGGGACGGAGTACGTAGACTTTTGAAAAAATAAAAAAAGGCCTTCACGTACGCAAACTCGCGAAACGATTTTATGGTTCAAGGCACTCTAAAAAGTGCATTTGTAATGAAATTAGATATAGATTTTTGAACCTACTTGCTCTAGGTTGGTGGTAGTGAAACTATTAAAGTCTTAGGTACATATATTCAATTTCCTAAGTAATTTCTATGAATCAAAACTAGCTAGAGCAAACTGTACGAGCGCTACGTAAAAGAAAGTTCTAGTCGCAATACATGAAATATTTGCACAAACATTTGAAAACTTTAATCCTTACAGTCAAGGAGCAGAAAGGTAAGTTTCTATTCCAACAGGCATGACAGCATTGATGAAAAAGCTGCAATTTAAAGTTCATCCTACCATACTTACTATAATGACTATCCCTTTACTGTTTTATATCTTTGGAAGAAATATCTACATCATTAGCGAATGTAAAGCAGGTTCGGAAGCAGATAGATGGAGACTTCAAAGGATTGAGTTCTTAGCTTAGAATTAAAACTAGTAACGTAACATACACTATCATTAAAATAAATATAAAATATTAACTTACCTGGAAAACGGCTTCGTTGTTTAAACTACTAAAGGTTTGCATTAGTACCTCCTTACATTAATCTCTGTTTCATATAACCTTGCCTCGCTGACATGTATCACTCCGCGTTCAACTACCTTCCCCCTCACCCTAATTGGCTAATGCTTTCGCAACATAGGCCATAGGCGCTGCCTTCCCATCACATTTAAACCTGCAGTAAACGTCATAATAATTACCAGGAAGATAGATAAAATCATACAAATAAGAATATAAAGGCATGCAAAAATCAATGTAGTATATTTTGCGAATTGTATCTCGGTATAGTCTGACTGTCCTTAAATAACGTCTTCGTCACACAGCAATATCGCCCCTGGAGTGGTAAGTTTTGCTGTTGTCTCAATTTCATGTCGCGATGTTCCTACGAACCTAACACTCACACCTGTAAGATCAGAGCACAGCTGTTCGACTTCTCTCACTGACAATTCCTTTTTATTCGCTTTGTAAAGGTTTTCCCTTATGATGCTTCAGCGAAAAACTGGCGCTAGACTCTGTCATTATACATATAATAAGTACACGCGCAATAAACGATCAATAAAATAATTTAGCTCGGCACAACACACCTTCGAATGGCGATATATGACTAATCCAGTTCAAAACAAGGTCAGTGATAAAAGTCATATAGACAAATATGTCACCACTACCGCTAAAGCACGTGCTATCGTGTTATGTGCTTGAGAGCAAAGGAACCTCCTCTTTACTTCGTTTAAGAATTAACATGCATTTCAGATAAATCAACTCTGTTGCGTAATATATTTAATTCAAACAGTTACGAAAATATAAATTCGACAATTCTCTTCCAGCATAAAGATATATCACCATGTTAAATAACGAACTAATTTTTACCGCACAACAGTCTATACCACAACAGCAGCCAATGAGAGGTGATTGGGTCACGTGACCGTTTAGAGATACGGGGCAAGCTTATGTGAAACAACGATTTGTTAATCCGTTCATCTGTAATGTCTCTGCCATGTGTTTATAGTGCAGAGAAGGTATTGCATTTCATTTAACATTTGTACATCGACATTACAACGAAATACACATTTGGACAAAAAATTAAGCAGACTCTGGAAGTGTATATTTTTCTAAGTCCACATCGTTTCTACGGCCGGTTTACAATGGTGTGATAGAACGCGTCTCTTTAGCTTCGTACTTCTGAATCCTCTCATAATTGAGTCTCGGCTAATAAACGTGCAGTGATAGCCGAGCGGTTATAGGCAAGTTTGTAGGAGATGAACCTTCAAAAGTTAGAATCCCGAACACCTTTTGATTTTTTACTGTAGAAATACGAACTGAGTATTGCGCACATTGTACGAGGGTGGGTAAAAAATAATGCCTCCTATTTTTTTTTCTCTTCTAATTGCCAAGAAAATTGAATCCAATTTACATAGCTTGAAAACTACAACATTGGCGATTAATTTGTCACTATTCAATATAATCTCCGTCCTTTTCCACAGTTTTGGTCCACCTTTTAACTAGGGCATGTATTCCAGTGTGGTAAAAGACACGGTCTTGCTTCCTAAGCCATTGACGCACGGACGTTTTCACAGCCTCCTCATCTTCAAAATGAATCCCACGATGAGCTTCCTTTAGTGGCCCGAACAGATGGAAGTCTGATGGTGCCAGGTCAGGGCTGTATGGGGGGTGACGTAAGACAAGCCATCCAAATTTCTCAATTTCTGCAGTGGTGTAACGGCTGGTGTGTTGTCTTTCATTGTCATGCAAAAGAAGAACATTCGCCATAGTTTTTGTTGGGCGAACTCGGCGAAGACGTGCTTTCAGCTTTTTAAGAGTTCTCACGTATTGGACAGAATTTATTGTGCATCCCTGCTCCAAAAAATCAATCATAAGCACACCCTCTGCATCCCAAAACACTGTCGCCATAACTTTCCCTGCCGACCGCTGAGTTTTGAATTTTTTTTTCTTTGGTGACGTTTTGTGATGCCATTCCATTGACTGCCTCTTTGATTCAGGTTCAAAAAAATGAATCCACGTTGCGTCTCCAGTAATTTTTTTTTTTTCCAGAAACTCCTCTCCCAAATTGAAGCGCTGCAAGTGTTTGGAGGCTATTGTTTCCCTTGTTCCTTTCTTTTGGGCGGTTAACATTCTTGGTACTCAACGTGAACAAACTTTTGAGTAACCCAGTTTTTGAATAATCGTCATCACACTGCCTTTACTGAGGGAGGTAATGCGACACAATTCACCTGTTGTTACCCGGCGATCACCACGAATGATGTCATCGACTCGCTGAATGTTGCATGGAGTCATTGCAGTCACCGGTCCGCCGCTTTCATCTGCCAATGGTGTTCGCCCTTCAGCTTCGTTACAGCGCCGAAACCATAGTCTAACTGTGCTGACATCCACCGTTCCATCACCATTACATTTTTTTAGCCGAAATGGCGTTTCACCTTCCGCAGTCAAAAATTCAATCACAGAACGCTGTCCAATACGAATGACGATGTCAGGCATTGTGCAAGAGGATGCAGTGCTGCCACCTGTTGACTTAGGAAGTTACTACTGCAGGGGATAGGTGAAGAAGGTTTGAGGAATTGCGCCAAATTTAAAGTTTTCACATAGCTTACTTAAGGGAAAAAAATAGGAGGCATTACTTTTTTACCCACCCTCGTAATATAACTTCCACTTACTAATGTTTACTTGATTTTATAGCATATTATGCTCACACATAAAAACTGGAACACACTACTCTGTTGTTAAACTAAATGAAATAAATATTTTATCCCTATATGTAAAATCAAATAAAAATGGAAATTAATTTAGTATCGGGCGTGTAAACCCTTTGTATCTACTACTGCTCTCGTTCTACGGAGCATGGATGAGACCAAATGCCTAGTGAAATTTTCACGAGAGGATACTTCGCATTATATGCCAATAACATTCATAACAGATGAATGAGCCTGAGTGTTTATACAACCAATATTAAGGCAATTTATTTTCTAATAACATTACATTTATTTTGAAAAGACAATTATTTGCAGTTTTATAAATGAACGTGTTTCAAATATTATTATTTATCTTCTGCAAGAAGAACATAAAGCATTGTTATTAAGTAAGAATAATAAAAAGAAACATGCACATCAAGGATTCAAAGTCATATTGGTCCACTTACAAGACAGATGCGATTTACCGCTCGGTCACCATGTGTACGGCCAAGCCGTGAAACATCTCTTTATCACATAGCTTTGAAATGAAGCCAGAGCGGCATTAAATCGTATATTGTGAACGCACCATCATCGAATATTCCGATGTTTTCCAAATCGAACTTTGTTTCCGATAGCTGCTCATTTCTTTTTTGTCTAAGGCAGTATGTTTTCAGGCTCCCTAAATCCAAAATATTTAAATAAAATGTCCGCGCGTGCATATATATGTAATTGAATTGCATAACTGAAAAGCGAAATGTTCAATAAACACCAAACTTAGTATTTAAGTTTTACCCGATGGCTCAGGCGTTAAAGTCTATGGCCAGCATTCAGGAAGATCTGGGTTCAATTCTCGTGATGAAATGCCTGACCCCTGGGATTTTATTACCAGAATTCTGGGTAGGTTAATTACATCCCCGAATTTCCTGTCCCACCATTTCATCTCCAGTATCATTTCACATCATCTCTCATCTGGTGTTCTCTTTCAGCGTCCCCCCAGGGACCTACTTCGGTAGGTACGGTTTTAGCGCACCCGGGGTCCCGAGCCAACAGTCTCCCTCGTGTGGGCTCCTCTTCGTGGTTGAGGGAGACTGTCAACAGGCCCACCCACGTGTAGGCCGTGCTTGGAGACCCGTGGAGAAGGTATTTAGATTCTTGTCTAGTTTAGAATTTAGGAATTAGGGAACGAAATTTTTAGTAGGTTTTGATTGATGTTTTTATGTACGTGTATTTTTAATAGGTTTTGTTACACTTTTATAGTTTTTAGAAAGTTTTATATCTGGCTTTTGCCATGACTAGCTTTTAAAGGGCGCTGATATCATCATTATCTTTCAGGGTAGAAGTGTCGGCGGGTGCCTCGGCGGTGCATGGCAGATGATATGTTCAGAGTAAACAACTTCCTCCTCCAGTAGGTCGGTTGCCACTCTCCGAACCGATTACTAAGATCGCTTCCGAACCACAGTTGGGGGAATGTCCGTTGTCGTGGCCTACAGGGGGAGGTTTCTATCTAAGTAAAATCTAGGGACCCTGCCTTCTGCAGCCCGCCTTGGTAGCGTAGATGACAGCGTGTCTGCCTCACGTTCAAAAGATCCCGAGTTCGAATCTTGGTCGGAATGAGTTACCTGGATAAGCTTTCTTTTGCGAGGTTTTCCCTTATCCTGAAAGACGAATGTCGGGTAACTCTAAGCTCCATGGACCTCGAACTCACATTGTCCGACATGACTTAACGTTGGAGGACGCAAATTACAAAAAAAAAAAAAAAAAAAAAAAAAAAAAAAACTCTGCACTTGAAGCTTCCTAGGGACGGCGACTCTCTATCCCCTCTCGCCACATACTTCCTCCTCGGGATAACCCACTAGGTACAATAGATCAAGAATCTATGTCGAATCAATGCCAAATCCGCGCCGTAAGTAATCCTAATACTAGTACTTAAGTTTAGTAAGTTCTAAGGATGTGACACGACTATTTCCTTTGCTTGGTTTCAAAATGGTTGACTCTCCGTGCGCCGTCTAATCAGCTGAAGCGATCTGGACAGTACAGATGTTAATGTTATGAATGAGACACGTGCTTCATATTACATATAATGCATTAGTGTAATATAATGACAAAAAGTGTATTTAATTATCACAAAGAACCCTCATCTACGACTTCTACATCTAGACGGCGATCTTTAGACTGATTCCGTGCTGTTTGTGCGCTCCGCAGAGAAATGGTTCGTAATCTCGTGAACAGATATGAAATCCATTCTTGATCAGAAACTGAAAATAAATCGCCGTATTCTGACAAAGGAAAAACTTTTTAAAATGGAGAAAAATAAGAACGAAATCTAAACACATATCTGAGAAAGGTTGCAGAAATCAAGACCACGGCCTGGAATGCCATTAAACTTATAAAATTAATACCCAATAAGATAATTGTAGTTGAGGAATAAAAACCATATGATAATCTGAGTGTAATTGAGTGAAATTGAATGTTGAAGAATGTTATGATTGTTCTATTGATCTGAGGCTAAGTTTTTGTTTTTTACAAATGAAACATTGCTTTGTTTACATGTCTACGATGACTTAAAAAAAATGGGAGATGATTGGCTGCACAGATCTTTCTCCAGCTTCTTCTATGAATCAGAAAATCTATGCACTTAAATTCAAGAGGCTGTGAATACCGCCGGAAACGCCTTGTTTCCCGGTGCCAAGTAAATAGCATTAGGACGACCCGCGTCCAAACGAACGTTCTGTACTTTCACACGGGAATGTTTTCGTGGTAAATCAATGCTCGTCGCTTGTACTTACAGCTTCAGGTTCGTCCCGTAATTTCCACATTAGCACTGTGAAGAAGAAGCAGCAGCAGCAGCATCTACTTTACACATGTCAAGGTTTGTGCAGCGCACTGTAGGAGCATGTACTAAAAATTTAGCAGGGGATTAATTATTTGTGGAGCTGGTAAGAGCGACAGTTTGTAACTACTTATGTTGGTGACATAACACCCTCCCTGTTGCGGGAGTGAGTCAAGGAAGGGGGTTAATTTACTCCCTCTCTCTTTACACTAATGCCAAGTCTCAAGGGCATTACTCTGCCAGCGCCGCGACGGCGTAGAAATGAGTTTGGCCGTCTTCTCTTCCTACACTCGTACCTGCTCATTTTGTTTTGTTCATAATGTGCACACCGGGGTAGAAAATGGTTGTGTCTCAGAGTATCAAAATCGATAGCTGATTCATTATATTTAAAATTGCCTAATCTAGACGTTGTTATAGTCCAAGTGGTTATGTTTTAATGTAGTACCAACCGAGCGACCTGGCTCCGCAGTAATGTTTGAGGCTTTTTTTTATTTTTATTTTTCCACAAATATATATCTATGTATATAGATATATATTTTCTCGCTTCCTTATTTAACATTTTTTTATTGTTTCCGTTTATTTTGCTACCTGTTTTATTTAGTTTCACAAATATACACTGTACACATAAACACGTAAACACCCATGCCCAAGGTGGGACCCGAACCCGCGACCCTCTACGCGGCGGAACGCTAGAGACAGACGCTCTAACGATCGTGGCCACGAGGGACGGCTTAGGCTTGCAACTGGCAGGTCCAGGTTCAATTCGCGTCAGCCGCTCACCCTGATTCTTGTACTTTTCCTCGGCCGATAGAGAAAACCTGGTTTCTCGTCTTCAGCTATACTTCTAGGTGGCGTCTGGCGACGCTGTAAAAGATCTCCCTCAAAGGAAAGAGATCTTCTGTGGACGCTAGAGGGCTGATTGGTCTATAGGTCGTTCGTTACACTTCTCTTGGTGGTTATCCCTACTTGGTGTGTTGTATGGCTCGGTATTGTGACTGTGTAGGTTCGTGGTAGTCCAGGTTACAAACACCAAAATTTGCTCTTTAGAAACACACTTAGGTCAACACCTACAGTAGCAGAATTACGTCACATACACATACAACTTGGAAGGTCATAGACCACAAAGGAATTCACTTTTACAGCTGTTCATGCGCACGCGTTCAATTAACGACTCACTGTAATTTTAATTGCTGTCATGTTTAATTCCTGCAATATTGTATTACTTTAATTATCCGTAGGTTAAACAAACAAGAGATTCTTGCTTTACTGTTTTAGATGTACTTTTTCCTCTGACATGTTATCTCCCCTTATTACTTGCGGTATTACGCAGCATAATAAATAGAGGAGGCATTCCATTCCAAACAAAAATTCTAATGCATAGATTTCACCGGAAGTGCATGTTTTGAGGTTTCTTGGAGCCAAAGCGGTTATTTCTGAAAATGTTTGCGCGCATGTTTATGTCAAAATGGAAAATACTGTGATATATTAAATTTAATATGTAAGTTCAGTAGGTTTCTTTCAAAGAGGTGATCCTCCCACTCTTACCTGTATATGGAAAATGAGTGGCTTTTTAAATTCTTTAGAAGTCACTCTATGGACGGTATTCATATTGTCACGCGAGCATCGGAACACCCTATAGAGTGGGCGACAGGAGACGGGTCGGCGTTCGCCCCGCCCCCTCGTTTGTCTTATAGCGTTAAGAAGGGATGGTTAGGAGAGGGATGTCGGGCCCCTGAGCCGTCTCTTTACCCTTCTCCTAGGGTCTGGAAATTACGGGACATTCAATCTAATCGAGAACCTTCTAGATCGGCAAGCGGACCCTATATAAGCGACACGTCGTGCAAGGGGAGTCAGTCAGAGTTCTTGGTGTAAGAATGCAGTGCTAGTGTACGACGAGAAGACTGTGTGAGAGCATCGGAAGATTGTACGTGATTACGAGTGCAAGTGAAATTGTAACGGACGAACTGGTGAATCGTAATTGTGTGCATTACGTAATTCTGTGTAATTGGCAAGAGTGTAACTGTAAGTCGGTGGAAATAAAGAACATTGTTGAGTTGTGTAATTGGACTTTTCATTTCACGAACCCACAAAGTCACAATATTTATCACGTTGGTGTAGATTATCTTCCGATTAACTTGGTCCAGACCAAAGGCGGTCTAACTTTTTAGTATTCATAGACGATAAAAAGCCTCGGACCAAGTAAAGCCGTGGACCAGCACGGAGCAAATGTTACACGACGTAAAAAGGTTCTTCTGAGCATGCGCGAGCCTCTGGAGTGCTAAACAGACCACAGTGTACTAGTCGGCCACGATATGAATGCACTCGGCGAGAAGAGTTACTAACAGTTACGTCACAAGTGGGCGGAGTACCGCAGGTACAGTTCCGATAACGCAAACATCAACAATACCGAGATGATGTGACGTGCAGATGTAATGCAGTTCAGCACGGTGCTTCTTTAAACCTTTTCTTCTGCAGTTAAAATTCTAATAGTATAGTGGCAGTTGCAGTGCTCATTCTGACAAAATTGGCGTGTACTTTAAAGAGTTTAATTACGGAGGTACCTACTAAGTTAATAACAAGAAACGTATCCCATTCTGATGGAAAGAAATAAATGAGAAAAGGTATTTCTACTCCTTGAGAAAGCAACAGTTAGGGCAGCAAAACTAGTGGGAAAGTCTGGGAGAGCATCATGAATAGAAAATGCTTCAGCAACTGGGGTTAAGGTTACTACTTCGAGGAAAAATTGAAGATCATGCAAAATCATATCTCTTGACCAGTTTGATAAGTGCATTGTGCATAAAAATTTTTTGAAGTACTATGAACAGAAAAAGATAATTTCTACTTTGAGGAAACTCCTGAATTTCGCAAAGAATAAATATTCAGGGTTGCAAAGAAGCATTTAGAAAACTATTAAGAAAAATGGGATCTCAATGTAAGAAATGAAAAAAAAAAAAAAAAAAAAAAAGTCTGTGCTTGTGGAGAAACCACAAATTGTTGCAAAAGTTGAAGAGTACTTAAGAGCCATTAGTGAAAATGTAAAAGGCACACGTAAACCAGTAGTTTATACGGACGAGACTTGGTTCCATACTCACTATGCCGTCAAGAAGTTCTGGATTCGTGGCATTTATTGACAGAGCCGAATTGATTTCCGATTCAAAATTCAAATCAGCAAATTACCTTGATGCAATGAACAGTAGAAATTATAAAAAGTAGGTAGAAGAGAAATTAATATAAAATATTCCACCTGAAAGCATTGTTGTGCCATACCGTACAGGAAAATAAAGCCCCTAACACTTCATCTCGAAAAGCACTAAAGAAAATTAAACATGATCCGCAAATGACAAAAAATGAGTTTCTAGAGATAGTGAAAATTAATTTTGAAAACCCTGTTTATTGGATTAATAGAATAATGGTACAAAGGGGTTTTACAATCTTACGCTTTCCTCCGTACCAATGTGACCTTAATCCTATAGAGCTATCTGGAATTTAATTAAACAAAGGATATATCATCGATTACTTTGAATAATCTGAAAGCTATGACAACAAGCTGCATTGCTCAAATTACACAAAAAGATTGGATAGAAGTATGCAGACACGTGAAAAGAGCTGAGCAAGATTTTAAGCGCCGAGATGGGTTAATGGAGGAAACAATTGAAGATATAATTATAAACGTTGGTCTAGAGAGCAACGATGACGACGATGATGATTGCAATCGTGATGATTGTTATTTCGAGAATATGAATATTGAAGCAAAAGGACGCAGTGCCACTGATACAGCTGATAAAGGGAACAGTAACACGGATATAGCAGATGAAGGACCTGAAGCAAACATTCCCGAACTTGCTGCTTCCGAGAGCTAACGTGAAGACATCAGCAAGTGAGTACTATTTTAATTGTGCGACTGTACATTCCCAGTATCGCCTTTCCACGCGCTTCCCCTCGCTCCGCGCAGTTCCCTAAGCTTCATGTAGTAAACATACTGTGGCGCCCTCCTTCAAGTGCATTCATATCCTGGCCGACTAGTACCTACAAGTTTATAAATCTCTGAGGTAGTTTCATAGCTGTTTCTTGTTGCTGCTGTTTGAAGTTGGGTAACTAAGTTTGGTGTGGTGTGAATATGGATAATATGAAGAAGCGTGATATCAATTCGTCCTAGGTAGACCATTGTATTCTTTGGTCCAAAAAAGAATGAACATTATAGAAAATAAATCCGTGCTGAATACAAATATGAGAAAGGAGGAGGCGTGGAGGGAAAGTTATAATGAGATTGCTGATAATGCGGCTTACTGATGTCTAATATCGTGCAGGTCAGCAGTGTTGTCTTGATATCCTCCTCTTGCATAATACCGAAGTGTGTTATTTATTTATTTACTTATTTATTTACTTATTTATTTATTATTAACGTCCTCCAACGTTAAGTCATATCGGACGATGAATGAAATGGGTGAAATGATGCTCAAATGAATGAATCCAGTGTCCATGAAGCTTAGAGCTACCAAACATTCGTCTTTCAGGATAAGGGAAAACCCCAGAAAATACCTCATCCAGGCAACTCACCCTGACAGATATTCGAACCTCTTGAATGTGAGGCAGACACGCTACCATCCACGCCACCGAGGAGGGCGAAATGCTGCTAGGATTTGAGTGTCAATTGAGATACCCAGGCCTCGGTTATCGTCCCTCACGTACAGGTTAGGACGAACCATTTCTGTCAGCTTTCTGGCGTTCGCTTTACTAAACCTATTCCTGAAGTTTAGGTCGTCGTACTTCGCAATAATTTTTACTCTTGGTAGATAAGTTTTCCTCCGTGGTCTTATTTCGGAATCCTTCGCAGCACAGCTTCATTAATCACTTCATTGTCGTCCATGTTGCAAAGATAGTCCGCCCTTAATCTACTCCTCAGAGGTGGACCAAAATTTGAGCTGGACCAACGTGTTTGGTCCCCGGACTATTGCTAATCCCGGTTTACGAATAAGAAAATCGATGATCCACCGTTAGTCCACCGGATGCAGCAAATTGACCCGGACCAAGTCTGATTATGAATATGGCCCTATAAGTTTAAATGAATTGCAATTTAAAGATATTTAAGGACCAAGTAAAATATCCAGGTAACCATAACTGGTGCACCATAAGAGAAACACCAAGAAGTGCCACATAAGAAATATAGATTCCTTAAAATCATCTATTTCAAATAACTTTATTTAGGTGTTTGTCATTTCCTAGGTTTCCGAGAAATCCGTTGTTAAAGTCTGTTTTTTAACGTATGTGCAGTTCCCACTCAAAGGGACCTCAAAGGACCTGACCTTTCCGCCCACTAATGACCGTCATAAATCTATCTCCACACTTCAGAAATGGAACACTGACGTTGGGGACCAATAGCAACCCCGGTTTTCTGAAAATGACAGTTGCATGTCTACTCCGCGTGGAGTCTCAGTTGCCAAAGTTCCAACTTCCAGTTGTTCTGTTTCATTAGGTGCAAGACGGTGATGTTAAAATGTTGCAACCTTGTAGAGAGGACCGTCAGGAGGAGGGTCCATGTTGTAAAACAATTATGAGGGTTCCTCAAAGAAAGCGGCCGCCGTGCACTTGCGTTGAGTAGACAGACTTTACCGGTTTTCATGTTTCAATTCTTTTCATTTTAATGTGTTGTCGTTATTCAGTTGTTTCTTGGCATGTAATCGAAATTATGTAGCATTTCTAGGTCAGATTACACTGACAAGGTTTTAAACATTCAGTTCCCTCTATCCACTTGGATCTACAACGAAATATATAATGAAATTATATCTACAATATAAGTTTTGAGAAAGAAAAATATGTTTTCGTAAAGTCTGTTTAGTTAACTCGTGTGCACGTCGGCCGGCTCCTTTGACGAACCCTTACAATCGTTTTACAACCCCGACCTTCTTCTCCCAGACCTTTCTGCAAGGTTGCCACCTTTCTCGATACGTCATGGGTACCGCACGAGGTTTCGTCTAAATAAGCTACAATTCAACTGGATTCCATAATAACCCTTATCTTATTCAAAGTGCGGTATTTGAAACTCAGCTCCTTTAGGAGACCGCGCAAAGTGCAGTGCCCATAAGGAAAATCACAAATTTCTTGCAAATGTGCAACCAATTCGTCTAAAAGGTGGGCGCTCCCCCTTTTGCACAGAATCTACAAATTTCTCGGCGAATTAAATCGCATGTGAAATTATCTACTTTAGAGAAACGTTTCCTTTTGTTTTCACACTTAATCAGTGTCTTTGGTATTCCTTTTGTTACAATATTTCTTACTGTGTTTCTGTGAATACCCAGAATTTATCATCAGGTTCATTGCACATATTTATTTATATGTGTTCAAAACAAGCGCTTGATTTTGCTTAGAAACAGTTCCCGCTATAACTTTGTTTTTTTGAGGCTTCTCCAGTAACATAACTCGGCCCAAACACTTTCCAATTCATTCACACTATTGTCATCACTTTGATCATTTTCACTTAACTGAAAGTTATCTACTACTTCATTTGCATTTACCACTGCATTTCCCTCCCACGGTCTCCACATTGTGATAGACAACGAATTGCTGCACGTAATGAAACAGATCAACTGGAAGTAGGAACTCTGGCAACTGATACTCCACGTGGAGTAGACATGCGAATGTCACTTCAAGAAAATCAGGTTTGCTATTGGTCCTCAACGACAGTGTTCCATTTCTTAAGTGTGGAGATAGATTTATGACGGTCATTAGTGGGCGGGAGAGTCAGGTTCCTTTGAGCCCGAACTGCACACCGGTTGACTAGAGAGACTAACAACTGCGTGTAAAGGGAATACAAAAATAAATGATGAGCGATGCAGAAATTCATGCAAGCATAAAATATGAGACTTTTTATAATTAATTTAGTATCCTTATATTGTAATAGTTTAAAGTTTTCGATTATTATTATTATTATTATTATTATTATTATTATTATTATTATTATTATTATTATTATTATTATTATTATTATTATTATTATTATTATTATTATTATTATTATTATTATTATTATTATTATTATTATTATTATTATTATTATTATTATTATTATTATTATTATTATTATTATTATTATTATTATTATTATTATTATTATTATTATTATTATTATTATTATTATTATTATTATTATTATTATTATTATTATTATTATTATTATTATTATTATTATTATTATTATTATTATTATTATTATTATTATTATTATTATTATTATTATTATTATTATTATTATTATTATTATTATTATTATTATTATTAATTATCATTATTACGTGTGGATAGAGTACAGTTGGATCATGTCGCTGGTCTACAATCTCTGTTCTATAACCCTTGTGTAAGGCAACACATTATGCTGCCAAAACACTCGAATGGGCTTTGAATCAGTTTGCTGTCTGCCCGCTCCCTTCTCCCCCCGGGAGGGTACACGTCAATAACAAGTGTGTTTCTGTGTGTATGTGCTCGCTTTTGTGTCTGTCCCTCGCTCGGCTTCAGGGAGGAAGACGGTGACCCACAGTATGGTTCAGTGGGCAGAAAAAAACAGCAGTGAACTCTTAGAGCTACGCAGTCTTCTTTGAACAGCCCTCTCCGAGAAAGCCTGTTCAATAAACAACTCTTCATACCTTATTGATCCATCACAGCTTTACCTTGATTTAATGGTCTATCTTTAAACCTCTTCTCTGCGTAAGTTTCTATAAGAATACTTGGAAGTGATGTTTAGCACTTATATGGTAACCGAGCAAGATGACTCCCCTCTAACTTGGCAGCTGCACGTCCCGGGTTCGATGTTTCCCTACCGCCCACTGTAAGCTCTGGGTTATATATTTTACATATTTACTTTCGGTTACAAATACATATAAAACGAAAGAGGAAATTTCAATTTTAGGGCTACAGAAAAATCTAAGAAGGCCATTTTTTTGGCCATGTATACCATTTAGTCTTGCCCTAAAAGTTTTTCTTTTTTGTTGTCTCTCTTTCTTATTTTTTCTTTCTTTCTTCGTTTGTTCGTTCATTCTTTTTTTTTCTTTCCATTTTTTTTGTGTTTAGGTACAAATGTACATAAAACTATAAACTATCCCCTTCAAAAAGAGCGCGAGTTAAAAGTAAATTAATTCAAAAATGCAGATGCAATGGAAATAAAGACTTTTTTACGCACTTTATATCCTTTTATTTGTAAAAGTTGGGAAAGCATACAGTGGCGTCTTTATTTTACCTTTATTTACCATGTAGCAAGGTAAACGTTACCAATCTAAATTAATCCTAAAAGTGTATTATGTGAAAGAATATATGCTATAACAGGTTGTTTCAGATAGCGTGCTTCCAGCATACACCCTCTTCTGCAGCATACAATGCAGCTCGGCAATGGGGCAAACGGTCTTCAGAGCTAAAAAAAAATTCTGTACAATGAACATTATACATAATATTTGTATAATTGTACAATAGTTAAATTCTTTTGACATAGATACAAGACACTGCGGAAGTTCGTCGTTTTTAGGAGCCATTTTTTTCCTCGAAATAGTCAATAGAGTATATATAGTGATATGTGTGTTTGCGTGTGTTATGAGAAAACTCAAAAGTTTAAAACTGGCAGGAAGCAGGTGTTTATGCTATGACCTTCACCCGGTACAGAAGACATGATTGCATCTGAACAAAGTGTACATATACTGGACTCACTCTGTATGTGTGATAGGTTAACGTAAACACGATACACCTCGACACTTTGCTTCGTAGTAACATATTCGCCATCACGCTTCCCCTTCAGCCAGGCTGCGAGAACTGTTGCTGCATCGACAGAGCACGCGCAGTCAGCCGACAGAGAACAGCTGTTATAAGATAGACACGTGTACCATGAGATCACATTTTGTGCCCGCGGCCATGTTATACATCAGAATTTTAATTCCTTATAAGTGTTCGACACCACCTAAATATACCACGGACAAACTGTATGGAAATTACTGGCAGTCATTTATGCACGTTCAGTAGTTAATTAAAACTATAGCTGTTTCATCATAATCATCATCATCATCATCATTTTAACTTCTTTCCTATCTTCTGTGATTCGTGCTCACTATATCCTCCTAAGGATTCCAGAAAGACTAACATGTAAACAAATACTTTGTGGTCATGTGCTTGTTAAAATAAATCACACAGTGCGTATATACTTACGAAGTCTTGCGACGTATACTTAGTTACATTCTGTACATGCTGGGAAGATTTTCAGGCACTAAATAATAAAACAGTAAATAAAAATAAAATAAAAAACTTTATGCGTTAGATTCTAACATTTTCTCTCCCAGTAGGTTTATTTATTTGTATATAACTTCCACACACTAAAATCTTCTATTTTTCTACGTGCTTCATGTTATCGCGATAAACATTTGCATAATTAGATTGCTCATTTCGTCGTAGATACAAGGGGTACAGGAAACTGAGTCCATGGTTAAATATTTAAAAGTGGGTTGTTATATACTGGCCTAGAAATTTGTTGTTGTTTCTATGACATTGCAAGAAACAAGTGAATAGCGACAGAGGATTGGAAAACGACACAATATTGAAAAATTGAAAACATAACGGTTATCTCGGAAATGGTTCATACCATAAAAAGATGCTTTAAAAAGTTGTGCTTTTACAGGATTCTAAATTTGTTTTGTGTAATACGTTTTTTCCAATCCCTTTTCTTTCTTCTTGTTCTTCTTAAAAACTTTTTTCTTCTAAAGAAGATTTCTAGCTCCAAGTACTTACCAGCCAATGCCTTGCTTCATTAAATTGTCGGGAAGCAATATAATTTTAGATTACAGCACATACAGGATGGTGATGACAATGTCTGCTATGGCGTGAAGAAAAAGGGGATGCAATTTAGTGATAAAATACGTTATAGGGAAATTTGCAGATCTAATTATCTAATACCCATAAGCCTAAGGATCTGCGCAAAACGTTTGGTTAGGTTATTCAGTCCAGGTTTTTTTTTTTCTTTTTAAATATATATCTATGTATATAGATATATATTTTCCTTTTTTCTTATTTAACTGATTTTTCATTATTTCCGTTTATTTTCTTATCTGCTTTCCTAGTGTCACAAATATTCACTATACACATAAACACCCATGTCTAAGGCGGGACTCGAACCCGCGACCCTCTACGCAGCGGAACACTAGAGACATACGCAGGGGCTTGATTGCGAGGCCCTCACTCGGAACTTTCCGTCCGAATAAATAGAGTTTCATCATCAGTGATGCACTAAAACTTTTAAATATTCAAGAAAAAAGCATCAAGTTCACTGTAGAAGTTGAAAAAGACGAGTATTTACCATTTTTAGATCTAAAAATAATCAGGAATAAAAATAGAATAAACTTTGGTATTTACAGAAAACCAACACAGACAGACAACTACATAAAAGCTAATGGCTACAATCTAAGACCCCACAAACAGGCAATCTTCAATAGTTTAGCACACAGACTGGTCAACATGCCTCACACAGCAGAAGAATACAAAATAGAATACAACAAAATTATTGAAATAGCACAGAAAAATGACTTTCCCAAATCACTAGTAGACAAAAAAGTGAACTTAGCAAATAAGAAGAAACTACTAAAGGAAACCACAACCCTCTCAGCTACAGAAACTAAAATGATCTTCAAAAAATTCACTTACCATCCATGGGCCTTTCATAAATACAAAAAAGTCTTCAAAAAACAAAACATTCAACTAGCACCAGTCAACCATTTCTCCTTAGAAAACCTAATTTGCTCAAACATCAAAGATGCCATTCCATCTAACAAAAAATCTGGTATATATCAAATTGAATGCTGTGACTGTAGTCAAATTTATATTTGAAAAACCAAAAGAAATTTAGAAACAAAGCAAAGGAACACTTTAGGAACATAAAATACAAACAATTAGAAAAATCAGCAGTTGCCACGCATTTTGAAAAAAAAAAAAAAAAAAAACCACAACATAAATCCAGAACCAAAACTACTAAAACATACAACAGGAAAAGAAGAACTGTCCACATGGGAACAAATCTTTATTTCAAAAAATAGGAACAAAGTATTCAATTTCGACATCCCCCAGAAAGATTTGTTCAGCAAGTTCCTCGAACCGCCACCAGAGGAGACCGATGACAAAATTTTGCCAGCTACACCAATGAGAACCAGTCGATGACCGGCTGAAGATAGAGGGAAGGCCTCTGAAACTAGTTCCGGGAAAATTTAAAAGTAAGTGTTGGTTAGTGTCATTAATCGACTCCCAATTAATTTAATAGAGTTTCAAAAGTTATTCCCTAAATATTTAAGATTTTATGAACATTGAATTCATTTTTGACAAAAGAGTTTTGAAAAAAGGGCAAGTTTCAAATGTAGGGTTTGATAAAGGAACTTAAACACCAATCCAACATTTTGTTTTTGATATGATGCTGTCTCTCGCTCTCTCTCTCTCTCTCTCTCTCTCTCTCTCTCTCTCTCTCTCTCTCTCTCTCTCTCTCTCTCTCTCTCTCTCTCTCTCTCTCTCTCTCTCTCTCTCTCTCAAACGAATATCAATATGGACTTTTCTCTATTTCTTTCTTAATTCAGGGTGTGTCTAGGTATATCAGAATCTCTGGGAGAAATACAATACTTTCACTACCTACAGCATATGACAGAGTAAACAATATGAAATTGTAAGTGTGGCTTAAAATATTTATAACTAAGGTAGAACAAGAAATATATTCAAATTTATATACCTACCAAAAGGTGAAGTAATCCTATGAAAAGATGGTGAGACTGAATCGATGCAGAAAGTCGAGAATGACAATTATGGCGCTGTCAAAGGTTTAAAAGCTTAAACTACATAGAACAACTGCAGTGATGCACAGTAGTTCAGTGTTGCGAGTTCGCAATTGTAACAAAGAGTATTTATGAAAGAACAAGGTAATTATGGATGCAGCTTTTATGTTGTATAAAATGGTTTTTGTAATTTAACGATGTGAAAGGGAGTAGGGGAGAAAAAGCTGAAGAACGACGCTCTTTCCGGCGCACAAAAATAGCTGTTCAGCTCATAAACCTGCATATTGAGTTTTTATAGCTGCTGGCACTTGTGTTTTGTGTCTTGTTCAACATTGTTTTTAACATAAAACTGGCAGTAACTTTTTCTCGGCACGGAAAAGGAAGAAAGTAGTTGTGGGAACCACGGATTCCATTCAATTATCACCGGATCTAATAAATTTGCAATAATAAGTGAGTGAGAAGTTGGAGGAAGAAAGGCGAGGGAATTATTACATTTCTCTTTGCTCTTAAACTTCGCTTCTCGACATGGCTTCGCGACGTCTGTGAATACATTAATCTTTGCCATATTGGTTTTATTTCTTTCGCCGGTGTCTACAATTTATTCGCAAGGATTACGACAAATTGAGAGCGAGCTGAGGGGGAAAAAGCTTTTCCAAGTTCTCGCCGCCTTCCTCAGGTGTAGATGAAGTACCTCGTTCAGAGGTGTGGCTGTTTCTTCTTGCACTATATGAACAAGAGCAGCGCTCGACTTTCTCAGCTGAGGGTGGGAAAAAATACAACCGCTGCTATACTCTATTTGGAACTAAATCTTTTTACGTAATTGTTACGTTATTATAACGACTATAAAAATCATGAGAACAGATATTAGAGATGGCTTCGTGATAAATGGATAAGGCACGCATTCGGAAAGTCTTGGTTTGATTCCTGTCGACCTTGCATTTTTCGTGGGTTTCCCTGGTGGAAAGGTTAATGTTGGGAGAGGATTTTTCATCTGTTTCGATATTCTATTTTTTTTTTTTTCATTTTGTTTCCATCTGATCTTTCAGCTGTGCTTGTATATTTCGTGGCGTGTGGTGACGCCGGACAGATTGCGATGATACTGCCTGAGAGCAAAGTTTACTCTAATATACACTAGAGGTCTGCTTGGTTGACAGATCGTTTTATTGTCATCTTTAGGCAGTTCCAGTAGCGGCTCTTCCGCGCGTCTATGTACATGTAGAAAACTTAAACTCTAATGTCTGAAAACAAGGTGTTCCATTAGAGAAAATGTAGTGATTCATGATTTTACACAAGCTGTCTCGTGGTGATCTCTTGGCTATACCTTCCAGGGATGTTTCCCTCAGTGCAGCACAACCAGCGATCACCATCCATTCTTTTATTTTCTGCCGAAGTTTCCTTAGCCACATTTCCTAGGTGCGGCGAACAAAGTAATTCTACAACATTCGCCAGCAAAAACGCATCAGATCCAGCAGTGAAAAGTTACCCTATTGAGGCAGTATCATCTATATTACAACAGCTTGCACAATCATATTTTCTTTGCTTCACAGAGTATGGACTAAACTTCCGCATTATTTGCTGTGTTGCTGCTTTCTGTGTTTGTTCGTTACCACTTGTCTTCGGAATTGCTCGCTGAATTGAATTCAGTATACCATCAATTTAACGTTTTCTTCATTAATTAGCCCTTCCAATTTAATCACATAGGTTTACTTTTTAAATATTTTACATTTACAAAATATAAATTCAGGGGCGGCTCGTCGTTACGTGCTGCAGTAATGCAGCGCACTCTTTTCTGTTTTATAAATCACAATGTAGAAATTTTAAAAGACCATGTAAATAACAATATATTATTATAAGTGTAAGAAATTCCCGTAGGGGAGGGGATACGTCCCCTTCAGCTACCGTGGTGGAGGCGCTGCGGACCCCTAGCACTCGTCTGACGTTACTAGAGGAACCTCGGGCCGAACATTCGAGCCCCTCCTTGATTGGAAGTTGTTCGGATTGGGTTGGACTGGAGGGGGCAGTGGTTCTCGGTACCCGTGGGAGATCGGGTACGTCTCCGGACGGGGTTGAGGGAAGCCATTAATATTCCCGCGAACTAGCCAGCATAACTAGTAGAAGGTGTGCTAGATCACCAGGCGGCCCCACTGAGGTCATATCGGTAGACTTCCCACTTTGGTGTTGGCGCGCGTAAGTGGCGTATCCACTTCCATCCCGTCTTGAGTCTACAGGACCAGATCGGGGGGGGGGGGGCTTGTTAGTCTCTAGGTCTTGCCCTATGGAAAGCCCCACGGAGGCGCCAGGCGCCCTTTCGGGACAGTCCGGTCACTCCTGGTCGAAGGAGGCTCGGGCCCTTGGTCCTACGGGTCCTCTGTAGATCCTCTGGTATGAATTGAAGTGTAAGAAATCGAGTACGACCAATAATGAACTCTTAATGCATGGCAAACATCTGCTTAACTATATAATGGAACGCATCGTGCTGAGAGCCAACAAGCGCAGTAATCAGTATTGCGTATGCGCACAACCTTCCTCTCTTGCCTCCCTGATGTCATAAGTTCCCTATACTTTCTCACAAATGCGTGCTGCATCTGGGTGTTGCGCGGTAATCATTCGCTGCACGGTGAAGCAGGGCCACCAACACTCATAGTTATAGCCGTATAACTTGATTATGCATTGAATATCATTTAACAATCTATAATTGCTTTATATTTTAGTTCTAGAAACTAATTCCACCCTTCTTACGTAAACAGATCCAATATCTAATAGTTGTTAAATCGCAGGGCAAATTGTTTGTGATGCACCTATCATTTTTTTAATTTACGTCCTCCAACGTTAAGTGATATCGGACGATGAATAGAATGGGTGATGCTCAAATGAGCCCAGGGTCCATAGAGCTTAGAGTTACCCGACATTCGTCTTTCAGGTTAAGGGAAAACCCCGGAAAAACCTTATCCAGGTAATCCAACCTGACCGAGATTCAAACTACGCTACCACCACGCTACCGAGGCGGGCACCTATCATGTTAACACGATACTGCATTCCCGGGACCATAACGAGAATCCCCCATAACAAGTGCATGTGGTTCGCATTCTCACATTGTATCCAAGTATTTCTTTGTGGCTGATATGAGTTTCTTTATTTCGTGTGATAATTTCAAATTCACTTTATTCAGTGAGTAATTTATTATTACGAAAACTTTAACCAATAAATAATGGACACTGTTAATGAACTTCTGAAAACCCCCTTTCCAAGGAGAGCACTAGAAGAAATGCTTAGCATAAAAGAAATGTTAGGGCGACCAGCACCCGATCTAAAAACTGAGCAAAGAACGAAAGGAAGTAGACATTGTTTATATCATGAAGAAACATCAGCGCATGGACTTCATTTTTCAAAACTAGGTGAGTTGCATAGACTTTATCCCGCTGCACATTGTCATTTTTCGGCACGAGCCGCCACTGTATAAATTATAAGCATAAGCACTAAAGAAAGTAATTCATTTTGTTGTTGTTTTGTTGAACAGCTAAATGCTATTCTGCTTCTTCTTGTTTGTGATATTTCTTTGCGGAACGATTTAAAAACGTAAACTATTTAGATGTGACAGTCAAAAAAATAATATTGTTTTTATTACTGTAAACAGGAGTATTCCAGTATTAGCCTAACTTGTTCAGTGTTGGTAGGCATACAGAATGGAAAGTAGCTACCGTAGCATTAGGGTCTAATTTCTCTACTGGTTTCAATTTAGAAACAATTACTTTTCAATATAGCGTGAAATAAATCCTTTAATCCGTATTGGAAAACTCCAATAAAGATTTCACCATTAAATATTTATATTCAATCAGTTTAGTTTCCTTGTTCTTCTAGTTTTATGCAGTTTAATTTCAACTGAACGTCTTATACCTTTCTATTCCTCTATTTTAGAAATTAACGTGTTATTTAAATAATGTTATTAATTCTTCATTTTACCTTAGGTACCTTCAATCTATAGAAACAGGACTGTAAATCTCTATAAAAGATAGTGTAATATGCAAAAAGAATAGGTGAGAAAAAGTATTAGAAATCTGCATTATAATCACATGACTTTCTGAATTCACTCTTGTACAATTATTCTTAGAAACACTTATTCTACTTTATGTTAATCGAGATAAACCTTTGCAGAAATTGTTTCCTTGCAGCTACAAGGGGAACATATAAACTCAGCAAGCTCAAAGGATAGTCGCTGTGGGGGTCGGAGGGGGGGACCCCAAAGCAAAGAATTTTTGGGTGGAGTACAATATTTTTCCTTTTTACTATACATACTAAAGCAAGTACAAATACAAAAATAACTACCTAAATTGAACTTTCTTAAAGAAATCACTATTAAATTATTCATTGAATAAAAGAAACTAAAAATCTATTCCATAGGAGACAAAATGTCATATTATAAAACGTGTTAAGCTGACTGCACACCTCAGGTGCGTTTCCTAACATTTTATGTCTTGGGTTCTGTATCTAGTGAACACTTTAGGAAGCAATCTTGAAGCAAACAATTTACGCATTCAGGAATTTCATTCAAGCATTTTAATTTTCTTGTGGTTCTAGTTTTATTCAATTTTATGATAGCTTTTGTAGTGTTTTAATTTTTGAAGATATCTTATACTGTTCTCAGGCATATTTGACATTTCTGAACGATTGTCGAAAGATCTAAGATGTTTTACAGCGCTTCAATTGAATCAAATACATTTAAAATAAAAAGTACAGTTCTTCGGTCGTGTTTGAAATAATAAGGGATATATTTAGTTCATTTATAGCTTAATAAATTAGATTGAAATCTTAATATGTGTGTAAATCGAAGAGCGGTCTCCTTGCAGTGTTGCAAGCTAAATAACAAACTATCGAACTGGTAAGTAACAGCTGGGAACAGCGGTCCTTAAAAAATGTTTGCCTACTGCCCTCGATTCCGTTTTGTTTCTATTCCACTCCCAATGATAATAAAAATTAAATGGATAAAAAGCAACCTATTTATTTCCCACCGACGTTTCGCGGCCATTTGGGTATAATAGATTGCATCATTTATTTTAGGGAGCGATGTTTCAAATCCTTTAGCCTCGGTTCCAAAATATTCAGCAACAAACTAGATGCGTAGGCTTAACTGCCCTTAATTTAAACCAAATTTTAAATGTGAGGATAACGTTTGTTCAAATGTTTTGCATGAAGTTTCAGATCTATCCTTACAAGTGGTTCCTGTTACATTTGAACGTATTAGTAAATAATTTCAGTAAAATTTGTGAAACAACGTGCAGGCTCAAGTGTATATGCACTGCCTCAATTAATAGGAATTGGTATGTACAGAAACTAACCGCTACGTACGTGCACTATACTGTACTCTTTGTACGAAATGCACACACACACACACACACACACACACACACACACACACACACACACACACACACACACACACACACACACACACACACACACAGTGACTACTGCTGCACAGAAGTGCTTTTTGCTCACATTTGACAGCACAAAAGTAATAATAATAATAATAATAATAATAATAATAATAATAATAATAATAATAATAATAATAATAATAATAATAATAATAATAATAATAATAATAATAATAATAATAATAATAATAATAATAATAATAATAATAATAATAATAATAATAATAATAATAATAATAATAATAATAATAATAATAATAATAATAATAATAATAATAATAATAATAATAATAATAATAATAATAATAATAATAATAATAATAATAATAATAATAATAATAATAATAATAATAATAATAATAATAATAATAATAATAATAATAATAATAATAATAATAATAATAATAATAATAATAATAATAATAATAATAATAATAATAATAATAATAATAATAATAATAATAATAATAATAATAATAATAATAATAATAATAATAATAATAATAATAATAATAATAATAATAATAATAATAATAATAATAATAATAATAATAATAATAATAATAATAATAATAATAATAATAATAATAATAATAATAATAATAATAATAATAATAATAATAATAATAATAATAATAATAATAATAATAATAATAATAATAATAATAATAATAATAATAATAATAATAATAATAATAATAATAATAATAATAATAATAATAATAATAATAATAATAATAATAATAATAATAATAATAATAATAATAATAATAATAATAATAATAATAATAATAATAATAATAATAATAATAATAATAATAATAATAATAATAATAATAATAATAATAATAATAATAATAATAATAATAATAATAATAATAATAATAATAATAATAATAATAATAATTTTATAGAACAGATGAATACACTTTAACACTATGAAAGTAATACTGGATATGACAGACAATACAATGTAGACAAAATACGCAAATTCTGGAGAATGTGAGCAACATTTCATAAAAAACATCAGAAACAAAATTGAAGTTTTATCAAGGCCATGTTATAACAAATTTAAGATTAGAAAAAATAGGAATTATTAATATGAATGATAGATCACAGGATCTTTATGAACAGTGGAGAGAAGACGATCGAATCGCTGACACGGTTCTCACAAAACAAATAAATCATAACGGAAAGACATCTGTGGGCAAGAAATGACGGCAGAGGAATTTGAAGACGGAACAAGCGCTTCTTGCCTTTGTCATGGAATGGGATTTAATGATACTAACGTCGAAAATCTGTAAATAAATAGCAAGTTTGCTGCTTTCATTTGTTTGTTGATAACAGTATTCATACGAGTATCTACAATAGGTGGAAGGGTAACTTTGGTATGCTTACTTCTGCATTGATACATTCATCAACTAAATTTAAAAAGTATAACAATAATAATAAAAAATCTGCATATCTAACAGTCCGGTTTCTGGAGTTTACACGAAGGCTTACTATGCAAACCCTATTTTTACCTTTATTCAATTTTCGAAACAAATTACATAACATCTTTTACAAATTTTGCAGACGTAATCTACTTGCTACCTTAACTAATTAAGTAAGCCTACAGGTTGCTGGATTCCTGTAACCTTACAAATCTACTCATTTAATCTATCTAAAACAGTCTTTCTTGTACTTTCTTTCTACTCCAACAATGTAATTCAAATCTATGTTTTAAATAAGACTTGTCAAGTTATTAAAAGTGAGATATATTTTTATATAAATAATGAGTAGTTGGCATGCTTAATTTAAGATTACTCACTCAGACTAGGCAGATGTTCACCTTTCCTTCCATAAGCACTTTTCGGTCTTACTTTAGACCATCTTCACTGGGAGCTGCACCAACTACTCTATGTTTCTACTACAGCTTTAATTACTATAAAAACTACGAAATACGTTTCCTACCATTTTAAATTTTCTCTTCTGCAACTGGTATCCAAAGCTTCCTCTTATTGGTATCCATCTCCTAGAGGGATAGCATCAGTAAATGGAGCTGGTTCGTCAGTTCCACATTTCTTTTATCTTTGCTCTTCTATATAATTATTTGTGTCTGTCCGCTCTGATACTCTCCATATACCAACCACCTCTGTCTCTCCTCGGATTCTCCTTCTTTCGGTAGCTTCTGCTCTTCTTTCCGATATCCATAACTGTCATCTTCTGTTCTTAAATTAGGTCTTCTCAAGTCTAATAATCTGTATCTTCAGAGTTTTTCTTGGTCCTAATATTTCCCTCCGACGATCTCTTAATATTCTTTTCTGATAGTTTAAGAAGTTGCTATATATGTTTCTGGAACTCTTTTATCTCTGGTCACAAATTCCTCTAGCGCCTTAGCGGATATTATCTGAGATATATTTTATAAATGTACATAATCTTCTGCTTCCCATAAGATATTCCATAAGCATTTTACTTGAAGTTTCCTTCGACCGTCTTCTACTAGTTCACTATATTTACTGTACTCAAAAATAGCATATTCAATTGAATCTGAACAGTTGCATTGCTCATATGAGTTCTTCTTTCCTATTTTTTTTAAATATACATTATAAGGACCATGTCCTGTAACAAAATGAAAATATCCTTTTCTTGGTTTTATATGTTCCAATGTTAGCCTCTCATTCATGAACTGATTTATGTTCCATTTCTTGTGGAGCAGATGATCGGTTTTGAGAATTGTGTTCCGTATTTGCTTTTAGTAATGGCAGACTTTCTGCCGAACTCGTTATGGATATTCTTAGAACTCTTTAATATACATAAAAGCTGGTGTGTGTGTGTGTGTGTGTGTGTGTGTGTGTGTGTGTGTGTGTGTGTGTGTGTGTGTGTGTGTGTGTGTGTGTGTGTGTATTCTTATACACTCCTACACCATTACGTTTCTTTCGACCATACGCAGTACATATAACTTTTAACAAAAGACTGTCTACAAAAGCTCTTAAGAAAGTCTAGATCTTTGTTGATGTGTGTAAATGTGTAGTGTTTAACCCCCGCTTTTACTACATACGGCACCGCAGGTAATGACACTGATGACACATGAGATGAAGATGGAGCACCGGTGGAATGAGATGGTGGGGGAAACCGGAGATCCCGGAGAAAACCCGCCCCAGCTCCATGTTGTCCACCACAAATCTCACTTTGCGGTCGCCTGGGATCGAACCCGGGCCGCCTTGGTGAGATCTTTGTTGATGATAACCATAATAGTTCGAATAATGTTAACATAAAATAACTACTTGCGTCTTCACGGCGAGTTTATTTAATAATCATTGATCTCCTTTTCGATATCGAATATGAAGTAATAACAGTCAAATAAGTAATGATACCTGTGCAAATATAAAGGCTACAAATTACGAACTGTACTATATTAACCAGTTGTATACTTCTTCATATGACTATTATGCTCGAATATTCACAGATTGTGTTTGCGCTTTCTTATTTTTTGTAAAAAACGAGAATTTTTCTCTATGGACATTTTTTTTTTTTTAATTTTTGTGTAAGGAAGAAAAGCTGAGTGACATCGGACCCGGATAATAGCAACAGACTTCTGCTGTGTATATTAATTTTGAGCTTTCCTTTATTTTCAGCTCCCTGAGTTTTCTTATATTTTACTACACTATACCTGTGTTTGTTAAACAACTTCAAAACACCATCTCAATGATAAGTTCAATATTTCCAGCAAAGAATAATTACTTAAACTTTTGCGGCCTCACGAAGTAACAAAGGAACAGCTAGTTCATATAATATTCATTGATCTCCTCTCTGTTATTGATCAGGGAGTCAAATAAATAATTACAACGGCAATGCCACCTGTGGCTATGTTTACGTAAATGTAAACGTGCTGCAACAGTTTGGTTGAAAAATTAATAAACATTTCGAACTGTATTATTCCAGTGATAACAGCATCATACGTTTTCTTTTCCTTTTTGTGCGTTTAACTTAGACATTTCTTTCTTTTGGCATTTCTTATTATGTTTACGTATTTGGTTATTGAGAATAAACAAGCTTATGTACTTAAAGTGCTATTATTTCTTCCTAACAGAGATTTACTCATAAAATAAACACTAGACAGCCCATCTCGACAACGTGGGTATATATTAAGCAGCTTTCAAGAAAAATCATTACTTCAAACGTTATATTTGTGGATGTTCTTATTGTTGCCACTGCACTTATTTAATTATTTTGGTTGTTTACGTTGTCCATAGAGATATAATTAACAACTTCTGTGTCTTAAGTAACCACTTTTAAATGTGTGCAAATAAACGCAGGGCTACTGGGTAAGTAGAACCTAACTTTAGAGCAACAAGAAATAATAAATGTTTGCAATAACAGTTGAAATAATTGGAAATAATACAACAGGAGCGATATTAACTTTAAGTAGAAACTGTCACGACCTTTTAGATCCGTACGGATCCTTGTAATGACTGCTGTAACATCGTGCATTAGAGTAGAAACACTTTGGTTCAAGTTCCTGGAGTGAACCGGTGTGAGAATCTTGGCTGCCACAGAAGAATCCAGGTTTATGAAAATAAAAGCCCCTCCTTGTGAAGCGCAGGACGGGCGGGGGGGGGGGGAGATTACTTCCAGCCCGACGCGGCTCCCCACGTCGGATTAACACACATAGTATACCGTGGCGACGCCACTCCGTCGACGACGCAGTAATTATGCAACTGATTGCACCCCCGGCGAAGGGTGACATAACAGGGGTGGTCTGCAACCAGATTACATTCCCCCATCTTCTTTGTTGTAATGACATCATCGGATGAATAAAATGACGCCCACACGCTCAAGTGTGTATTCATTCCATCAGCCGTATAATTTCCACTGTGTTTCATTCACTCGATATCATCGATTGACGAAGCCGAGAAACACAAATCTGATGGGGGAGAAAAAAATCGCATGTGTTACGGAGTGATCTGGTGCTTTATTGTCCATGGCATATTGCGTCCACCACTGTTTGTAGCCTGTTTCAGTTTCTCCACACTTTATCATTTGTTCATATAGGAGCGACTTCGGACTGTCATTTCTGTACGCAGTAGGTACACCCTGTCGCACGTGCTACTGGGCCATTGCAATAACATTGAATTTGGTATCTTAGATACTTTTAAATGAACCTTCGTATCCATGGATTGGAAGAACGACCTTCTCGCTTCCCAAATGTAATCCCAATAAATACTTCACTTTTTGAAAAATGAAAGAATAATATAAGATCTGGACAATGTCCCAATGTAATTTTGACAGCATTTTGAAAAGGAATTTTTCATATTTTTTCATTATAGAAAAATCTGTGCAGCTTGTAGTCGTAATTTGATTTAATTTTCCAAGAACTGCCATTCAGTGCCATAACAAATTAATATGAATTTACAGATTAATTCCGTATTTCAAGAATTTTCAGGATTTTTCTTCATATATTCTACACGTTGAGGCGTCATCCAATACTTGAAATTTTCAGCATAAGTTCTTGAAAGATCAACAAAGAAAGGAATATAGTTATATATTTTACTTAACATGGCATCACGGTTATGGTTTTATTTTTAATTATACTTGTATTTGTTGTTTAAAATAAGAATGATATAGTTTATAAATCATTTCAAGCAAATTATAAGAAACTCTTAACAAGGACTTATCCTAAGCCAGAGTGGAAGATATGGTATGCTAATATACATAGCGAAACTGTTTTTAACACACACCCTTGTATTTATAATTTACAGTTTCAAACTTTCCCTTACAAGAGTTACTTTTAAAATATATATGTATATTGCTGTGAAAACTTAAATTTTAAATAAAGTTTAAAGGGCGCAGTACTGCATTTTAAAGAGCTCTTATTTACACATCATATAAAGTATTGACATAAAATAAGTTACATTCATTGTAAATTTATGATTTTCGTGAGTTAAGTTAAAGAAACATTTTTGTTTTAACGTTTTATTTTGTTGTAAATAACAGTTTTTGAAGTTAGAGGTTAAAGCTGACTACTCTAGGTTGTACGGATAGCTTTTAAATCGAAATGTTTGATTAATTAATTTAATTTACCATCTCAGTTCTTTATGAAATCATGAGAATTCACCCTTATACTTCTTATACCTAGCTGTGTTACCCGGCATTGTATTGGCTCATAATGTATGTACAGGATTGAAAATAAAATGGTTACCTTTTTAAGTCCTAAGTACTCTGTAATTTGAGATATCATGGAATAGTATTTTAGCTTCACTGTCTGCTTGGTGTTACAATTTTGAATTAATCTTATATTGCCCGAAGTATTTATTCTTAGATTGTTAGACTCCACAAATTCTTTTTAATATCCCATTTTATAAGCATTTAGAATCATATAGGCGATCTTTTACCCATGAAACAATTGTTCAATAGTTCAATGACTTCAGTGGTATTAATCGTTAAGTTGTGGTTATTAGTTATTACATTACATTCACACACACACACACACACACACACACACACACACACACACACACACACACACACAGACACACACACATACACGTACACTTTCCTACTTTTACATTCTAGTAGAATAATTCTACTGAATGAAAAACTCCCGCCCTCTGGCCAGAAATTGACTCTGGATATGAAGCTTAACGTAACCAGCGGATCTCTTATCAAGGTGGCGCGGGTTCGATCCCAGGCGACCCCGTGGTTGACAACACGGCGCTGATGCAGGTTTTCTCGGGGTCTCCGGTTTCCCCCGCCATCTCATTACACCGGTGCTCCATCTTCATGTCGTGTATCATCAGTGTCACCGTCTGCGGTGCCGTATGTAGTAAAAGCGGGAGTTGAACACTACACATTCATTCATATTCACTAGATCACAGAGGAGGCCTAAGTCTTTTTAATCGAATTCACCACGGACTCAGAAATTTATACAAATAATTGTACCATAATTTATAAGTAAAGCATTTATTTCTCTGAACTGCAAGGCAAAATATTTTGTGAAGTACCAAAATTAATATTATGGGTGGATTTACAATTGGTTTTGCAACCTCTGCTTCCCCAGATCTGATAATAATGCCAATAGTTCAATTTTTTGATAAAGATGAATCGCCCTGTATATGTACCGTCGCCGATAGAGAAAACATTCCCAAACCTCGACCTCTGTATCGCATCACGAACAAATTAATATGGCGTTTCTCTTTGCTTTCAGCAGCATTCGGATTTTGGAAACGCGCAAACATCGATACTGTTAATACATGTTGTTCCACATCAAAGGCGGTCTCTATCAGCAGATTAGTATTCATAGATTTCCGCTTAGGGACGAGGTATTTCAGGCATTCCTGTAAACACAAACAAAAGCAAAACTACTGCAGCAACGCTCGCTACACTAATCAAGCACGCGCGATCCATTAACTTGCACAAAATCCCTATTTACGGACGGCAAAAACCACCACACGAATTAAAACAAACCTCCAGGAAACATAGGCAATTCGCGATCAAAGATTGGCCACGTTGAAGTAACAGCGAGATGCCACTTTTTAAATTGATGTAATTATGTTTTTTAATGCCTGCAGCAAACGCTTTCCCGGCGGATAATGAAGCTTCATGGAATATTCAAACCAAATTATTATTTATGAATTGCAAATGAGCAGATAAAGTGAATTTCTACAGCTATAAATGCCCTGCATCGTAAAAATAACACAGTCTGGTTCAAACCGACGCCTATGTTCACCCGTGACCGATTCAGCATGGTCTTGCATGTTAGTTGTATAAAAACCGGTTTTATCGAGCTTCCCCCGCCTTCCCAACAGCATTAGAGATTTGTTATCTTCCGTGTTTCAACACATATAGATCTAATACCTTCCTAAACGTACCGTAATGTAAAATTACTTAACGACGCGTTTGTACAGAGAATAAAATCGTATATAATTTTAACAAGAAGTTGGTTCGTTTGTACAGTATTTTATTTATTAATAGCAAAAGATAGCTATTCTCTCACTCATTCCATCGTATTTTAACCTTTTTAAGTCATATCGGACGATGAATGGAATGGGTGAAATGATGCTCAAATGGGCCCAGGGTCCATGGTGCTTAGAGTTACCCGACATTCGTCTTTTAGAATAAGGGAAACCCCCGGGAGAAACCTTATCCAGGTAACTCATCCTGACCGAGATTCGAACTCGGGACCTCTTGAACGTGAGATAGACGTGCTACCATCTACGCTACCGAGGCAGGTGCATTCCATCTTACTCAGGCAGTTTGGTCTATGGCTCACATTCCGGAGATACGGGTTCGATTTTCGTGGCCGACCTATCTGATCCATGGGCTTTTTCGTGGATTTTCCCGGGTTGCCAGGCGAATGCTGGTAGGTTAATTACAACCCCCGAATTTCCTGTCTCTACATTTCATCTCCATCATCATTTTACATCATCTCTCATCTGGTGGTCTATTTCAGGGTAAAAGTGTCGGCGGGAGTCTCGGATGTGCATGACACGTTGATATGCCTTGAGTGAACCACTTCCTCCGGTAGATCGGTTGCTGGTCTTCGAACCGGCTACTAGGAGCACTTTCGAACCACTACAGGGGGGATGCCCGATGTCCTGGCATGCCGGGGTAGGTTCCCATCTAAGTAAAATGAACAAGTACCTCTGCACTGTCGTGTCTCCTTGGGACGACCACCCTGTGTCTCCACCTCAAACTTCCTCCCGGGGATGTGCCAATTGGGGGCTTAGGTACAGTGTTAAGACTGGTCACAGTGTTGAATCCCTCCGTAGTCATCCTAATTCCTAATTCGCCGGCCCTCGTAGCCGATTTGCTAGAGCGTGTCTCTAGTGTCCCGCCGCGTAGAGGGTTAGGGTTCGAGTGCCCCCTTGGGCATAGGCGTTTTATGTGATAGTATATATATATATATATATATATATATATATATATATAAAGTTACAGAAAATAAACGGTGATCAGACGGAAACAATAAAAAGCGGTAAATAAGAAAAATAAACATAAACATAAATCCAAATCCTACTCTCTATCACTCTCTTCCTCTCCATCCCCCCTCCGATTCCTAACTTTATGTCGTGTCATGTGATATTCTAGAGAAGGCAATAAAACTACTTTCAGTTCTTTTAGTAACGATTAAAACGCAAGGAAGTGACTAGTCGGATTCTTATGTTTGTAATGGACCAACGAAACTAAACTTTTATCTTAATAGCCTGATGCTGGCTAAGTGCTATCACAAGACTGCTACATTCCCCACCTCAGGACACAACGGGCGTCGTGAGTGGGGTGCATACTGAAGGGTAGAACGTGGTTAATGCCCTCGGCTGTGAAAGTGTTCTTGGGAATCTCAAACTGCTACTTCTCCCTTAACTGACCCACTATGGAACTTCCTCCCGTACCACTCTGTCACTATGATATTTTTCTTTCTTATTCCGCTTACGTTTGCTCCGCACGCAAATGTCAAGTTAATAATTTACTGTTTACCAAAACGCGACTATATGCTAACGAAAATATCCTTGAGCGCGGATCTTTATTTTTTATTAAAAATGAATTGTTACATCTGACTTCCATTTCTATTTATGAGGTATCTAGTTCAGTGGGATCAATAAAGGTTAATCTTTGATTTATTTCCTTACAATAAATAATATAGAGGAGTTTAGGATGATATTATGTGTGACAATACACTGTTTAATATAGCTAGAAGCAGCGGTGAATATGAAAGTGGTTCAGTTTCAATTTATGAGTGCAAATTTGTGTGCAATTGGCTATTCTGAAGATATAATATATATTTTCTGGAAGTAGTAGTTTATGCGACAAAATGGGACACCTAGTGCACCGCGAGCTACATAGCTGCTACCAATCCCCAGGAGAAAGAGATGAAGTGAAGTATCCACAGATAGGCTTCCGGAAGTACTTGACAGTTCTAATCTCAAGACTGCTGGAGCTGGCTTAAGAGGTCGATGAACAAACCTTGACAAAGCAGCCCTCTATATCTAAGGGAGTACTCTTTCCTTTGTTCAAGCAACTATGGCATCTGTACGACATCGTTTCACACCATGAAACATAGATGACCCCTTGAAGGAAAGGGGATAACAGGAGATGATGTAAAGTAAATCTTGGTGGTTGAGAAAACAATCCTACATGTGCCTATCGACCAGGGAAAATCATGAAAAACGTGAGGTTCTTGTGGGCCCCAGAAGGTATCGGGACAGTCCTTCCTCTTGTAAGCCTCGCAAGTTATTGCGGAGCCACCTCACTCGGTTCCTACAAGTACGGAAGTATCGTGTGCTATTCGTTGTATAGGAATTACTGTCTCAAGTTTTTCCTAGTTGCCGTTGACATTATTGCACGCTAAAGACTATTTACAGAGTCTGTCAACAACTTGATGAAGTGGAACTATATCAACGCATTTACAACGAGAAGGGGTGACCTGCTATACACTAGAGGTCACTTTTCTGAGTTTCCAGTTATACTGGTGCTACTGCATTTGTTTGATATTTAACCGTTTATTGTTTTGGAATTACGCCCATCAGACACATACACACGTACATACATAAATACATACACAAGTACATATATAAGTACATGCATGCATACATATTAACATACAACATACATATATACACACATACGTGCATAAGTACACACATACATACATACATACATACATACATACATACATACATACATACATACATACATACATACATACATACATACATACATACATACATACATACATACATACATACATACATAAACACTTACGAAATAAGTGCATACATATATACACACACATACTAAACACTTACATAGAGATACATAGCCAGCCTCGGTAGCGTAGATGGTAGCATGTCTGCCTCACGTTCAAGAGGTCCCGAGTTCGAATCTCGGTCAGGTTGAGTTACCTGGATAAGGTTTTTTCCGGGGTTTTCGCAATTCCTTCAAGACGAATATCGGGTAACTCTAAGCTCCAAGGACCCCGGACTCATTTGAGCATCATTTCACCCAATTCATTTACCGTCCGATATGACTTACCGTTGGAGGACGTAAATAAAAAAAAAAAAAAAAAAAAAAATGAGATACGTACACGCATACATGCATACATTCATTTATACATACATACTTTAGACATGTACACACATACGTACAGGCAGACATACACGCATACATACATACATACAAAGAGACGTCTATATATACACACATACAGATATACATATACACATGCATACAAACATACACATGTACATACATTCTTAGATACGCCTCGGTAGCGAAGTTGGTAGCATGTCTGCATCACGTTCAAGAGGTCCTGAGTTCGAATCTCGGTCAGGGTGAGTTACCTGGATAAGGTTTTTCTCCGGGGTTTCCTCTTATCCGGAAATACGAATGTCAGGTAACTCTAAGCTCCATGGACCCCGGACGCATTGAGCATCATTTCACCCATTTCATTCATCGTCCAATATGACTAAATGTTGGAGAACGTAAATTACAAAAAAAGAAATCTTAGATACATACATATAAACACAAATAAATTCACAGATACAAAGAGTAAAAGAAAAAAGAAGATAAGAGTAAAGAAAATTGAACCATTCGTTTTTTTTCCCCCCAAATCCAAAGATTAGGGTATGTGTTGAGGCTGAAGTTTAAAAGTTTTTCTTTATCCTGCATTACAACCTAACCTCTCTGTATTCTAGGTGTTATGGGTATATAGATGTGGTATGTAATTTAAAGCTTAGAGAACAATAAACTAATTGAAACTCCCACTGAATATCACATACTTTTAACAAAATGGCCTTAAATATTAAAGGAGGCGTATAAATTTTAACAGACTTTTTATTTGCCCACTGGGTAATTATTTATGCACATCATCTTCATTAATTATTCAACCAGTTAAAAAGCACTACAACTCACATTTTGAAAACAGGTTTATTAGACATAGGTAAACAAAAGCTTATTTCTATTATAGTTTAAGTTTTATTCTTTGTTTATTAATTTCTTACAGTTCTTTCACCGGAATGCATATTTATATGCTTTCATTTGCAGCTATCCGTAATCTAATGAATAACACGAATTAGTATTGAGACCATTTCATTGTTTTCTGTGATACATTATACATTTTGATATAAAATGCAGACCAATATTTTACTAGAGTTTCATGTTCCTCGGTTTCTGCTGCAATCTGGTTACTTTTTTACTATCGTAGTTTATAATTTGCAGCGGGCACTTAACGTTCTTGGGGAACTATTTGCTTTACTGTTACGAGCTGTGCCTCGGGCCCAGAGCAGAAATAAAAGCCAAAGCTAATTGCTTTGCATTATTTTACTTTATACAACAAAAGTAGCGAAGTGTAACGAAAAACATCTGGCATGTCACATGAATTTCTCCATTACCATTTTATTATTATTATTATTATTATTATTATTATTATTATTATTATTATTATTATTATTATTATTATTATTATTATTATTATTATTATTATTATTATTATTATTATTATTATTATTATTATTATTATTATTATTATTATTATTATTATTATTATTATTATTATTATTATTATTATTATTATTATTATTATTATTATTATTATTATTATTATTATTATTATTATTATTATTATTATTATTATTATTATTATTATTATTATTATTATTATTATTATTATTATTATTATTATTATTATTATTATTATTATTATTATTATTATTATTATTATTATTATTATTATTATTATTATTATTATTATTATTATTATTATTATTATTATTATTATTATTATTATTATTATTATTATTATTATTATTATTATTATTATTATTATTATTATTATTATTATTATTATTATTATTATTATTATTATTATTATTATTATTATTATTATTATTATTATTATTATTATTATTATTATTATTATTATTATTATTATTATTATTATTATTATTATTATTATTATTATTATTATTATTATTATTATTATTATTATTATTATTATTATTATTATTATTATTATTATTATTATTATTATTATTATTATTATTATTATTATTATTATTATTATTATTATTATTATTATTATTATTATTATTATTATTATTATTATTATTATTATTATTATTATTATTATTATTATTATTATTATTATTATTATTATTATTATTGTTATTATTATTGTTGTTGTTGTTATTGTTATTGTTGTTATTGTTATTGTTGTTATTGTTGTTATTGTTATTATTGTTGTTATTGTTATTATTGTTATTGTTATTATTGTTATTGTTATTGTTATTGTTATTGTTATTGTTATTATTATTGTTATTATTGTTATTATTATTGTTATTATTATTATTATTATTATTATTATTATTATTATTATTATTATTATTATTATTATTATTATTATTATTATTATTATTATTATTATTATTATTATTATTATTATTATTATTATTATTATTATTATTATTATTATTATTATTATTATTATTATTATTATTATTATTATTATTATTATTATTATTATTATTATTATTATTATTATTATTATTATTATTATTATTATTATTATTATTATTATTATTATTATTATTATTATTATTATTATTATTATTATTATTATTATTATTATTATTATTATTATTATTGCTGTTGTTAAAGATGAAACTTGCATTAGTCAACCTTCTTTCATTTAATATGAGGCAAAAATAGTAAATGTTACATTTTAAAGTTATGAAATTCAAAATAATTGAAGAAAAATGATTCATTTATTAATATACAGCTAAATTCTTCGCATTTTACATGTTTATCTCATTCAAATTTATTTTAATTGTTTTGCCTAATGGTATTGTGGATGTAAAAATAAAACTAGGAGAGGCATGCCGTATTTGAAAATGCACTAACGCTCCCTCCTCCCCAAAAAACATAGCAAATTACAAAAAATTTGTGTGAATCGAATATTTAACTCAACTCCATTAAAATTTTTTGGAAGGAAACTGTATTATTTCTGTGAAACTAAACTTGCATCATGCGAAACAATGTAATCGAATGACAATAAAACACTAAATATATTAATATCACAAGAACTATTTTGGACAAAGGTCAGAAAATTGGTCTGTGAACCATTTTATACTGCAATAATTGTGTTAAAGTTTCAAGTTAATCCAAGCAATATTGTAGTTTTTGGGATTTTGAGTTGGATATCCTTAAGGCAGATTTATTTCTATATTTTAATAACATTAATGTTTCACTAATATTGATATATGTAAATATAGCTACTCCTTGTGAAGCTTCATGTTTATATGCACAGTAATGGAATAGAAAAATATCTAGAAAAAATTACATAAATATTCACATTTTAGATGCCCTTTTCTCAGAAAATACTTAAGCAGAGATTTGATATTACTTTAATATCTTAAGACATTTCATCTCATGCAACTGAATCAAATCAATTATTGTGATGGTAATAATGTTTCAATATTAAATTTCTTTATTCTCTTTGAAGTCTAAATTCCCAATATTTTAAAATGAATTGAACTCAAAAGTGTTGTTCTGGTTCAAATGATATAGAGGTACCTACCTAAGTTTTGGGAAAAGGTTAATTTCAAATTTAAGTTGAGTAGAATGACCCACTTTCAGGTACTCCACCTGCATCCTGATTTCTCCTGCATGACTGGAGACTATTGTGAGACCCAAAAGTTTAAATTAAGTTTACTTCCAAATATTTCCTAAGATACGCATTAAATACTAAGAACGCCAATAAAATTAGCGTGACAAACCAACCTTTTTAAGAAGTTTGTTTTCCAATGAAATGACTTTTTTGTTTTCTCTGCCTTACGGAAGTGTTGTGTTCAACAAATGCATTGGATATCAATATTTCAGGGAGAGCACACGCTTGAATCCAAAAATAAAGCGTTTTAGGGCAAAATGTGTGTGAACAACATAACTCAAAATGAAGTGTAGAATAAATATTTACAACAAACTCGTTAATAACTTTTAGCATCTTCCAAGGATGCGATGTGAAATTTTCAAGTAAGTATCTCCACATAAATAATTATTTCTAATTTTGTTTTCTGAAAAATATCGTATTATTAAACCATGACTTGGAGCTTTCCTGGCGGCGATAGGAAAATATATTCTCTTGGGCTATCCGCTACGTAAAGTCAAGGAAGAAATGAAATGAAATGTGTAGTGTTTAACGCCCGCTTTTACTGCATATGGCACCGCAGGCAATGACACTGATGATACATGAGATGAAGATGGTGCACCGGTGGAATGAGATGGCGAGTAAGCCGGAGATCCCGGAGAAAACCCGCCCCAGCGCCGTGTTGTCCACCACAAATCTCACTTTGCGGTCGCAAAGTCAAGAAAGATTTTGGTATTTCTAAAAATGTTTATTGATGTATGTACCTACCATATGTTCAAGATGTTTGCATAAGGAATAAAATGTATGTGTTGGAATTTTTTTTCCTTATAGCTCTGGAAGTCCTCTTCTAGTGAGTTTGTATACAAAAACCCTCTTTAAAATGAACATATATTTTTTTGTGCTTCAGCCACCTCTAAGAATTCACACACTTCCTACTTTTTAAATACTAAATCGCCACTCGTCTGTTTCTCCATGCAACCAGTATGGAATTTAACAGACAGTATATAACGACCTAATAGTTCTTTTACTTTAGGTTTCCCCATTATTCCCTCGTAATTACAACGAATTGTGTAATGAAGCCACTCCTGTAAAGATTTATCTCGGCTCACATGAAACAGATAGAATAAATTTTTGTAGGAAAGTTTGTAGAAGAGAAAACTACTTGAGTTTAACCCATATTTTTAACGTTTAAGCTGCCTCAGAATCCCTTATAATATTCATTTTGAATCATAAATAACTTTCACAAAAAATGGAGAAGGTAAAATTTGCCCACTTTTCGTTTCCTTCTCCTCTAAACTCAGATTACAGAAAGTTACAGAAAGTTAATCTGAGAGTAACTGAAAGGGTTTCTCTAAGATTATTTAAAATGATTCTTAGTGACTATTTGGAGGTATTAAACACTAACGGGCATCCAGAAAATCAGTGATTTTATGATACGTTTATTTTTAATACAATTTGCACTCACAATATCAATTTATCATTAAATGTCTAAAAGACGTTACTGAATTTTAAAATTTTAAGAATAAAAATTTCTTATTAGTTTCCAAAGAGCCCTCATGTTTGAATTATAATATTCACATAGAATTTAGTATGAGAATTTACGTTCAAAAGCCACAAAGCAGTTACATTAAAATAATTTCTATCTGAAATGTCGTAATATGGAAAGCCAAATACCTGGAAGCATAAAATAAAATAAGAATCTAGTAAAACCTTACCTCTCTTAGACAAGGACGTAATCATAAAAACGGAGGGTGAGTGAAAAACTAGATCTCACTCAGAAGAAGAGCAAGACAAATGATTTGATGGAATAAGCAAATGATGAATTCGATATGTCTGCGGAATTCAGAACATAAGGATTTGCGAGATGATATAACAATTCACTTAGTGGAGGATTCGCAGGTAGGTTTCGCTGAAGATGGAAAAACACTTCCCAACGGAGCAGAAGGAAGAGAAGAAGTATGGATGGAACCTTTTGATTTACTTGGAGGATGTTTACTGCTAGTAGCTGAACAACAACTCTCAGTGAATGGAGAGAAAGAGGCTCAGTCTATGTGGAAACTTAATTCTTAACCATAACAAACAAATTATATTTTATTTTTCACCCAGAAAGTTCGAAGTAAGTGAACAATGTCCTGCTCTTTAAATGAGCAAGGCATATTGTCTTTGTGGTTAGGTTTGAAATCAGTGCACTGGTCTGGACATATCAGCTTATATTACTTAAATTCAGTGCTTGTCTGTTTCCTCGGAGCGGTCAACGGATATGTTCGAGCAGGTACTTAATGCAAGCATGCAGTTAGCTACAGAGTCTTCATTTGGACGCTCAGCCGGCCACACAGGAATTTTCTTGGCACTGGGAAGGTCGCTGTGTGCCGGCAGTTACAGTTTATTTATAGCCTCCTTAGATTTAGGCGCACGGAGTTAACATGCAAATCTTAACTACAATAAATACACACCTTTGTAATAGAATGTTAAAAATTATGTTCTATGTCATCATACATCTTCCTCATCTTGAAAAAGTGTAGTAACACTTATAAAATTCTCATGGCCCTCAATAAAAAGTGTGTTGTGCCTAAAAAGAAGTAGAAAATCAAAGACCATAAAGAGCAGAGGGACCGTTAAGATTATTCTCCAACCAATTGCAGAAATTAACTCCGTATTCACTATCGTACATTATTGCTAGCTGAAATACCTAAACCACAATTATCATATAGTGTTTTAAGCCAAAGAGTTTCACAGCATTCTCAGCCGAGGTTTGTGAGCGATTTAATTTCGGTTTCGTATCAAGAACAATTTCCATTTCTATAAATATTACGAATAGTTTATTTGTGAGGTGAATGAACAGCAGGGAAGCTATTTATAAATCAGCATTAAGAATTTATTGTAACACTAGAATCATACTTGGCATGATAGCACTACTAACATAATAAGCACAGAAACCATTCATCTGACAATCTCTACAATGTCCTCGTGTTATATGATTAGCCAGCACACGGAGGAAAGGAAAGTGGCAATGCAGGACAAGGAATTCTTTGTGTTAGGGCCACGCTTCCTGTAGTTGTGTGCTTTCTAGGAATATTTTTGGACAAATGGAAGCGTTTCAGAAAATGTAAGCTGTAATATTTCTTGAAATTAACTTTTATTATAGAGAACTGAAGAATTTGGCATAAATAATTATTGAAAATAATTACAAGTACATTCAGTTTTTGTGGAAATCCAGAAAATAAGGTGCAAAACAATCCTTTCGCCTCGAGCCTAGAGTTATCAGTTATAGGAAAACATTTCTTGATGCAAGAGTATGGGCATGGATTTCTTAGACTCATACAAAATGTAAGTACTTCTGAAAAACATAAGGCTATTAACTAATTGCGAATTGTAATAAATACTGGTAATATTGTGATTCCTAAATTGCGAATGTACATGACCTTGATCCTTCTTTTACGTTTAAAATATTCTAAGACCAACAATCAATCAAGAAATAGGCTACAATTACAATAACAATTCAGCAATGCTGGCCCCAGCTCAGTCGGTAGAGCACTACCTGACTTGCGAGTGGTCCCGGGTGGGGGCGGGATTTTTTTTTTCCGACCAAGATGATTCCCCATCTTCCCCAGAGTCTGGAAGTATGAATGAGAGTGCGTATGTCTGCATGATATAATGATTATAAATCCAAAGTATCAGCAATCAAACGTATACGGGTTGACACCATCGCCAATAGGCGATATGTTTCTAAGAACGGCCGCCCATATCACCATTGCAGTTAAAGGCGAGGTATAAAAGGGGGCAGAAGAAACTTTATTTTCCTGAGTGTATTTAAAGAAATAAGGAAGATGTATATTGGGAACCTTTAAGTCTTACATACAACGTGATCCAAGTGCAAACAGAAAAGAGATATACCACACACAGAAACATATGATGCGTTAAGTTCTCATAATATTATTTATCTGCTGACTTTAATTTATTTACGTATAACTTCTGTAAGTTTTCTTATAAAACATATATCTTCTACATGCTTCATATAAAATGAAATAAACTTTTATAGAAGTGATGATTTCTTTTCACATTTCTTTGTAGAGACAAGAAAGTGAAGCGAAAGTAAGATGTTTAAAGGTGAGTCACTATATGATGTCCTTGAAATTCCAGTTCAAAACATCAGAAAGTATTGACAAATTCAAACTAATTAATAACAACGGCAACACAAACAGATGCTACAAAATTTTATTTAAAACAAACTTTCTGTTAAGGTATAGTTTTTGTATTGTAGGTTTATGTTCATCTCTCATAATTTTCCTACCATACAAACGTACTTACATAAAGTTAAGACAGGATAAAGAGCCCTTCTGGAGCTATTCTTTTAAAATTCAAGATATGCACTTCATTTCTCAAGTAAATATCTCGAATGCAGTGCAGTAGTGTTAATAAAATTTGTTAAGAGCCATTTGGAAGGAATCAACAACAAGGAATGGAATGTAAAGAGAAGTTTGGAGTTGAAATTCCTTCTGATATAGGTTTTGAACTTAACTAACAATATCATTATTAATTCGGTTTTTTGTTCTGTTTGTGGAATCTTGCTATTCGCGCTTAAACATATACACACATACTTGGACCATTTCTAATACGTTATGTATTTATTTACTCACAGTATGTAAAAATTTACAAGTATTTATTTCTAGTGAAATATCGGCATTGAACTGAACACATTACTAAGTGCATAGCAGGAAAAATTAACGGTTAAATACTCTATGTATTCTACATAGCGAACTGAAAGATGCTGTTATCTTTGTGGTTGATAGAATGATTAAAAATTGAGTAGTAGCTGTTCTTTCTTCATAAAGGTTGAACTATAAATCATATGATTAAATTTGTAATGTATTAGCACATATTCAGTTTTATCTAAGAAATGTTTTTAATAAAACAAATGAAATATCCCACATGAATTTTGTTAAACAGTAGAACAAATACACTTTCTTATAGTGACTCGATCAAAGATGATCGATAACACTTCTCATGTGATATGAGCAGATTAGAAATTCTAAATTGAGCAGTGAATTTCACTAAATGTTTATCAATTAGTTTATTTGTGTACTATCACTCTAATTAAAGTTAAAAATAAGTAAGATACAATGAAACTTTTTAATTAGAGACAATATTAATCACTAGAGTTAGATATAAATATGTGTTCTATCACATTTGGTCAATTTTGATATTCTGACATTGTCCAATTGTAACTGTCATTTGCTAGTGTGATCTAGTTTAAACTTTTCATTGCGGTTCCAGTTTCTCCATGACTTAACGGCGTGATAAATACCATGACAAAGCCTCTACTTCCGGACGATTCCTGAATTGATGGCGAGTCGAATAATACAGGACTTCTCTAATCTCTTGCAGTAGAAGCGGTCCTTACAAACTGATTCGGAGAGTAACACTTTAGTTGCAATATAAACTAGCTCCCTAACTCGGTAATAAGCTGGCTTATACAGCTCCAGGAAGTTTGTACATATTCTGGAGGCGGGGGTGGCGAAGTTAACTGCTAAAAGATCCTGGTTATTTATGACAGCACTTCTGGTATTTACTCTAGATGAGAGCGCCGTTTATCTCTCTCTCCCCCCAACTGTCCTGCGCCCAGCAACCTTACAAAGCTTCATCTCTTGAGTTACAATATCATTAACTCAATTTTCAGCTCTGTTCATAGGGAGATTGAGATAATAATCAACTGTTAAAAAAAAAAAAATAAAAAAATAAAGGTACTTGCATCTATACCGTCGCCATCCCTATTTTATATGGCGATGCAAACAAAGCAGGAAAATATTAATTAAAAAATTAATTAACTCTGCCGGCGACTGTGATTGGAGGAAATATTCGCGATATTTTATTCCCACGCGGTAAACATGTGTGCTGGCAACGAACTTTTCTGCAAAACTTGACTTTGCCGTTTGCGATGTCTGAGTAACTTAAGCGATACCACTTTTATGTTAACGATAAATGCAAAGGTATTGTATTCTGTAATATATTTTGCCTTTTTTGCGATAAAAGTGACTGAATGCTTATAATTACTTAAATATTTGATTTCTTCACATATCTCCATCTCATTTATAAATTAAAAATTAAGGCATGGGTTTTTCTGTGGAATAACAGTGCCAAATAACTGCATGTAACCACTTTGACAATGACTTGACAGTTCTACCGGCATAAAGCAGAAATAAATTTATAATACCGTGCTAGGGATCCCGGGTTCGATTCCCGGCGGTGGGAGTGGGGATTTTTCTCCAACCAAGATAATTCTTCATCTTCCCCCAGAGTCTGGAAGTATGAATGAAAGTGCGAATGTGTGCGTGATCTAATGATTAAAAAACCCAATGAATACGAGTTAACAGCTTCGAAATGTTCCAAAGGCGAACGGCCGCCAATTAGACCATTTGAGTTAAAAAAAAAAAAAAAAATTATGTACCTAATTGGAATCTAACAACGGCAGTTTCTTAAAAGACTTCCACTTCCGAATTTTCCTTTGATAATTCCTGCGCCACAACAACACCGGTTGTTGCTCAGCTTCTATGTGACACATATAGATAGTTTTTACCGCCAATAGAGCCGTATAAAAGGCGCCCCGGAATGAGTGTGGATTAGGTAGTGACAGGAACAACGATGCGTGCCGCACGCTGTCGAAGTTCGCAGGTAGGTGGCAGCGTGCCACCGGCTGTAGCTGTTCGGTGCCGTTTCGAAACAATCTTATATCTTCACGCTCAAAAATTATATGTAATTTTTTTCAGTTTCTGTTCACAAATTCAAAACCTATGTTGTGAAGAATGGTGTGGAAGCCAGTTTTTGTAGAGCTAGACAAATCTGGATTACTGTGCCTGTTTGAAGCACTTCTGTAATTGTTGGTGGCTCGTTCCTGTCAAAGAAGCTATGCATCTTGCGTGAACAGTACTTTTAACAAATTCATCACGTTCACCTTCTACAACTGGATTATTTCTTTTTCGATGTTTTCCTGGGGTAGAAAGCCGGCCCATTTTTACAACTTCGGTTCCAGTGGCATTAATACGTAATTTGGCTGTTTTATACCAGTTTATTCTGGTGACAAATTAATTTCCTCCATTGCTAAAATAGGACATTTTCTCACACAACTTGCAAAATACGTTCAGATAATTCATTTTTCCACTTTTTTTAACGATTTCCCTCTGTTGTGTTTACATATTGCACGGAAGCAGCTATTTTGTAAATCTGATTTTGAATTTTAACTGCATAAGTGCAGCGTGCACTCTGATTAATACATTAATTGCTGTTTGACTGTTGCATTTGTAAAAATGTGAAGCTGTTTATATATTTTGCATTAGATGTGCAGTCTTTAACAATGATATGTGAATTATATTTTTCATCTGCATACAGTTACAGGGCTAAACAGCCAACGATATCGCACACGTACACCTGCTTTTGTTTACATCGTCATATAAACTAAGGAGGACTCCGGTATAAATCATATGAGCTCATGTGACACAATATAGTAGACATTTACCATTTCAGAAGACAATACTTATAGTTCAGTGAAACAAAGATGTCCTTTAAATGCTGAAGGTTTTAATTAATGTACGAAGACTGTTTAATAAAGAATGATCACAATTCTTTTTTGACAACGTACCTTTACTCATCCTCATGATTTGGATGGTCCTTCTCAAAATAGTCTCCCCTGAATGCGATGCTCTTGTCCCAGCGTTTCTGCCAGTCTTAAAAGATATGCTGGAAACCATTTTTTTAGAGATCCTTCAAAATCGCCTCCACAGCCTTCAAAACTGCTTCTGCTGATGGATAATGCCTACCACGAAGGCATTTCTTCAAGTTAGGGAATAGAAAAAAGTTACATGGGGCTAAATCCGGACTATAGGGAGGTTGAGGGACACACTTCATGTTGATTTTTGCAAGATAGTCAGCAACAACATTGGCAATATGCAGCCGCGCATTATCGTGGTGCAGCATCCAGCCTGCTTCATGGAAATGTAGTCTGTTGCCCCTGATATGGACTTGCAATGTTTTCAGGACACCCCTGTAGTATTGTCCAGTTATTGATGTGTGTGCAGGTACAACATGCTGATAAACCATTCCATGAATATCAAAGAATAAGATGACCATAACTTTCCCAGCAGAAGCAACCACTTTTGCTTTTTGGGGGGTCGGTAATAAAGGAGATTTCCACACTGAGTTTTGCTGTTTGCTCTCAGGATCAAAATGATGTAGCCAAGTTTCATCAGTAGTGATTACGTTTGAAAGAAACTCCGGATCTTCCTCTAATATCAAATTTAACTGCATTTTACCTCCATTGCAGCGGTAGGCGATACTAAACATGTCCGAACTTGCCTGGTTCTCACAGGCGGGAACCAGGAGTACCAACAATGAAACTACTACGGCGTCTTTGTTTCACATTAAGCTAACAGAATATAATAAGATTGAATTTTAGTGCGAAAAATTATGACCGTAAAAATTATGGTCATTTTTAATTGAACAGCCCTCGTATATAGACTATGTAATTATGTAATGAGAAGAGCAAATTCGTTTCAATGGAACTTGTAATTGAAGAAGACTAACAAAAAATTTCCCATAAACAAACAAGGTGTCATGTGCATATAATTTAAATATACGTATCTACTTCTAAACCAAAAAGTTCAACTTTAAAGCAAAACTCCCTCAGAAAGCAAGGATATAAATCACATACATAAACAAAACGTTAATCTGTGAACTATGCAATTTGAACAGAAAGACATTCTAAAGAAGACGCAGACTAAAAGTTTACTAAGTATTATATAGTTTGTATGGATGCGAAGGTTAGACGCTAACAAGTAAAAAAGTCGAACAGATAGAAAGTGCAGATTTCTAACAATAAGAACAGTGGTGTGGTATAAAAGAATAGACAAAAAGAAAAAATCGAGGACATCAATCAAGGACTGAATTTGGAATGAAAAAATAACGGGCAATCAAATAAAATAATTCCAGCTTGTATAAAGGATGGAGGACGAAGAAATGGAAAGATCAATTGACAATTTGAGACCGGTATAGGTTTACCATTAAAATAATGACGATGATAGCGAAAATTTATGTCTTTAAAATATATACTACAGCAAATGTACCTAAGTGACCAATGCCACAAAATCATTTATGTTCATTATATGCTTAAGATATCTACAATTTAGCAAAATTATTTCATCTGTGGTTTCGAAGTTCTAAGAAATTTCATGGAACGGGAAGGCCTCATGGCTTTGTAAGGTCTGCGTCCCAGGCAAAGAAGGCAGAGTTCTAGAAATGTCTTCCTCATTATGTCTTGGAAATTCACAAAGTCGATGGCAGCAGAAGATTGGCTGGGGGCAAACCCACCCCACTGTCAGACTTTTTATTTGAAGTAAGATTTTTCCTTTTCTTTGTTGTGTTTGATGCTGCAGGAAGGCCAGGACACCCAGGTCCTTCGTTCCGCTTTTCACGTCTTTCCAAACAACTTTACTTTTATATCTGTTAAACTGCTGATAAATTAACAAATATAAAGTTGGTCATGTCTTTTATTGCGTACAACATAGTTTGCTTTATCATTCCAGCTCCGTCGTAAACCAAGAACTTAGTGTTTTTCTCCTCCTCCTCCTCCTCCTCCTCCTCCTCCTCCTCCTCCTCCTCCTCCTTCTTCTTCTTCTTCTTCATCATCATAACTATCATATATCCATGATAAGGTCTACATGCAACACTGTGGATAATTCAAGGCATGAAATTCTTCTTCTATATAATCTATCAGTTGTATTACAGATTCACAAATTTAATTATCTTTAAAACAATTTTTTCTTCTTCGATTCTTTTTATCCTCTCTTCATTTACGCATAAAATATCTGTATTCTTCTTCTTCTTACGATATATTTTCATTGCTAAGATATCTTTTTTTTTTTTTTTCAAACACGTTTATTAATTATGTCATATTTTCACTTTAAACATCAATAATTTTATAACTTACAAAACACTATCATTTTGCTTTTGTTATTAGCTCTTACTGATTATACACATTTTTGGATTTTGAAAGTTCGATCTTAAACTCCCCCTTTGAAGGAAAGATCTGGTAGTTTTATCATAAACACTTTTTTCCATGTTTTATCACACATTTAATTGATTTTTCCAGATTTTGGATCAATTTTCTTTCTTATAAAATATTTCATGTTGTCAGTTACAGTGCCCAAATAAATCCACCCCAAACATATGTTCTTTTCCAAATTGATAATCACTTCAGCGTATATCATTTTATTTTCCTTTCTTCTAGGTTAACCTAGCTTCTACCAGGTTTAATTTAGTGAATGAAGCCGGGTCTCCACACCACGTGATAATAAATATTTGACAAATTAGGAAGACTATAAAACAGAAACAAACCCCCAAGAGATTGCTGGGATGAGGGAGGCTTCCCTAAAACAGCACCTTGCAAATTGTCTTAGGTAAACATATTTTATAAATCTATGTGAATTTTCATTTCTGAGCTATGGTGTGAAAACATGTCCTATTATAAGAGCCTTGGGACTCATGAAATATTTTATAAAAGTTAATCTTTGATTGTAATATTTACTTTGTGCCAACAGACATTAGTGCTTTTGGGACGTATTGTAATTATTATTTATTTTAAAAATTAGAATTTATTGATAGCTAACTACGATAAGCTGATAAGTTTATTTTCCCTATTTGGTGGTTTTTTTACTGATATTGTCGCCGAGCCATTGTTATGCGGCGGGCCGCGGCGGCGCGTGCGCAAGAGACAGTGAGTGGCACGCGGACAGGAAAGAAAGAGATAGATATTGCGGTGCGGACCTAGACGCTTGCCGAAAGAGAGAAAGAAAGAGACAGGTAGATGTCTGGAAGTTTCGTATCTTCTGATGCCGTCTCCATTGTTACCGAGAAATCCACCGTATTCTAGAACAATGACTGGGAGGTATAAATAGCATCACGGACGGATGAGTGAGTCAGTTGCTAGTTGAGAACTGTTAATTGTGTATGTGCAGCTGGACCTTTCAAATGTATCGCAAGTGAATTCTTTTGTTTGTTTACATGTGGCGAAGCAACGAGAGACTGCGTTTGTGTATGACACGTCATTTTTAGAGCCTGTAAGTGGTGTACAAAACGTCTTTCTACTGAAGTAAAGAGCATTTTAAATTTCTGCAAACTAGACTTTTAATTTTACGTACCCACAAGGTTTGAAGATAATTTTATTTTGTCAAAAATTAATATATTTATGATCTGAAATAGAGATAGACACAATTGAAATCGATTTGTGAACAGAATAGTAACCGCCATGCTGATATGTTAATATATCACATGTTAACTTATGCCTACTTCCACATTATAATTATGTTTATACTTTCTTTGTGGTGTCGTGTCTATCCTTCATTCCCTTCCCAGCTGAATGATTGTATTACTTAGGATTATTTCCTTTTCTCCATAGAGTTGGAAGTATAATTATGTATGTATGAGTGTGAGATTTAATTTTTTATGAATAAAATTCAAATTAATAACACACGACAGAAACATGTGAACATACTGCTGTATTACCTAAGATGTTGAAGCAGGACTGGCCAACTTCTGCACTTGCCTGGGTCCGCCAAAGCTTTATTCGACGCTGCACTACCTGTACTCAGTGTGAAGGTGGTGTGTTTGAACACATTTTAGATATAACCTATTTCACTGAGCTCTGTGCATAATAATGTGTATTACGTTTTAACAGAATAACCTTGGTACTGACTGGGTATTGTGTTTGGCAACTGGGTTCCTAGTCGAAAGTTACTGTACCCTGTCTACTCCTTCTATTCCTTAAGTTTTTCAGTAACCTTTTGAAGCTTCCTATATATGTATAATAATAAAACACGTTTAAGTATACTATAGTAAACTTACCTTTCTTTTCTTTGTGTTTGGAACAGAGATTTCATAAATCATGCTTACATACCTAGTAGGCCTTCTGTACTCGGGAAATATGGACACTCACCTGTAACAAGAGAGAGATTCATCTTCAATTTTTGTTTAATTATCGGTCACTATAGCAAGTTTCCAAAATATGTTGAAGAAAACTAAAAAGTAGAAGAAACTACAGCTCCAGTGTCGGTATTCGGAAGTGTAATGTATATTTTGACACTTTAAAGATTAGGAGATGTAAACTCGCTTAAGTTTCAGGGACACTAGGTTTAAACATATTAACACATATATGTAGACATTGTTCTCCATGTTGTTTCACAGACTTTTCTCGGCACACTAACTGTACTGTTTACTGATGGAGTGACTGGCTGACGCGTGCCGCCTGGGGAGAAAAGGTTTCCTTGACGACAAAACAACTTTGTTACTCTATGATCCGTCTCTCGGGTAGACATTACACCACAACTCTAGCTAAAAGAGCAGTCATCATATATTTTATACGCATTATTTTTATCATATTTACATGTCTAAAGTTTCTAGGAACTTCTGTTCACTCGGAAGCAATTACGAATACTTGAAGACATGATTTTTATAAGTGCACAAGTCCAGTCAACCAAGTTTCGAAAAAATCAACAAAAACTTCATAACTTCTGAAAATGATGTGCCAATATTCTAAGTTATGTAACACATGAACTTTGGCTCATTATATTTGTTTTACTGTTCAGTAATTTCAGCTACCATTGGTACTTTGTTATAATATTTATGATGAATTTGTTGGACTTGTGCAGTTATGAAACTTCATCTGGGTGTACAAATGCATTGAAAGGACTGTGTTAACAAATGCATAAAGGAATTACCTCTAAGGATGCAAGGAATGATGCAAATATTTTATATTACTCATATGTGTTTTGCAGCATAATTACAAAAATAGACATTACATTAATTCAGCTATCCAAATCTCATTCCCACAATCACTTCCTGATTCTTCCCCATCAGATATCTGTTCTTTGTTATATTTATCACACAGAGTTTGAAAATGCTATTGTTTGTCAGGAAGAACTCAAGCAAGATACTTTGAAATGTTTTTGGCTTTTGCAGCTTTCAGAGGAATTTCTTGATCGTAAGTTTTCTTCAGTATGGTTTCAGCAAGCTTTGTGTTTCCTTTGATTAGGAATGTCTCTTCATTAAACCACTAGACTTCTAACAATGTTTGATCTGTATTCAATAATCTTATATGTAGTCACTTTCCACTTCTCTTGTTTTTTGGCTATTGGCATAGGTTCCTTCACTTTGCTGAAAGCCATCTTACAGTCCTCGATCATAGACTGTTGAACACCACATACTTAAATGTTCTTAGACGAGTCCTTTATTACGCTTATGCGCACGATGCCTGTCTGAGTTGCATAACAACACAAGTCCCTGCTCTTGTGTAGCAATGAAACTCACTAACTCAGTAGCAAGTGGTAATGCCTGAAACTTGAGATACTTTTAATGTTATACGATAGAGCTCAGTGAGACGGTTACGACGATATATACGAGGGCTATCCAGAAATTAGATTACGTTTTGGAATAAAAAGTAAACAAAGTATAGGAAACAAATTTTATTATATACAGATGAAAGCCACACTCAAATAGTACTTTTCGACATAGTCACCATTCAAATTAAGGCATTTGTCGTAGTGATGTACGAGATTGGAAATTCCTTCGTCGAAAAATTCGGCCGCCTGCGCCTTCAACCACTTCGTTACCTCTTCTTGCAGCTGTGCGTCGTCATCAAAACGCTGCATAGCCAGCCACTTCTTCATTGCTGGGAATAGGTGGAAGTCGCTCGGTGCCAGGTCGGGACTGTACGGCGGATGAGGAAACAACTCCCACATAAAAGATTCAAGAACTTCACGAGTGACATTTGCCGTGTGGGGTCGGGCGTTGTCGTGAATCAACAAGATCTTAGAGCTCAACATTCCTCTGCGCTTATGGTAAACGTCCAAAAAGTTCAACGCTGCAGCCATTCGCTGATTTTTGTGGTCCTCTGTCAAGATTTTTGGAATCCATCTTGCACAAAACTTGTGGTAACCAAGCTTTTCGCTGATGATTTCGTGCAACAAACTTCGCGAAATTTGTGGAAAACACAAAGAAAGTTCCGTTATTGTGAACCTTCGATTTTCACGGACTTTAGCATCGACTTTTTCCACAAGTTCGGCAGTCACTATGCTGGGTCTCCCACTTCGATCTTCGTCGTGAACATTGGTTCGGCCATTTTTAAATCTGATGACCCACTGACGCACTCCACCTTCAGTGATAATGTTGTCCCCATACACTTCACAAAGCTGCCGATAGATTTCTATCGGTTTACAGTTTTTTGCAGTCAGAAACCTTATTACTGCACGCACCTCGCAGCTCGCGGGATTTTCAATTAACGCAGACATTTCAAACCGTCACAGTATCTGAACGGAGCACAGTACGAACCTCTCACTAGCACGGCTAGATGCGGACTGAGCTGCGCAACGCTCTGACCCCAAGATGGCCGCGCTAGCCCCGCCCCTAGCGGAAACAGACGAAAACGTAATCTACTTTCTGGATAGCCCTCGTATAATTCATATAGTGTCAAAAAGTGGACGTGTGCACTTACGAAAGTCATATCTTCAATTGTGTATGATTAAGAACCATAGGGACACATAAAGTTTATACAGAGTGTATATAAATGAATATCGGGGTTTTAACTCCTTATAATATTTATTACATTAAACTTACACTTATAAATATGTCAAATGAAAAAGCAACTCAAACAGTGTTACCAAGAACCTTATAAATGTTCAATGTGACTACCCTTTGTCACACGGCACACATCAAGTCTATAGCCGAGTTCTTCCCAAAATTTGATAAGTGTGTATTCAGTAATTGTAGCAACAGCTGCTTCAATCCGGTTTCTTAATTCAGGAAGGTCAGCTGGTAGTAGAGGCACGTACACACGATCCTTGAAGAAGCCGCAAAGGCAAAAATCGCATGGCGCTAGGTCAGGATAAAGTGGAGGCCATGCATAGCAAGACCTGTCATTGGGGCCTTTGCGGCCTATCCAGCGCTCGGGTACAGTGACATTCAACCAATCGTGTACTGTCATGCCAGTGAGGTGGCGCACCATCTTGCTGGAAAATGAAGTTATCTGTCTATTTTGTTCCAACTGAGGGAAGATCCATTGCTGTAGTGTATCAAGAAGGTAAGAAGTGCCAGTTACAGTAGGTTCACCAAAAAAGAAAGGCCGAGATACGGCACAAACAACATTAACTTTAGGGGAATATCGTTGCATTTGTACCATCTCGTGAGCATTTTTTTAGCCCCAGATGCGCACATTATGGGTGTCAACATGTTCACTAAGGTGAGAGGTCGATTCATCACTGAAGACAACACGATCCATAAAATCGTCATGAAACAACATGTCATTTGTGAAGTTGGCACATCATCCATGGTCTGTCGGCTTTAGAGCCTGTACTAACTGTAAACGGTAAGAACGTAGCCGTAAGTGCTTTTTACAACTTTCCAAACAGTCGACACAAGAACTTGTAATTCATGACAAGACTTCCGGGCTGATTTCTTTGGGCTATGAGTGAACGACACTCTCACTCGCTCAACATTCTCTTCACTTACTCTTGGTCGTCCCGTGCCCTTCCCTTTACAAAGGCAGCCGGTATCTTCAAACTAATGATACCATCTACGAATGTTATTATCACTAGGAAAATCACAACCGAACTTAATGCCGAACGCACTTTGCACAGTAAATACAGATTCGGTCTTTGTAAACTGCAAAACACAAAACGCTTTCTGTTTACTAGTCACCATCTTTGCTACTACCGCTGTCTAGCGGATTGCGGCAGAAACATTGCACGCACATGCGCACTGGAGCCAACAAACAAAACTGAGTTGCTTATTCATTTGACATATCATTTATAACTCTAAGTTTAATGTAATAAATATTATTAAGAGTTAAAACACCGATATTCATTTATATACACGCTGTATGTTATACGGTATATCTCTTTAAAACACTCAATTTATTTTAAATAAATTGCTTTTACAATTAGCAATTTTATAAACATCCGTTGTAATCGGTAGGAACCCTATGGTCATTTGCTGAAGTGATGTCACTAATCAATTGTTTTACGCGATGTTATAGTAAGTATATAATTACCTCTTTTTGAGTTCTTGAGTATTACTTCAGTTTCGTATAACCTCCTTTAAGTATACTACAAACTATGTAGTGTTAATGTCCTCGCCTTATAACCTTTAGATTCTCCAATCGTCAAACATGTGTGTAGCTCTGTGTCAGAAGTAAACAAAACGCATTATTAGTCACTGTCACTAGGTGTATCCGATATTCAACGTCGCAATTGTGGCCTAAAGCGACGTTAATACTGAACAATTGACGACATTAATACAGTACAGTATATGCATATAATAATGGTATCTGAACTCGTTAGTACATATTGTCCTGTGAGTTACATTCCATTTGGACTGCAAATGAAGATGTTTCGATAGAGGTAGAGGAAAATTATGTATCTGAGGGAAAATTTCGGACCTAAATTAAATATTTTTTGCATACACACCCGGGAGTAAGCCTAAAGCCAATAAACCTACTCTAGTGGAAAAGAACTCCTGCACCACGAAATTCCGGTATATCGATGACACGGCTCTAATCCTGGTAGTTAAGAGCGTCGTTAGCACAATATTTATTTATTTGCGCCCCCCAGAAGAACTGATGGGATGAACAGACCGCAAGAGATGCACCAGTTACGGAAACCCAAGCGCAGAGACGCGCTGAGTTCCGTAATATTCACTTATTGGCCACCTGGCTCACGGCAATCCATCCAAACAGTCAGAGGGTGGTTCAGAGACTCCCCTCTAGCAGGATTCAGGGAAAGCAGTTGAGACTGGAACGCCCCTCTCCCCTCACCCTTGATGGTGTCGAGGAAGCTTTCAAATCGCAAGCCTTTTGCTATCTGTCCGTCCTCGACCGACACGTAGCTCCGGAATTTCCATGGGAGGAAATGGGAGAGAGTTCTATGGCCGAAGACACACATCTCCAGCATTAACCCTGCCACCCAGGGAAAAACATGGAAAAACTCTTGGTCAGAGTGGCGATCAGCCACACGAATGTGAGCCTCAAGGTTATCGTGAATTCATTTCGCTCGGTAAAATGTTTAATAAAGTCAGACTTGAGGTTCAGGCAGTTCTGTTGTTATTCTGCGACTGTATGCTCCTAAACACAAAATGCTTGGTTTAGTACTGCTTACCAACTCTACAATTTGATGTACATAAGCATCCACTATTTTATATAATAATAAACTAAAAATAATGTAACAAAGTTTAATGAAATTTGATATATAAGTTTTGGATGAGTTAAATAAATTAAAACTTATAATAAAATTAACAATGAATATTTTGTGCTTTCGTTAAATGCTAAGGTGTTTTAGGTTTGATAATACGAGTACATTTTGAGTACAGTTTGTCTCGGGGTAAGATGCCATTAATTAAGGTAAGTAGCTAGTTCTAGTTCCAGCCAATTCGCAGAAGTAGTTTGGTAGGTTACGTTAGTGAGAGGAGTGAAAGTATCCAAAGTTGCCAGATTAGGTATGGCAGGCTAGCTTGGAATTCTGGAATATGTGCGAGCATTTCTTAGAAATTTATAGAAAGAGCTTAGGATGCAAAGCAGAAAATTTGAAGTGGTAACATCGTATTAAACCTAGAAGTGGGGGTCTGAGGATCATTAGCAGAATTTTGGTAGCTGTGTAGCACACTCTGAGAAGAATCTTACACACTTCTGGACTGATCGACGATAGAACAAGATGTAGCTGAATGAGTAAATCATTCTTGCTTCAATGAGTCGCGTGTTATAACGTAGTATAAGATTCAAAATTTGGCAATGTCTCGATTTAAGTAAATACTTAGAACGTTTTTAAACATTTCAAACTTAGATTCCGGTGTCATCCTTACTTTTATTACACACCCACGCATACACTAAGATAGGACTCTGCTCAAGAGTGAGGTATTATCCTTCTACTCATAAGGTTACCCTAATCTCTGTTTCACATAACCTTGCCCCGCTGACATGTATCACTCCGCGTGCAACTACCTTCCCCGTCATCCTAATTGGCTTATACTTTCACGCCATAGGCCATAGGCGGTGCCTTCCCGTCACATTTAAAACTGCAGTAAATGTCATAATACTTGCCAGGAAGATAGATAAAATCATACAAATAAGAATATGAAGGCATGCAAAATTAATGAAGTTTATAATGAAACTGAGCAAGTTGAAACTGAATGAATGAGCAATGAAACTGAAACAAGTTTATAATGAAAGGCCTTCGGCCTTTTCCGCTAGGATTTTTTAAAACCAGCACACATACTTTGCAAAAATGCTTGTCTTTCAGTCTTAAAAGTCGCGTCACGCCATGCTTGTGTGTCCTTTATTCACCCAAGTCTCGTCAAGGTAGTATATTTTGCGATTTGTATCCCAGTACAATCTGATTGTCCTTAAATAACGTCTTCGCCACACAGCAATATCGCCCCTGGAGTGGTAAGTTTTCCTGTTGTCTCAATTTCATGTCGTGATGTTCCTACGGATCTAACAAACCTGTAAGCTCAGAGCACAGCTGTTCGACTTCTCTCACTGACAAAGACGGATTCTTAACTGTGAGTGCATTAAACACATTCACCACAATTGTTTTTTCGCCGCTTTGTAAAGGTTTTCCCTTGCGATGCTTCAGCGACAAACTGGCGGTAGACTCTGCCATTATACATATAATAAGTACACGCGCAATAAAGATCAGTAAAATAATTTAGCTCTCGCACTCGGCACAACACACCTTCGAATGGCGATATATGACTATAATCCAATTCAAAACAAGGTCAGTGATAAAAGTCATACATCATCACTACCGGTAAATCACGTACTACCGTGCCATGTGCTTGAGAGCAAAGTAACCTCCTCTTTACTTAGTTTAAGAATTAACATACATATCTGATAAATCAACCCTGTTGCGTAATATATTTAATTAAAACAGTTACGAAAATATAAATTTGACAGTTCTCTCCCAACATATAAAGATATATCATAATGTTAAATAATGAACTAATTTTTACCGTACAATAGTCTATACTGCAACAGCAGCCAATGAGAGGTGATACGGTCACGTGACCGTTAAGAGATACGGGGCAAGCTTATGTGAAACAAGGACTAGCTTTATCTTTGTTAAAAGAAACCTTTCAGATAACGCACTGTCTACTCCTCGTGGATATAACAACTATCTGTCACTTGTGATTCCTGCGCATTCCACTGACTGAAATGATGCGTTCATTGGGACTTAGCAGACACCCGAGAGGATCGCCAGTACCTTTCTTACTCTTCCGAGATTAATCAGTGAGTTATCTGAGAGGTTTCTGTTAACAAGGATAAAGCTAGGGTAACCTTTTGAGCAGCACGATAATAACACAAATTTTCGAAGTATCGTTAGGCAGATTAATCCTGTTACAAACTCTTAGAGATAAAGAAAGAATAAGAATACATCCAGAAGCGCTTGAGCAGCAAACAAGCTGGAAATTGACATTCTGTAGATCTATTAAAATCACAAATACCTATTTGTTAATTAACTTGCTTACCAGTAATTCTTTTTTCCTCAGAATATCTATGTTTTCTTACAATTTCTGGATTTGTGTGCGGAACAAAGAAATCAGGAGATAGGTTCGTTAGAGTTGCCTGTGCATACGGGCTGCCTGGTTCATAACGCGACGTTGCACTCGTATGAGGCGTGACGAAAAGAAACAAAAAAGAAGAAGGGGAGAAAGAGGGAAGGATCATTGTGCTATTACCAACCCTCACATGGAACACGCAACTCGTGTAGGGCTTCTTGCTCAAGACAAAGGCTATTTCTGTTTCGCTCACTTCCTGTGAAAAAGGCGACATACAGCCCATGTCAACATTTCAATTTGGGAGAAATACGTTTTATAGAGCCTTTTGCGTGAAAGGTTAACTAACCTACCTCTAATCTACAGCGTTAGGAGGGGGCGGCGCTAGTCTTTTATCAGTTCCCCGCAAATTGCTAAATTAAATAACTCTCAAAGAAATAAAACAATCAAGCACAATTTATGCAAGCGTTATAATGAAAACTCTTGTCACTTGTTCACTACCTAAGTTCTTTTTATACTAAGTATGTTTCTCCAGTGGTGCTTTAACACCATAGTTAACTACGTGGCACTTTCTCTAATTGCATGACACGAGTCGATTGTCCTCATTTTGTACGAAGTAAGTACCTTATTACCTTTGATTTCTCATGTAAGAAATAACTCTGTTTAGCCATATATACGAAATTAACATTTTAATAATGGAAATGAACACAGAAATATGTAGCTTGGTCTGACACAAGCAATACATAGTGCTCACATGAAGGGGTTTCTATGCATTACATCCACGTGATTTTCATCGCCCACTGTTTGCTTCTAATAGCTTCTACAGTGCGATCCATATAAAACTGAACCACTCCAACAGGCCACAATTTCCCTTTGAAAGCTCGTAGAATGTAGATATTTGTTTTAATGATCTCAATGGCTTTGGGAGAGTTGTCAACGCTGATAATTGTTGACAGTCTTAAATGTCCATTTTTTATACGACTGTAGACACTGAAGTTTATATGGTTATACTCAAGACATTTGTGGAGCAGATGGATGACAATGAATTGAGAGAAGATTATTTCCAGCAAGATGGAGCAACGTGAAATACATTTAATGAAACCATGGAAGTTGTAACCAGTTTGTTTGACAATCGAATAATCTCAAAAGGTCTGTGGCCCCCAAGATCCTCTGACCTAACCTCACAGGATTTTTTCTTGTGGAGGCATCTAAAAATAGAGTGTACAAGAATAAGCCATGGAAAATTGATGTTCTCAAGGAATGCATTGGAACTGAAATAAGTAACATTGGCGAGGATAATCTCCATAAAACTTAAGAGACTATGGTGAGACGAGTACAAGTATAGATAGATGCTGGTTGAGGACACTTCCAACATTTTCTCTGAGATGTAAATAGTACAATGTAATCTCCCAATTGTGTATTATACTCTCCCAAAGTTGTACGTCTCAAAGTTTCAAATAAGTAAAAACATACTTGTCCTCCGATAAAAATTATGCGATTTTTATTGGGTCTTAAAAGATATTTCTCATTTTTCAGATCTTTGGTAATATTTATGCTTATTTTTATGACAGTCATATTTTGGGGATTACTATAGTGTAGTCAGCAGCCAATAGAAATAAAATAAACCTACTCTTTGTCGTATAAAAGTCGCCAGCAGCACCGCTCACTTGTTTTTTGAAGGCTTCTTCAGCAGATAGCAAACGTTCTTATAGGCTGGCTTGCAGCAAATTTGTAGATTCTGAGCCGGAATTTTCCTCAGATGAATTAACTTACTTCAAGTATGCTCCTATAATCTAATGTGATGTAGAACGTAATTTCTCCAGATATAAGTACATTCTGTCTGACAATAGAATAGACTTCCATTTTGACAACCAAAAATGCAGAGTGTCATTCAATTTTAAATGAAGGAAAATGCTGCACATTTCAATAGCGAGGAAACAAAGATAAAGAATTAGAATCCATATCTACCACTAGATATTGATTCTAATTTGCGTAAGTTTCAACCCCGATTAGAGCTTTTAAAAATGGCTTGCGAAGTTAAGCATCCTTCGGATTCAGGAATGCTTACACTATTTATTTTTCTTCTTCTTTAACTTCCCTAGTGGTTAGGAGATTCTTCTTCCTCTATCCCTTTTAAGGTCGGGCCTCAGGATCCGAAGCTTTGGATCCGATAGAGAACCAGGATAGGTGATCAGCCCAATGTATGGTGTGAAGGTGAAGGAAGTGCATGATATATACGAAATGAAATGAAACGTGTAGTGTTTAACGCCCGGTTTTACTTCATACGGCACCGCAGGCGATGACACTGATGATACATGAGTTGAAGATGGAGCACCGGTGGAATGAGATGGCGGGGGAAACCGGAGATCCCGGAGAAAACCCGCCCCAGCGCTGTGTTGTCCACCACAAATATCGCTTTGCGGTCACCTGGTATCGAACCCGGGCCGCCTTAGTGAGAGCCAAGCGGTCTAACCACTGAGCCACGACGCGGCCATGATATATACGAGGGCGAGAAGAATGATAGGAAAGATGATCTATGAGCAATTGGTGGTGATGGCGGGGGAAACCGGATGACCCGGAGAAAACGTGCCCCAGCGCCATGTTGTCCACCACAAAGCTCATTTTGCGGTCGCCTGGGATCGAACACGGGCCACCTTGGTGAGAGCCAAGTGGTCTAACCACTCAGCCACGGTGCGGCCTGCTTATACTATTTTATATACTAAAATAGGAAAAGGTGATTTTTGGAAAATGTACATGAAATTTCAGTCATAGATATCCTTAAACATTCCACCGAGGGGCCCGGGATTCGGAGATATCCCTCACTCCGCAGGTTTAGAAAGAGCATCCTTTTTCCGTGTCAGTATCGCCCGTTGATACAAACTTGAAACAACAAATGAAAGTTGAGGCGAAATGGAGGAACAGCAATTCGCGGAATATAAATAACCTTTCTAGCATGGGCCTAGTGATCAGGAGAAAGCATGGATCAGGTAGGGATCGAACCTACGCACTACTGAATATGTCACCTCGCTCGGCAGGTAAAACACGGTCTCTTGATTGATCTACACTTCAACTTAATCTCGTTTCAATCTGGCTTTAGTGCATATAAATTCGTATCCCCGAATTTAATAAACATCCTAATTCCACCTTTTTGTAGCAACCCCTCAAAACTTCACGAAAGGCTTTGTCGTGTCACATATGTACATACACACTGCTACTCATTTTTAATATAAATATTTTGTGCGATGAGAAAATCATCAGAGCAATAAAACGTTTACAGCAACTGAATGCATGAGTTAAATAAACGCAATTTGAATCGGAATGTTTGAAGCCACTCCTACATGCCACAGAGAGGGTCAAATCGGTTTCTGTGTCCCGCCCTCCAGTCCGCAGTATGTTTGTTAAACACGTCACTCCAGTTAAATTAATTGGCTCTTTTTTTTTTTTCCTGCTCGTTTTTTTTTTTTCTGTCTCAGTATTGGATTGAATATTTCAGCGCTTCACGTAAGTGTCATGACTACCCATAGACATTTAATATAGAGCCAGGTCTCTGAGTTTGCACTCACATTGAAGCAAAACATTCCAGTCTAATAATTTTATGACTACAATATTCCTATTCGTATTTGAAAGTGACAGAAACAAACACGTTCGTTTAAATTAATTTGCGTGGGTATAACACTGTAGGCGGTGTTCATTACCGTTAGTGCATTTATTTAAGCGAGTTGACCCCACGATAACCTGTGAAGTTCGCATTCGAAAGTCCCGGTTCGGTTCCAGACGTTGTACTAATCTCAGCTTGTCTTTTTTTTGTGATTATTCTGCGTTAGTAGGCAAATGTTCGGATGGTTTTAATTTCCTTTCATTCGGTTTCTTTTTCGTGTTTCTAGGTTTCATGGCGCGAGGCGATGCCGGAAAGATGGCACGATTGTTTCCTTCAAGTTAAGTGTATTCGGATAGCAGAGGGCTACTTAGATCAACTTGGCTGATTAGTGGGAGGAGGCTTACCAGCAGGAAATGTTTGTGGACCTGTGTGCCCGCGACGTGTAACCTCCTGTGATTACTTCACATCCAGGGAGATGGTAGCCATAATACACCTCACCTAGACATTCCTTTTCGCCGTGTACATGACCCTTAAATTTTCTAGGACTGAAGGGAGCCAATAAATTACTTCCTAGCATAACTATCAAGGTTTCACAAACTAAACAGATGGATTTAGGAATAATATTACAATCATTACCGTTTAATAAAATACTGTTTGTTTAGATAGAGTCAAACTGAAAAATTCAATACCATGGGCGGCATTTTAACCAGGGATCTCCTGGTTTCCGTCCATTAGCTCTTACTCAATGAGCTGCCATGGCCAACGTGCCGTCATGACATTAAATTCTCCAATTAACTCATATACTTTCCCAGTAAACCACTAGAGGCTCTCGCATTCGAGATACATCGTTTGTGACGACTTACTATTGTGGTTTACCGGGACAATATATGAGTCAATTGGAGATTTAATGTCATGACGGCACGTTAGCCATGTTAGCTCAATGGATAAGAGTGACTAGACGGAAACCAGGACATCCGAGGTTCAAATCCCGACCATGTCATTGAAATTTCAGTTTGACTCTATCCAAAATAGCCTATACACGACTAGTGTGAAGGAATGATTCATTTTCATCAATTAACTTAAATTATACTGTTTGTCTGAAAAAAATTGTTTTCATGTAAGAACATATATTTTTAAGTTAAGTTTAAACATCAGGAAACTGATACACATAAATGCAAAAGAAACCATATATTATAAATTTTTATTACAAGCAAATATTCAAATTACAAAAAGTGCATTGAGATCCCAGAATTTATAATTATTGTCACGAAATGCTTATGAGTTAATTAGCATAAATTCTCAAGAGTTCCAATCATCCCGGAAACATACAATGCTGCGCTATGCTGCTGTGGTAGAGTTCTGCAGTTAAACACAGTAATTGATCATGTTGGCTAATGTGGTTAAAGGATTAAACATAGAAAAATCTCCTCTCTCGCTCTCTCTCTCTCTTCTCTCTCTCTCTCTCTCTCTCTCTCTCTCTCTCTCTCTCTCTCTCTCTCTCTCTCTCTCTCTCTCTCTCTCTCTCTCTCTCTCTTCCATTAGGTCCTACAACGTTAAGTCATATCAGTCGATGAATGAAATGGGTGAAATGATGGTCAAGCAAGTCCAGGGTCCATAGAACATATAGTTGCCAGTCATTCATCTTTCAGGTTAAAGGAAAATCCCGGGGGGGGGGGGAGAACTAATCCAGATAACTTACCATGACCGAGATTCGAACTGGGGATCTCTTGAACGTGAGGCAGACACATTTTCATCTACGTTACCGAGGGGGCCAAATATTCTTTAGATATGACATTTTGGCAATACGTTTTAGAGTACAAACACTTTCACAAAATACGGATATATCCAGAAATTAAAACCATTTTGGCATTGTGGATCCTCGCAGATCGCATACTGAATTTTATAAATAATTATAATTATATTTTAATTAATACTAAACCATTAATCATGCAAAAACTTACCACACAAAAAGTATAACTTTTAAAATATGGCATTTATCTTAAATTCTATCAAGCAAAATAGGACTTTTTTTTTTACTGAAAAGATAATTGTGACTACAATCTAATTTAAAATTAATGCATTTTTATAGAGCGTATTTCAAAAAACATAAGATGCTAACATTTACGTCCATTTGCCCTCTGGGTGCCTCTACCTGAGAAATGGATCCGGTCATCACGTGGTGGGGCGAGGTTACCCCGAAGGCCAAGGTTGCCATGTGGGGAGTGTAGGAACACACACACACACACACACACACACACACACACACACACACACACACAAACACACACACACACAAACACACACACACACACACACACACAAACACACACACACACACGTCCACTTTTATTAAGCGCAATAAAAAATCAAGATTCCGCAAGTGTTATATACAAAATTCACACTTGCTTACTATTGAAAATTATAAACTCAATAAGTATAAAAAAATAAATAATCTGCAGATATAGGTATTATTTTTAAGTAAGTTGTCATTTTATATACGAACTTTATATTATAATACTCTTAAACTGAGAAGGAAAGAAATTTTAACCAAGCAATATTTTTAGTGCCAAAAATGTATAAACATAGCGTGTAATGAATTGCCATCACGTATAGTGCATTGCTACATACCGGATATACTGAGTAGTAGATAAATCAATCAAGTTTACTGTGATTTAAGGCAATCAGCAAATTGTCGACAAGCTCTTGGTTCCGTTTGAGTTATCCATCAATTAAACTGCACTTATATGCCGCCCCTTGAAGTAACAGCAGCGTGGTTGCTATGCGACCAGTGGCCAAACAGAATGTAAATCACAAGACTGTCGACTCCAGGCTCTGATAGAAAAAAGGGAAGGCAAGACTTTGTTGTTAGATCGTCCCTCTGGCGGAAACAGAAGAATGCAGCGTCTGATCATGCGAAACCGTACATCTCTTTTCTTTGTTTCTTGTAGCACACAATGGGGAAGCTCCAGGCGTCTGCCACTGGAACTTAACGTATCCTTAGGGGGTGGCTACCACCTTTACATGTACCCCCAGGCCCACACGCGCTTCCTCTGTCTTACCACACATAAACATTCGATACACGTTTCGAAATACTTATGTTTCACCAAGGAATTTCAGTATGTGGTTGTTCCGAAAAGTTTTCATTAGTCTGACGTGACCAACCAAGCGTTTCTATAAATTACTAACACAAAAGTTTATTATTTTTATATCTACCTACAGTAAGCAGAAATATTGCACACCAGCCGAAAATTTGACAGCGAGATTTCACCGCAAATACGTGTTGAGACCACTTGAATCCGGAAAGTAAACATTTTAGTTAAAAACTGTACTTGTTTGTGAATGTGTTTGTGAACAGATAACTCAGAAATGGAAAGCCATTTAAATACTAAACTTGAAAGAGTGCTACAAGGGTTCAACAAGTTTTTCAAGAAAATCTCCCAACCTCAAACTACCTTTACATGAACAAAAGTTTGTTGTTTTTGATTCCCTCAAAAATTGCTCTAAGAGTTTTATTAAATATTCTATGTTTAGTATATTTGCATGACAAATAAAATATTAATCTTGAATTCTCTGAGAATATCCTCTGAAGTTTCTTCATCTGAATGACTTGTGTAATTGTAAACAACAGGGAATAGAAAAACCCTTACTACTAAAAAATGTAGAACACAAACACGCAATTTTTGTAATATGACATATTTTTGTGGAGTAAACAATTTTTTAGATATTCTTTGTTAATGGATTGATTTTCAAATGCTAATTATGAAATGGTGAGCAGTTATTTGTTAAGACGTAAAAAATAGAAGCTAGCAACAGTGAAGCAAAAAATGCTACATAAAATATAATTATCTGTAACAAACTTCACTTCTCTTTTAAGGAAATTGAGGAAAATTTCACAAAATTGAGTTGAAACCAGTTTCAAAACGCTTGTTTACATCGTCAGTCACTTCCTTTGTTGTCAACGTTACGGTCGCTAGATGTCGCAATGTTTTTGTATAGATTACCAAACTCTGAAAATGAAACAAACTTAAAGACAGGATCGATTGGCGGTATTTCAAAATTCACTACGCGATTTCTATTTTTTTTAAATAAATATTTTTACAAAACCATTAAATCTATCACACCATTTAATTGCTTTAATAACATTTAACTTCTGGATTTATTTCATGGTTAAATGACCAAAAATGATCTACTACGGCCGATTTATTAGTCGATGTTTAGACTGACTACATGCTCTCCCTTTCACAAAAATTCTTCGACTCTCTTCCACATAATTTCAACGCCTTCATCCGCGGCCTCGGGGAGTACGATATTGACCCCGGGGAGCGTTACAAGCATCCCAGGCTCCTCCTAAACCGACCCTAATATCATCATCCATTGAAAACAAAATATATTCAACTTATTCATCATCTCTCTAATTTCTTGAGTACTCCCACCTACTCCTCAAAGTAATTAAATCATAACCCCCCTACCTCAATTCCACCGTCTACCACAGTCTTTATTTCAAACTTCATCTTCCAACCAGTAAAGGACCTAGTCCTGGAATGGTATCTGTCGGAAGGCCCCACCACCTTTGGTGGGACTCCCTTCCAACGACAATTTCGCTCGCCTCGTCTCTCGATGTTTAGTATGATATTTCGAAAACGTTCTTTCGTTCGGTTTCTAAATTACGATAATATAAGATCCGGTATTTAATCATTTAATTATTTAGATTGCAACCAAAAGTAATTTCCAAAACGAACGAAAGAAAATTTTCGGGACATTATGTATAAAACTGACAGATAAATGAGCCGTGGTAGATCATTTCTGGTCATTTAACCATGAAATAAATCAAGAAGTTAAATATTATTATAGCAATTAAATGATCTGATAGATTTAATGGTTTGGGAAAAAATATCTATTTAAAAACACAGAAATCGCGCACTGAACTCTGAAACTACCAACCGATTCTGTTTATAAGTTTGTTTCATTTTCAGAGTTTGGTAATACATACAAAAATATTGCGACATCTAGCGACAGTAACGTTGACAACAAAGGCAGTGACTGACGATGTAAACAAGAGTTTCGAAACTGGTTTCAGCTCAATTCTGTGACATTTTCATCAATTTCCTTGTTAGATAAATGAAGTTTGTTACAAATAATTATAGTTTATGTAGTTATTTGTTTTCTTTCCCTCGTGGTGTGCCTTTTTTTCCCGGAACCGTTTTCCTTGTCTTCCTGATTCGATGCCGTTTACTCGTGGGATCGCTTTCTTTGAGCGCTACGGGTTTCCGAATGTTTTCCTACTGGTACTGCTTTGAGTCGGGAAGACAGTCCGTGTCTGGTGTCGGACGAATTAAGCTCTTGGGTAAGTGCTCCAGTCTCACCCGTTGGCTTTAATAATTTTGTTTAGTGGTCTTTCTGATCGCCTTCTCGGGAGCTTTGTTTGGGTTTTAAACGGGCTAAATTCCGTCAGTACCGGGACCAGAATTTATTGTGTTTTCAAACTCTGGCCTTATTGGCGTGACTGCTTGCTTGCGTTTCTGTTCAATGTTTTCCGGGGTCCTAGTTAACTTGGTTAAACTCTTGTTTCAGCAGAATTGTTTGGGTTTTCCAGAGTAGCTTTGATAATGATTGTGATGCTTTGTTTTCCTGTGTTGCTTTAAGGGAACACATATTGTTGAATATTCAGTTATTTGTACAATTTTACAGTATTGAATTAAAGTTTGAATTGTTAAATGGGGCAACTGTGAGTCAGTTAATTGTCTGCTGTTCCCGTAATCTTGACCTCTGTTATGTCTTTAAGTGTTGTAGGCCCAAACCAACATATACCAGTTTAACCAGCGTTAGGTGTGAAATGAGGGGCCAAATGCCTGTCAACACAGTGGTCATGTAAAGAATATGGCATTTTAATGCCATCACACAGCGACTCACTTTGTAAGAATCTCACAATTGTGTTTGCTTACTATATTTTTATTATAAATAATACGAAATGCTTAAACGTCAAATGAATTAACAAGGTGTAGATGCAAGACAAAGCAGTAGTAAGAATAATTTGTGGTAGACAGAGCAGAAAAAGCCATGTGAATACAAAAATGAGGCTCTTTATTCTAGCTAGTACCTATTGTTCTCGATGAATATTTGTCAGAAAATGAATCAAAGACAGAACTGAACAGAGAGATCGATAACTGCTAGCTTTGATGTTATTTAAGTTCAAATAAAACTTAGAAGCAAAAAAGGACTGTTTACGTCAATTTCGGAATTATGAAATTAAGAGGTTATGAAACTGAATAAGGTTGAATAACTTAACATCAATAAGACTTAGAGGAACAAAATATTGCTATTATATAGGTATGCGATGTTGAGGAAAGCTTTATTATAGTTTTTCAAATATTCAAAATTAAATGTGGCTGTGAATTGAAGGCTCGACTTTGTGCTTCAATCGGTCCTCCTGCTTCACAATGTAGCTATCTAGAATTTACATCATTAATCATTTGGACTATGCGTGGTCTGGATGCAGCCATTGTTAGAAATAGTTGCGGGTTTACCAGGAAAGCTAAGGCTCCCTAGAGCTTTGATTCACTGTTATGGACAGTCGGTCATCAATTTGAGCAGTGTCGATCCACAATCGTTTCAAGTCCCATCAAATCATAACTATGGCTATTCTTTGCAATACATTGAGTTAGTTACGTGGTATAATATGTCTAGTTATTGTATTCTTTTCACAAAATGAAACGTAGTAAAAATGATGTTGATGACTCTCAACTGAGGGTTCAATTTTGATCCGTTTACAGTCTCATTCTGCGGTGTTAAACTTCTGACGTACTCAGATTTTATGGTTTAAAAATAACTTTATGTACTAATAGAGCAAAGCGTACTTGTTGTCGTACACAGAAATGCAAACCGAATAGTTCCATGCTTAATCTACCTATATAACTCGAGCATGATCTCTAAGCGCTACGACTGCCGATAATCATCACAGTCAATACAGCAAAATACGAACTAAAAGACGTTAATTATAAAAATACACGCTCTTTTAGTGAATACCATCTATTTATTGCTCACAATAACGTTCTTACTACATGACAAAGCGTTGAGGTGTATTGACCTTAGTTGACGGACGCTACATTCGTTTGTTATCTTGTTTATTAGAAGAGCGAAATAGGTATTAGTAGCCTGGTGTAAAGTGACGAAACACAAAGTACTACTGCAGCCGGCCCTTTTGTCGTTTGACACAATTTTGACTCTCTCTTTTTTTCTCTTTATCACAATATTCAATCACGTTGTATATATTCCTCGTGAATGCCGAAGTATGACACGTTGCCGTCCGGTAGAAGTGATTGCACCTAAACAGCGTATACACACGCTGTCTCGCGGTGTATGTGCGATAGGCCTGCGTAAACAACTCTGTTGTTATACATTCCTTCCGATACGCTTCCACGCTTTGCCATGTAGTACTTCAGCGGTGCAATCCTATAGCTGCTAATTCGCATCTGAAACACAATTTTTGCTCACCTTTTTCAAACCTAAAAGTTTCATTTTTCTCTCTAATTTTCAGCAAGTCTGCGATAGCTGAACTTGACTGAATTACAGGGACACCTGGAGCTTATGCTTTTACACGGGTTTATATGAATTGCCTTTTCTTTCAAAACGGAAGTTACCTTAGGTAATTATCCTTTCTCAGAACAAAATCTCTCTTCGCACTGATATTGTGCATTGTTTTAAGACAGGAAAATTATTTATTACTATTATTTATGCATCTCAATATCATTTGCTGCCGGATTTTCCTTTTTCGTCCTATGTACATGTGTTCCTGAGGACTGTCGTGTGTGTTTTCACCAGTTGTCCCTTCCCTTCGATTGTTCATGGGTTAGAATTGATCCACCAGTGATTCCTGTGATCTGGTCCTGCTCATTTGTGAATGACGTACTCTGAGGACATGCTCTGGAACGTACAGTATACCTATCACAGGAGAGAAAGTCTCTGCGGTATGAGCCGCAGAGGGGTTGGGGAAGGTTCCCACACCCTGCCTGGATGGATTTATGACACCTCATCCCAGATCAGTTACAGACCATTCAAAAATATTCTGACTTCTTCTACTTTTGTGAATAAACCTTCTCGGTTTTACTGTACAGAGTGAACAGGGCGCATGTTTTTTAACGGTCCTGCTCCTTGTGTAGCATGCGTTTCTGTCACACACATTCGCTGTTCTTATCCCACTGAGTAAGGGTGGCACTGGATGGCACATTCCTTTCAGGGACTTACTTTGCGTTGCTGGACGGTAGATCAGCACGGTACGTCTTCTTGACTAGTGTCTCCGTCATCTTTTATGCGCATAATGTTAACTCGCTTTGCCTTCACATTTCTGATCTAATTCTTTTTTCCCACTTGATCTTTAGTAGTACAATGTCATTATTAAAGGCCGGAGGCGTGTGCATTTTTCCATAGGTATATTGCACATGGACTATACTGTTATTGCTTGCATATGTAAACAAAGGCGGGTAGGTATAGTCTGAGCGTGACAACCGCCTCACAGTAAGAGGATACAAAACAAGCGCTTTATACTGCCCTTTACCTTGTGTGTGCATACACTTGCTTCACTAAGTTCACAGGATACTATGTTACGTTGTTTTAGACGTATGCACATTTGATGGCCGTGCTATACATCTGACGCCATTTATACTCTGTGTCCAGCTAACTTGTAACCGCATGCGAGCGTACATCTCACCGATCTTTGATCATTATAATTACCACTTACTACTTTAATTGCAAGTGTGTAATACCGGGTTTCTGAGCCATTTATAGACCATTGTACTTTCTGATAGTTCCTATGTCTTTTAACTGTGTTTTAGGAAGAACTATAACAGCAACAAAGTAAAGACTAGAAACAGCGAGAAACTTTAAGCGCAGAATTTGTAAACCAGATTTTTGTATTTGTTTAGCATGTTATAATGGCTTCCACTGGTTAAAGAGGTGCCTCATTTTATTATCAGAGAACACATCAACTTACAAAAATTAGTTGTAGTGTAAATAAAAATAGTAGTTATTTTTCTTGTACATTCTTTACAGTTACATACCTCTATTGCATTGGAATACGGGCTTACATTAAATAAATTTTATTATGGGACATTTAATAGCATCTATATAGAATTTATTAATCAAATTCGTTAATGACTTTCAAAGTGTCAGAGCTGTCTGCGGCGTTTATTGCGTGCACGTTAGGGATTTCATTCACATATTGCATTTTTAACTATTTGTGTCAATATTTAATAATTATGTATGTGCCTTTTAGATTATCTCGCGGGTGGTGTGATAAATGTTATATACAAACTACATACACAATCCTTGCATTACCCTTACATTGTGCCACTTGGTAGCGATGCTCGCTTCAATTCAGTATGAATGGTTGCGAGTAAAAATCTGTTGGGTTACTTTCGCGTTATATTCTTTAGCCACAATTGCTTATTCTTGTGTCATACAAATTATTCTGTAAGAAGTATTCTTTTATTTAATTGATATAAGCATTTTCTTATAGTACAAAGGGAATAGCGATAGTCAAACATTTAAACGGGACGTAAAATTCCATTCTCTCTTAATGACACCGCGAGAAATAATTCAATAGCGACAGCCCTTTAATAACGAATATCTTGGATATATCTGGTGCCACCAACACTAAGTTGAAATCAATTGTGGCTTCACTACATATTTTATAGTACATTTTAGTTATATCTGAAAGTTTAAGAATTTTACAAAATTGTTTTAAACTGCAACGACCTTCGTGGACCGTAGCTAGAATCGACTTAATTGCCATGTGAGTTTCTTAGCTGCATTATATATCAATCTAAATTATCAGAGCCATGTTTAAGAAAATTTTGGGCTGGGATATCATCTTGAAAACTTTTGTGTACCATCCTGGAAAGACAATGATCTTAAAATACCAATTTGGCATTTATTGAACGTTTCGTTGTTTAGTTAAGTTTCATAGACAATAGACACAGGGACATTTTTCTGAAAGTGTCTTTTTTATTTCTGGGGTTTCAAAATATATGCACGATGTGGCTAAGAAAATAAAAATTCGAAAGTGAAGAAGTTTTCAAATGAATTTCATATCATACTTGTGCTATTAGTTCGCAGAATTTTCCATCTTTGTGTTTTTTAGGGGGGGGGGGTTGAATTCAGGGAAAAAAAAAAACTGAAGATTGTGCTGGGGAGAACTGCAAGTCTTTTTTGTGCTTCTTTTGTATATCTGTATTGCTACCTGTTTGTCTCCAGGCAGAAGCTGATGGGATAGGAAATGCACCCTTTATTCATCTTCTTTAGCACGACCTGTTCGTCGTTTACCTGAAAGTTTCTAATCCCGGGGTACCTTTATTATTATTTGCTGTTTCCGTTCTTTTTTTTTTTCTTTTTCTTAGTTTTCTGGCAATACATTCCGAACTTTAATCACACACACACACACACACACACACACACACACACACACACACACACACACACACACACACACACACACACACATATATATATATATATATATGGCCGAAATAACGGTAAGGCAGGTATAACGTTAATAAGACATTTTCGATGGTCAACTTAAGGAAAGTTAAGTATATAGTAATAGTAATAAAAATTAAATAACCGGAAGCTTTTATAACTTTTCAAGGTAAAGGAAAGCGACATGAATGTATCTGCTTCAATAAAACGTTTTGTGCTAGCCATTCTGTATAACAAGTGAGCCAAAAGAAACAGTTGTGTGTATCACAGCAACCTGTTTAACATCCTCCAACGAAGGAAACGGGCGAAATGAAACGGCCGAAATTTGACGTTATCCCCAACGACAGAGATAGCCACGACAGATCTGTAAATGATAATTTGTGGATGGGCGTGCTACTTCTTGCCTTGTTACATGTTCATAGAGACCTTAGATCTAGGCAACTGTAGCTCTGCTTTGTACACCTCCATCAGAAGGCATTAAGATGCATTTATACCTGTTTTCCCTATTTGTGTAAATTTATTTAAGGTGAAACTTTGTATTCTGATATTCAATAATCATTCCTATATTTACCTTTTTTATTGTTCCATATATACCTCGCCTTTGAGTGCATTGGTCCTATGGTGATATCTTGTAGACGTTAGGTTGCCGGCACTTTAGATTTTTCTTTCACGCTCTCATTCATACATCCAGACTCTGGGGAAGATGGGGAATCATGTTGGTTGGAGAAAAATCTCCAACCCGAGCCGGGAATCGAACCCGGGACCCCTAGCACGGCATCCAGGAGCTCTGCCGATTGCGCTACGAGGCCAGCCCTATACCTCGACACTGAGAGAAATGACGAAAAACTCCCCAGTCAGGTGTTTTAGTCCTCTGAATTTGAACCCCGGGCTTCCCAAACGACATTGTTTACAGTAATTTTGGAAATTGCTTAGAAAATGAATAGATGGTATTAAGAGTTGTGTTCTTACTCTTCTTGTTCAAGATTTGTGGTTTCGTGCTGTTTCACTTTTTTTTTTATCTTTTAATCTGGAGTTTGGTGTTTGAAGTCTTCTGAATATGTGTTTCTGCCATTCTTGATGTGATTGGTTATTTCAGTTAGGTATCACTTCTACCTTTAGTTTTTTGCGAACCAGGTGTGGCTCTAGGCGAATTGATTAGGTGACTCGGAAAATTGGTAAACCAAAATTCGCAACATCAGCATCGCAAAAACGGATTTTATACTGGAATAGTGTTTTAAATTTCAATGTGGCTTCCCTCTGTATATGAATCCAAAAGTTCCTTAAAATTACCTTTATTTAAAGAGTCCTCCCTTCAATTATGTCCACGAAATGTAATTTTTTGTCTACCTCTCTAAAGGGACATTGCATGAAAAGTCTGTTAAGCTTAATGTTCTCATTGTATTTTATAATATATAGAAGTGAGCTTTCCGGAAGAGCATCTGCAATTTTGTTAGTGTTTTTCCTCAGCTCCTTGAATCCGACACAGTTATGTCCCTCCTACCAACGAGTTTTAAATTACCTGGTGTATTTCGCTGCAAAGTCTTTCTAAACATAGCACTGGTGTTGATATACCGACATTTACCACGTCATCATTTTCCTATAGTGAAAAGGGTGTTTGAGAATTGAATACACCAAGTCGTGTGTTGGAATCAATGCAAATCCCTTAAATATGAAAAATTAAACACTTCACATATCAGACAATTATTACTGATCGAATAAAAAATTACGTTTTCAGCAGGATGGAAACTGATAATAAACATGGCACACGGGGCACGCTTCAAGCGGGTTATTACTTCTACCAACAAATTTCTTTTCAAATAAACGAAAAAGGTAGGAAGAAAGTTCTGTATTGTGTTGGCAACACGAATTGGTGCGTAATATACGGCTTCTATGAATCGAATCCGTAGCCATGGTAACCAGCAATGGATTCTACCCCACCGTCCGCTCTTCACCCACAGCATGTGTGACGGTCACCTTGGCCTATTAAGGAACCACTAGTCGGGAAGTAAGCTAGGTGCATTATCGACGCGCGGGCGCCAAGAGAGCGGCTCCATTACACAATATAATTTGGAGAACTTCTATAAATGAAAATTAAATGGTAGAATATAAAACATAACCATGTAAGTTGTTCAAAAACAAGTAGGTGACTCGGCGATTCTAACGCATCAAGGAAGAACCGCCCCTGTGGCGAAAGCCCTAAAATTCAGTTCTTATTATCAACTGAATGTATTCAGCTCTATTTATTTAGGTGTTCATTTCTGTTAACTATATTCTAGAGGTATATGTTGTGTGCATTGTTCATATATCTAATTCACGTCTAAATCTATATAAATCTAACTAACGAAAAGTCGTTCAAATACAGTGATGGGATGTGATTTAGGAACGGAGGAGGAAACTCCGCTTCCCACGACACGGTAGGGATCTGTTCGAGGTAATTAACCCGCTCAGGTGGAAGGTAGACCACAGGCCGTTGGATGGCAGAGTCAGCCGAACTGCGGAGACCTGCAGAAGTTCCTAACAGGTGGATGGATAAACCGAAAGAGGTGGACAGAATCTTATTTCCCCAAGTTGTGGCTAAATCATACAATTTATGTAAATAATACTTTTTGTGGAGATAGCCATTCTGAGGATCTCTTATTTACTTATTTATAGTTGCTTTAACTCAAGTCTCAGATTGCAATTTATATAAAACATTATAACAGCATTTTATAAATATATTGTAACATATCTAAACATTAAACAAAACAATGGGTGTTTAATATTAATTTAGAGAGAAACTAAAGGTATATGGAAACAGTAACAACAAACAACAGTATCATAGATGTAAGTAATATATTATTTGTTATTGGTCTGAATTTTCAAATACTTATGCTTTTCGTGAATAGGATATTTTTTCTGATATCCTGGCCTTGCAATACATCAAATAGTGATCAGTTTATAAAATACTTAACTGACTTTTAGCCTATTATATTTCTCTGTTCTCAATGTATCTATAAGGACGTTTATAAAATAATTTCAACAAATCTTTACCATGACTGACATAACTCAAGTATAAGAATAAGTGTTTTAAGAATGTTTTGCTTAAGAATGAGTAGAAAAATAATGTGAGTACACACATAATTTTTTTAATTACAGAATTATGTTTCATGTGACAAGTGCTGTATGGTGCTTTTTTTAGAAGTCTTAAGATAATTAATGAATAATGGATGCGACTTCAAGGAACGCTTTTTAAATAGTCGTGGGTGATTGGCAGTCTAGCCAGAGATTAGTTTCAATACTAAGTGGTTATCAATGCAGTGTTGTGGGAATTAAAATAGGAGAAAGAAGAAGACGACGAGAAGTTAATCATACAGTAGCATCATGGCAGATGGTAGTACAACAAAAGGGTAAATTACCAGTCACGCACCAGACACCTGGCACATAATACAATAAGGTTGGCACGCAGTCACCGCACTCCTGGAAATTACAACAGGGTGCTGCTGTAGCACGCATACACTCTTGGTATTTACCTCAGGGTTACTGACTTCATCCTTTTGTTCACCTCCTTTCGCTTTTCCTAGTCCACTACACCCAATATATGTCTACACTTCTGAATTCTATTTTGAGACAACTTATTTATTTGTTTAAAACAATTTGATTTTTGATTTAGGAGTGACGAAGTCTACAGAAAATGAAGAATACGAAAGAAATTTAATTTTTCCATTTTAAGCTAAAACATCTTAATATAAAAGTAAATGTACGTACGTTCCTTACCGGAACGTTGTAGCTGGAACATTGCCAACATATGAATAATTACTTATAAATTTATAGCCTAAGAAAGAAACATGGAGTTCTTATAATATTCGTTGATCTAACTTGACATCAATCAACGAGTAATAACTTAGTCAAATTGGCGTTTCTTTTGATTTAAATGTATTTTGTTTTTTTAATGGTTTTGTTTATGTTGAATACTGAGAATAACAGGTTATATTGGCATTACTTAACTCAATATTATTTAATTACCGACTATATTTTGCCAATAAGTAGGACGAGATAACGCGAATGTGACTATTGCACAGTGCATTAACAAGAAATCGTATTTAGAAACTGTGCTACTTTTGGTTATTCAACGGATTAGTCTATTCATTATAGTTTTTGTCTATATAATGTACTTAAGTTTCAACTCTTTAAATGTCTTGCACAATACTTTTACACTTCTCCAAAGAAATGTTAGTCAAGTGCAATAAAAAAATAACTGCTTTAAGATAAAAGAACAATCCGCATTTAAAAGTAACTTACCTGACACCGTATTTTCTGTTCAGTTCAGTGAAATGAAGAATATTCTTTTTATGCAAAACTTAAACTGTACACAATTTTACAGATAATGGTATAAAAGTATATCAGGAATCGCTTGAATGTTTGAAAACATGAAACGGCAGAGTGTTAAGCATTTTCTGTTATAAATGGATTGAATGATTTGTTAATTTAAATGTGCCATTTGTTTACTAGTCTTCCATACTCCCAACCCTCATACTACATGTTGATTTATTTGCTTATCATTACTTCGAATTCCTACTCAGCTAGCAGAACTCTGGCTTTATTCTTCGAATTTGAATGCTGTCCCTGTGGAAATATGAGATTATCTCTTCGTAAGACAATTTAAAGGTAAATTCAAACAACACAGAATGAAGACTGATAGAAAATAGTGCTAGATGAAAGTTTCTTTTCCTTATTACCTTCCCTCCCTACCTCTCTTCTGTCTCTGTATTTTCTCTCTTTGTATAAACTTCGCATCGAATATAAAATAGTCATTATTATGTAATATAACTTTGTCCTTGCTGTATTTGTCCAGCAAGATTTTAGATTAAGGTATTTTTTTCTTTAATACTTGTTTTTGCTTTAATATTTTTTCTGTAATTCCTGTTATTTTGTGTGTTATAATTTTGTAGTTTAAACGGAGCTTTATGTATTATGTTGAGTTTAAATCGATAAAATGGAAGAGAAAGCCTTATGACAGCAACTTCTGATAGAATAAAAGAATGTGTATATAAACTCAGTCCATATAAATATTCTAAGTTTATGCTTATTTATATGTACAATTGGTGCACTAAAACATCTTGTTTTCCTATAGTGTTTAACTTTATTTAACGTTGTATAACCTCCTCATCGTTTGTGTTTCACACTAACCCTGGATGAGCCAATCTCTTACAGTTTTGAATTCAAGTATCAGTTGAGTTATAGAAACATCGTGGCTGGAAGACATTTTTCGTCCTCATTGGTCCCTGGTTGAACCCGTCACGTATTGCTTTGATGTCAAAATCCTGGCACTCTACCCAGTTCGGTTTCAAGGTCGAGTGCTACAACATGAGGGATGGGGATGGAGTGGAGGTTTAGAATGTTCCTAGAGAAAACTTCCATTCAACCTTCCAAAAAATCATTTTTGGAAAAATGTATTTGTATGGGTATATCTGCAAATACAGTGCGATCCATATAAACTTGAACACTCTCAATAGGCCATAATTTCCCTTTAAAAGCTCGTACAATGTAGAAACTTGTTTTAATGGTCTCAATGGCTCTGGGAGAATTGTTAGAGTCTGTCGAGTGAACGCGAGTGCAGTTACCCCTCAAAGAAACCTGAGCTTCCCGCCCACTAATGACCGTCATAAATCTATCTCCACACTTCAGAAATGGAACACTGTCGTTGAAGACCAGTAGCAACCCTGATTTTCGTGAAATGACAGTCGTATGTTTACTACACGTGGAGTCACAGTCGCCAAAATTCCAACTTCCAGTTGATCTGTTTCATTACGTGCAGAAATTCGTTGTGTATCACGATGTGGAGACCGTCGGAGAGAAATGCAGTGGTAAATACAAATGAAGTAGTAGATAACCTTCAGTCAAGTGAAAATAATCAAAGTGATGACAATAGTGTGAATAACTGGGCCGAGTTATATTTACTGGAAAAGCCTCAAATTTAAGCGCTTGTTTTGAACACACATAAATATGTGCTGACAAATAATCTTGGTAAGGGGTCGCGCAATGAACCTGATGATAAATTATGGGTATTCACAGAAATACAGTAAGAAATATTGTGACGAAAGAAGTACTAAAGACGCCGATCAAGTGTGAAAACAAAAGGAAACGTTTCTCTAAAGTAGATAATTTCACATGCGATTTAATGCGCCGAGAAATTTATAGATTCTATGCAAAAGGAAGAGCGCCAACTTTAGACGAATTGGTTGCACATTTGCAAGAAATTTGTGATTTTCCTTATGGACACTGCAATTTGCACGGTCTCCTAAAGGAGCTGGGTTTCAAATACCGCATTTTGAATAAGTTAAGGGTTATTATGGAATCCAGTAGAGTTGTAACTTGGTGATATATATGTCAAAACTAAGGAAGATTCTATGCACGATGCATATATAACTAAGGAAGTTTTGCAGTAATGTACATAAGATAATTTATTTGGACGAAACCTTGTAGGATACCCATGACGTATCGAGAAAGGTGGCAACCTTTCAGAACGGTCTGCGAGAAGGAGGGCCGGGGTTGTAAAACGATTATAAGGGTTCGTCAAAGGAAGCGGCCGACGTGCACATGAGTTAACTAAACAGACTCTAACACTGACAATTGTTGACAGCTAACAGTTGACTGAAGACTCTAAAGTTTAATTGGGTATCTTCAAGACATTTATGGAGTAGCTGGATGATATTGAAATGAAAGAAGGTTATTTCCAGCAAGATGGAGCAACGTGCCATACATCTAATGACACGTGTAACCAATTTCTTTGATAATCGAATAATCTCAAAAGGTCTGTGGCCTCCGAGATCCCCTGACCTCACCTCACCGGATTTTTTTTTCTTGTGGGGGTATCTAAAATTAGTGTGTACAAGAATAGGCCATGGATAATTGATGTTCTCAAGGAATAGATCTGAACCGAAATAAGTAACATTTTCGAGGATACTCTCCGTAAAACTTCAGAGAATATGGTGAGATGAGTGCAAACATGTATACATGCTGGTGGAGGACACTTGCAATATTTTCTCTGAGATGTAAATAGTGTAATGTAGTCTCCAAATTGTGTACTATATTCTCCCATGTTTTAAGGCTAAAACACCAAGATTTTCAGGAATACCCCGTCATCCCGACTACTCTTTTCATGGAATATAGTGACGAGTTCTTTAAACGTTTAAATTCTACTCTATTCTCATATACCTCTTGTGTCTAAGAGCAATTAGCAATAATGTAACGTTTGTTCTCATTAACATGAACATATAGAGAATTAACCATTGATAAGAATAGTTTTACAAGAATACAGGAAGGCATGTGCAAACAGCGCATTAGACTTTTTAAAATACTAGTTTCATGTGTTCCAATGTTGATATGTTTGAGCTAGCATTTCTATTAGAATTATAAATCATTAAAATACTATATTAGGTGAGCATGTGGAAGAAATATAGCTCTACATCTTTTGCCATAGCAAAATTAAGGTTATAAAATACGCCATTTTTAAACATTTGTGTGCATTGCAGTTGTTATTTCTTCACAAATGTGATACAATATGAGATTATAGCCTGCAAAACTTTCATGATGATATGTTACTTGCTTCCTGAAACAAAGAGTAATTAACGTTGTTTTTGAGGTACCGGGCTTTAAATCTGCCCTTACGGAGAAGTTTATGTGCGGGAAAATAGGCGCGCTATAAATACAAAATCAGTTGTTTCAAGCTGCCTGAAACAGTGAAAAACAGCGTTAGGTCTAACTTTTGCCAGGTAAACCAGATTGCAGCACAATATAACAGGGCGGTCTTCAGCCGTAATACACAAAAGCGAAAACAAGTGAGTGTGTGCGTGCGCGAGGGTTACCTGGAGAGCTTTCCACGTTCCCTTCTTTTCCTCTCCCCTCCACTTCATTCACCAACTTACTCCCAGCAACTCAATATTTAATCACCGGCAAAGTCTGGAGAACTCAGTCCTTCCCGACCAAAAATTCCCTTGTTTTATCTCGCCGCCGACCCATTTAGATAAGATTAATATACTGCAGCGAGAAAAAAATGTTCTCTTATGTTTCCCTCCTTTAGAAACGTTATGTTTATAACAAGAACTGGGTTAAAGAAAAGGAGTTCACGATGTCACTGAGTTATATCTCTAATTGAGTTAGTCTACTTGATTCGAGAACGACTGACAATGCTGCTTTAAATTATTATTTCACTTTTTACTTCCTCTCACACTTACTTAGTACATAGTTAAAGTCTTATTTTCCACCGGAAATACGATGTCGATATATCACCAGAAACATTTTCAAGCACTCTGAACCACCCCCCTCCACCAAAAGCATTATTGTGTGTGTGTGTGTGTGTGTGTGTGTGTGTGTGTGTGTGTGTGTGTGTGTGTGTGTGTGTGTGTGTAAACAGTTCAACTACAAAACAATGGACTCCAAATATGCGACACGAAGATAAAAAAGAAATAAAGAAGAATTGGAAACCTATGCATATCTAAGAAATGTAATTTTTTGTTGTTGTTCCATTTAACTCCAATGGTCATATGGGGGCCGTTTTTCTTTGGAATATTTCGAAGGTGTTAACTCGTATTCGTTGAGTTTTAATTATTAGATCATTAGATCACGCACACAATCACACTCGCATTATTCATACGATGGCTGTTCAATAAAGAATGATCACATTTTTTTTTTTTTTTTTTTTTGACAACGTACTTTATCCCTGAATGCGATGCACTTGTCCCAGCGTTTCTGCCGGTCTTCAAAGACATGCTGGAAACCATTTTCTGAGAGATTCTTAAAAGTCGCCCCCGCAGCCTTCACCACTGCTACTGATGAGGGGTAATGCCTCCCACGAAGGTGTTTCTTCAAGTTAGGGAATAGAAAAAAGTCACATGGGACTAAATCTGAACTATAGGGCGGGTGAGGGATGCACTTCACCTGGATTTTTCTAAGATATCCAGCAACAACTTTGGCAGTTTGCGGCCGCGCAATATCGTGCTGCAGCATTCAGCCTGCTTCACGGAAATGTGGTCATCTGTGCCTGATATGGACTTGCAATGTTTTTAGGACATCCCTGTAGTATTGACCAGTTACTGATGTGTGTGCAGGTACAACATGCTGATAAACCATTCTATGAATATCAAAGAATGAAATGACCATAACTTTTCCAGCAGATGCAACCACTTCTGCTTTTTGGGGGGGTTGGTGATGAAGGAGATTTCCACACTGAGCTTTGCTGTTTGCTCTCAGGATCAAAATGATGTACCCAAGTTTCATCAGCAGCGATTATGTTTGAAGGAAACTCCGGATCTTCCTCTAACATCAACTTTAAATGCATGCAGACCTGCATGCGCATGTCCTTTTGATCGCCAATCAACAGTCTTGGAACCCATCGCGCACAAGCACGTTTCGTGTGTAATGTTTCTTTCACCAACGTGTGGGTGGCACCCAATGAAATGTTCAGTATTTCAGAAAGTGATATTAAAGTAATTCGTCGATCCTCTCTCACAATGGCAGCAGTAGTGCTGATGTTTTCTGCCGTAAGAGCAGTAACTGGAGCACCGGGTCCACCTTCCTTGGAAATTCATTGTCTCCCCTCCTTAAACATTTTAAACCACCTCTTTGAGCTGTGCTGTAGATAAGAACAGACTCTGCATAGGCCTCCCGTAACATTGTTTAGGCCTCAACTGATGATTTGTTGAGACGAAAGCAGAATTTTAAAGCCGCATATTGTTCCTCGCGTGTTACTTCCATTGCAGCGGTAGGCGATACTAAACATTTCTGAACTTGCCTGGTTCTCAGAGGCAGCAACCAGGAGTACCAACAATGAAACTACTATGTGGTGTTTGTTTCACATTAAGCTAACAGAATATGATAAGATTGAATTTTAGTGCGAAAAATTATGACCGTAAAAAAATAATGAACATTCTTTATTGAACAGTTCTCGTACTTCCAGACTCTGGGGAAGATGGAGGATTATCATGGTCGGGGAAAAATCTCCACCCCTACCGAACCTGGAACCCCTAGCTCGGCAGGTGCTCCACCGACTGAGTTACGGGAAGAAATGTTTGTTAATAATTTAAATGTAATTTTAATTTTCTTTGAATAGCCTCTGAAGAACTTTTGCACCACTGGTAAACCGCAAGAGATGTAAAATATCTTAAGGCATATAAATGTATACAGATCTGTCAAATTACACAATTTGTCACATATATTTACTGTTCTTGCTATTGATTTAAAAGGTCGCGGGTTCGACCTCCGCCTTGGGCATGGGTGTTTATTTGTATAGTGTATATATGTAAAAATATAGAAAAACAGTAAACAAACTGAAACAATAAAAACGGTAAAAATAGGAAAAAGAAGACAAAATATTATTTTAAAATAAAAAGAAATTAAAATACCTATGTTTTCTGATATAGGAAGTCGTTATTGATTTTTCATGCCATCACATAGCAACCAGATCTAAAACGATTTGCCCGTGCTTAAAGCCTGATGTAGTCATTCGCACACTTCCATTGTACTCATAGGGAGTTATTGTAGTTGAAGCATTTGTACAAAAGATTCAATGGTTGAGTAAGGTCTAATAAAACTGACATGTAATTATTCCAGACATTCAATAATCTTCGCTTTATGGATGTTATAATGTTTAGCGATTGTGCAACCAAACGAGATGATAACATTTGCTAGTCACACGATCGATTCCAGTTGGGGCTGCCTCTAACCTTGGGCTTTTATGCGCTGTTTTGTCCGGTTGTAACGCGGAAGCTGGTTTGGCTTATATAATGTCTGAATTTTCCGGTCGCAGCTATAAATATTAAATGGCAGATTGTTAGCCAAGCATGGTATTATTTGCAATAACATTCAGAATGTTATACATGAACTCACGCTTCAGGCGATTTAAATGAAATAAGTATTTGAGCTGTTGCAAATAAAATGTTAGTTAATTGTAGGTGAAGTGCTCCATTTAGCATTTATTAAATAAGGCAGAAATGTTTCATTAATATCCAGTGGGCGGCGAACAAATTCTATAGTTCTACAGAGCAATTTTTTTTTATTTACATCCTCCAACGTTAAGTCATATCGGACGATGAATGGAATTGGTGAAATGGTACGCAAATGAGCCCAGAGTCCATAGAGCTTAGGGTTACCCGACGTTCGTCTTTCAGGATAAGGGAAAACCCTGGAAAAACCTTATCCAGATGACTCGCCCTGACCGATATTCCAACTTGGGACCTCTTGAACGTGAGGCAGACATGCTGCTACCACGCTACCAAGGCGACTACAGAGTAATGAGGAGTATCGACCTTTAGTGATCAGCGCTGCATTCGTTTCTTATCTTGTTGATTAAAAAGAGTGAAATACTAGTAACATGCACAATAAGCAAAATGGAGCACTTGGGAGATGTGTGTTTGACATAAAAGGTTAACAAATTAATTATACTTAACCCGGTGCATAATGGCCGGTTGAACCAGATAAACTCATTCATAAACATTATAAACTATTAAAAAACTTTATAGAAGCAATCGACTTAAACACACTGTAAATAGTATAGATACTGCATATAAAAGAGATATAAAATATGAATGAGAAAATTATAAATATTCATAATTATAGGAATAGTAATAAATTAGTGATACGGACACAGTAGGAAGTAAATTAGAAGATAAAACAAATGCATATAGAATTAACTGTTTATTGTACATAGAATTAGGAATGGGATCTCGATAGGCACACAGCCATACTGCTAACAACAAAGGTAAATATGCACATACAACAGTGATTTCAAGAACATGTAAATACTGTAAATAATTCACTTTATCATAGAATAGGCTGGCGTACTGACAAGCAGTAATATAGAAAAGTATCATCATTGTAACTGGAAAGACTATGATGTAATAGTGTAGTAAGTAAATTATAAATATTCAAAAAAGCAATGTAAGCATAGCATATAGTATTGCAGGATTGTAAGCAATGGAACATGATGTTGATATTAATCAATTAAAATAATAATAAAAGATTTCTTTAATGATTAAAGATGCATTAAATCCTTAGGTCATTCAATAATTAGTAGCAACATTTGAATTAACAACAAATAAAACATTTTTGGAGCAGTCACATTATTGTACTGCTTAGAAGTAATTTCCTCCAACATGAAGAACTCGCCTCCACACATTAGGGAGCCGACGGAAGCCATTCACAGCATCTTGTTGTCCTAGTATTCGAACAGACTGCTCTACTGCTGCTATAATCCCCTGTCTGGATTTAAAGAGAACTCCAGTAAGTGGTTATTTCATTTTCCCTTGCCAGTTCAATGCAACTTCAGCAACGATGTTCTTCCAACAGTGCTCTAATAGCATTCACATGCACATCATCACTTGCTGATTGTGGTCTGCCAGCTCCATGTTTTTGATGAACGTCTTCTCTTCTCACCCAGCCAGGGCTCGATATGGTAAAATCTGTCTAGCACAAGCTTCCAATAATTCTGTATGGCATTGTTGAGCATTTATACCTCTTGCAATCTGAATTTTAATGGAGAATCTTTGTTTGTATTTGTTAAACATATTCAGAGCACTAAAGATAACAGTCTGAAATTAAACGTACTAAAAATAACTTGTCAAATAAAATTATTGTCTTCAAACTCACAGCTAACAAACATTAGATGCTCTTATTTTTCATTGTTATCAGCTTACATGATTTACCACTGGTAGCGCCAAATGCAGGCAGTGTTGCCACTAATTTTTGAATGACCCATGCATGTACCGGTGTAATTTTTTATTGTAATAATTTTTGAAGAATGAAAATGAGACAGTTTCCATAACGGAAAACAAAGGAAGCGGAAATCAATTAAATTAGTTACTATACTTTTGTTGTTAAATGACTATTGCAACAATACGAAGTGCATGGTAATATAACTAATTTTCTAGTGTATGCATCTGTACTACGGGAATAATTTCTAAAATGGTGATTTACTTAACTACTAAAGGCGTAATGTTAAATATATCAGGGCTGAGGGTTAGACTACTCAGCGGGTTTTCTCCGAGATCTCCAGTTTCCCCTGACATTTCATTCCAACGGTGCTCCATCTTTATCACATGTACCATTAGTGTTACCGTCTGCGGTGCCGCATGTAGCAAGAGCGGGCGTTTAATACTACACATTTCATTTCATTTCATTTCATTTCATTTCAAATAGATATCAACAAAGTTGTCACTGAAAGTTTCTAACTGCCATTGTCGTTATTGTCGTCTACAAATCATCAACCTGGAGCTTCTTGTTTCAGTAATCCATCCCTTTTCCCAACAATCAATTCTTTCAGTCTTCTCTGCCCGCCTCGATAGCGTTGATGGTAGCGTGTCTGCCTCACGTTCAAGAGGTCCCGAGTTCGAATCTCGGTCAGGGTGAGTTACCTGGATAAAGTTTTTCCGGGGATTTTCCTTATCCCTCAAGCCGGATGTCGGGTAACTCTAAGCTCCATGGACCCCAGACTCATTTGAGCATCACCCATTTCATTCATCGTCTGATATGACTTAACGTTTGAACGTTTGAGCACGTAAATTACAAAAAAAAAAAAAACTTTCAGTCTTCTGGTTAGAATAAGAACGTGTTTAACGTATGGGGAATAAATTCTTTAATACGAAGTAAATTTGGTATCAAGAAAAATGTAGAAAATATCACACTTCTTAACAAGGATACTAAAAAGTGGGAGTACAAATTCAGGTATGTACAACGATCAATATGTAATATACAGCACCATAGTGGAACTTGTTAAAACCTAATCAAATTAATTTATGATACAGAGAAGGGCTGTAAAGTTTATAAAAAAAGTTTCAAAATTTTAGGACTGTAAAGTGGAAAGAGACCAAAAAAAAGAGCCTTTATAAGTTCGGAATAACAGGCATATATGATGTGTATTATTTGAAGCTAATGTTGGTTCAAATGCATGGCTATGACATATTAGAGCTCACATATTAGGAAATAAACTATAATTTGTTTAAAGTTAAGGGGAAAATACCCAGATAGGCGCTGCGGAGCAATCAAAATTAAATCAACTTAAAAAAACAAACAAACAATGAATGCCTACATAACAAGAAAGATACAAAGAAAGTTGGAAGATGTAAGAGAAATACCAAGAAAACAAGATCAATTCTGCTTAGTTGTAATTGAGAGTGTTGGAAGAAATCACTTCTTTTACCGGAAAGCACGCAAGAATTGGTAATCTGGTGAGCAAGAGTGTCGTTTTCATCTTGACTGTCACACTAACGGAAACTTGTCGTGCACTGATACAACAGATAAGATATTCTACCTGCCAATTCGGTGAACGTGTTCAGTGTAAAAATGATGCAGACAATGTTTATTTCTGGTATGATCTTATCTGCGATCTCATCTCAGTGCTGAAGAAGACAATCCAATGGAACTTTGACAGATATATTAAATAGAAATTCCCAATGGCAAAAAAAAAAAAAAAAAAAAAAAAAAAAAAAAAAAAAAAAAAAACTAATTGTATTTACTTTTATACTGTTTTTATTAACTATACTTATATCACGTTAAACAAGATAAACATTTTTAGAAATTGTTACTTGACAAATTGTCTTATTGCTACAAGATGGTTGAGGAAATATAGTAGGCCATAAACGATAATCAAGTATTGTTTTAAGAGTACCTGGCTATGTAACTGCATTAACATTCTGTTGTTTTTGCATGACCAAGAGAAAAGGGATCATAAACAACAATGACTTCAAAGATAAAGTATTTTAAAATGTAAATCAATAAAAGGAATATCTCTGAAATTGTTAACTCCACAGAAACACGGTGTATTTCAACGAGAACTACATTTCTGCACAGTAAAATTTTCTCTATCTCTTGGAGTTTACCAGTTACACACTGTCATTGAGAACAAAAACAATTATAGAGGGTATTTATTTCTGGAAAATTTAAGATGTATGTCTAGTATGTCATAACATTTCTCAAAACACGATATTTAAACCAAAAATGTTCCATGTAAAGGGTAGTTTGGGAATTTTCTTGAAAATATTCGGTACCGTCCTAGGAAAATACCAAATTTGGTTTGTAACCTTTATTTTAGGTTTTCACAAGCACACAGATACACACACAAACACGCCTTTTTCTAAACATGGTTTTATTTTATTAAATAAGTCTTGAAATCAGAGCATCGGATTTTTGGGTGAAATACAATACTTTAATTACTGTAAATACTTAGTAGACTGATTCAGAAATTATGAATCACTTGAATAAATTAATACTTATAATAACATCAAATTTGAACATTTTGTGCATTTGTATTAAAATTAAGAGGTTGTACGTTTGGTAATATATTTGTGTAAAGTTTGGTTTGAGGTAAGATGACAGTATGTAAGTGTAATTAGCGAAAGCTGGTTTTCAGGTAAATTCGTAAAAGTGGTCGGTCGTTTACGCTAGCGAGGGGTGACAGTATCCAAAGTTGCCAGATTGGGTATGGCAGTCTATTCTTGGAATATGTGAGAGTATTTCTTAGAAATATATAGAGAGACTTAAGGTTGGAAAAAAGAAACAAATTCCAGAAACGAAGTGGCACATCGTATTACAAGCTAGTAGTGCAGGTCTTAGAGCCACTAGCAAAAGGTGAAAGTTATTAGGAGAATATTGAAGCTAAATAACATATTCTGGGCATATACTTGGACACTTTTGGTCGGATCGCCGGTGGAACAAGACGTAGGTTAGGGCCACGTGTTATCGCGTGGTATAGGATTCAAATACCTTAACGCGGATACTTATATATTAGTTTTCATTCTCCTGACTTCCCCGCTAAAGCAGGCAGCACTAACATACGACTGCAAGATAAAGAAACATGACTTTCATAGAACTGAATTTCTGAAATAGTTATAATAAAAGTCCCTCCCGCCTTTGAGATCAACTAATAGTATCTCACCACTTCCCCGTTTATTAGATATTCTCAAAACCATGTACCAATAATACCACAATCTAAGTTTAAAAGATATTTAGTCCTCAAACTTCCTCCTGTTGCACATTTTCGCTGGCTATGTTCAACTGTCTGACCGCCCCCGCAATTTAGATATCGATATAAAGCGAGTAAACAAATCGCTGGCTGGAAAATACAAAGCAGTAGCTACCGACGGCACTGTAGGTGCCAGTAAGTCAAGTAGAGGATAAGGAGGTGTGAAGATAGGAATTAGGCTTTCCGCAAGATATGCTAATATTGTCTTGTAAAGGGATGCGATCCTGGCGGTGCACGAAGAAGCAGAGGGAGAAAGAGAAAAAGGAGAATAGACGAACTTCTGAAACGCCTAACTTCATCTTCCCTACACACACACACACGCACGGAAATTTAAATTCCCCCTACTCACTTCTCTTCCATGGCATGGCAGGAAGAGGAACGGATCTGCGCATGCGCTAAATTTCGCTCTCTTTCTCATCTGTTTCACGTTCCCGGCAAATCGAGTCATCCGAAAAGTGAGGGTAAAACAGTGGCGTGCACTGCGGGATTCCCAGAAGGCCGTGAAAATCATAAATGTCTCTATGGTCGCATTAAAAGCTGTCACACTTGTAGCTCTCACATAAATATTCAGGCCAGTCATTAAATTCATAACGATTACCTCAATTAGTTTGCTCGAGGACTAAATAACTGAATAGTAATAGATTTTGACGCTATTTTCACAGGAAGACTATCTCAAATGTTATCGAAATTTAAATATCAGGAAAGCGCCAAAATACTGCTATTACTGCTGCTGCTTCTCTTCCTCCTACTACTACTTCACACCTCTTTGTGTGCAATATGACATTTCATTTCCTTTCACCTCCTTTTATTGCAATATTACTATTGGATTTACGTTATGTTTTTAACTACAATTGTATCAAAACTGACTGTTCATTATTGCAAAACAAAAATAATGAGATAGAAACTTCTATAAATGATTTTAAAACACATTTCCTTGTAGGTATATCAGGAATAGAAGAATAGGCACTATAAACTAAAGAGATAATCAAATCTTTTATCAATAACAGCAACTCAGAATTGATTTGTGATTTAAGAAGAAAATGGTGCGTTTTAAACAGAGTTATTTTCTTTTGTGTGTGTGTGTGTGTGTGTGTGTGTGTGTGTGTGTGTGTGTGTGTGTGTGTGTGTGTGTGTGTGTGTGTGTGTAGTAAGACTTTGTTTATCTCATACACATTAACAGTCATGCAAAAGACATTGAAAATGATGACCACTTCAGGTTGTTCCTTGAAAAATCAAGATACCCATTTCATTTCTTATTAAAATATTTTAAATACTCATTTGTGGTATTTTCCCTAGAACTATTTTTGGGCAAAATGAAGAACAATGAAGCATTTTCCAATTAAGGTTAGTATAGGGGTAGTGAGATTTTTTTCGAAAACCTTTGCTCGTTTTCTTGGGAGATACTAATCTTTAGTACTAAGTTTGGTGCTAAGCAAAGATAGACAAACGTGGGCACGCACGCACAAAAGCATTGTGGGCCATACTCTAAAATGCTGCCTTTGGATTGCGCAGTCTCCAAATATGTATTTCCAATGAATTTTCGATTTGAATTTCTAAGTGAAATATAATACTTCCTCTACATACTCTCGCATTGCCGATCGCAAGTCTGCTGTAGAGAATTAAGCGGGAGTAGGGGAATTACAGGCCTTTTGTTATTCATTGGCTGGAGGGGGGGGGGGCAAGAGGATCGCGCTTTTCATGAACGACCACCAGCTGACGTCAGATAGACGTCACGAAGACAGGAGCGTGCTGCATTGTATCGGGAAAACACCGTCCGAAATTGTTCCACTATGTAATTCGAGAACATTATATCAGTAGAAGTTTCTTGCCGCATCGGTATGGTATATAAGAGCCGATGCGAAGCCTTACGAGAGTTCAGGAGCGAATATCGAAGTTGTGTTAGAGTTGGCGTGGAGCTCCGTGTAAGAGGTTACTCACAGCACAAGTAGATGCGTGCTAAAGAGACAAAGAAACATTAGAGAGATGTGTTGAAGCAGTGTGTTTGTCTGAAAGAAGGGTGACTGTAATGAGCATTTGGCTATTTTGGCGACAAATAAAAAGGTTAAGGTGAACTTAATCTTGTTTCTTGTTTTTGTTACAATACTGAAATTATATAGCAAACAAATTTAAAATCGAATATTTATGTTCACAGAAATAAGTTTAATCAGGTAGTTAGTCATAATAGCTCAGTTGTTTAGAACAACCGAACATAAACCAGAATAATATAAAGTATTATCCGGGCTTGAGGGCCGTGGTCTACTGGGCTCCTTCATCTTCTTCTTCGTCTTCCCAGATGTTTCGTCTGCGACTGCGGCAGACATCTTCAGTGGCAGTGCGATCGAATTGTCCTGGCGGAAGCCCAGTTAATACTTTATATTATACTGACACCGGCCGTGAAAGCTTACAAATTTTAATAAACCAGAATATCCGTGATTCAAATTCCGGCCAGGGCAATGAAGTTTTCATTTTGATTATATTCTTCCAATCTTGTCCTAATCACTAGTGCGAGAAAAACCCACAACCAATTAATTATCTTTGAAACAATTTGTTTATAGGATGTGGCTCATGTACATCTAGTGATGGTTGTTTAGTGTAATGCTGCCAGATGATCTGAGGAGTTTGGAGCAGCTATAATGTATTTGATATCAGTAAATACCGCCAGGTTCAAAAATGTCTGGGATAATAAGAAACTCTGTAACATTCGATTACTGACCAAGGATCTTCCTCAAACATTCGTGTGATCAATATTATTAATTTGAAGGGTAATGTCCTCTGTGAACTTTATAAATACATAGATTTTTACTAAATACAATCATTTTACGTGTATTTAATAGAGCACGTTAATTTGATTTCTGGACAGTGCTCGAGGCAAACACTTTTTAGAACCATTGCAAGCAATAATTTATGAAACGACTTTTAACTAGTTTTACTTATCACATCTGCCATGACGGTTTTTACTAGAAGTTCAAAAACCAGGAGACATGCTAACAGCACGCGTTTACTGACGAAGAACTTGACCCTGACCACGTGCGCGGAGGGGGAATACAAAACGGCGTGTGCATGTTAACATAAGAAACGCAGTATAGCAGTATAAGCTTTGAAGTATCCCAAGCCATTACAGCTGCGTTGTTACTACATTTCGTGAACAGTTATTGTTCCGTTAAACAAGTACACAAAAACACATCTATAGTAAATAGTTAATGCTTTCTCTTAGTGTAAATGTACGTTATTAATTATTATGATTATTATTAATTATTATTAATTATTATTATTATTATTATTATTATTATTATTATTATTATTATTATTATTATTATTATTATTATTATTATTATTATTATTATTATTATTATTATTATTATTATTATTATTATTATTATTATTATTATTATTATTATTATTATTATTATTATTATTATTATTATTATTATTATTATTATTATTATTATTATTATTATTATTATTATTATTATTATTATTATTATTATTATTATTATTATTATTATTATTATTATTATTATTATTATTATTATTATTATTATTATTATTATTATTATTATTATTATTATTATTATTATTATTATTATTATTATTATTATTATTATTATTATTATTATTATTATTATTATTATTATTATTATTATTATTATTATTATTATTATTATTATTATTATTATTATTATTATTATTATTATTAATAATTATTATTATGATTATTATGATTATGATTATTATTATTATTATTATTATTATTATTATTATTATTATTATTATTATTATTATTATTATTATTATTATTATTATTATTATTATTATTATTATTATTATTATTATTATTATTATTATTATTATTATTATTATTATTATTATTATTATTATTATTATTATTATTATTATTATTATTATTATTATTATTATTATTATTATTATTATTATTATTATTATTATTATTATTATTATTATTATTATTATTATTATTATTATCATCATTATCATTATTATTAAAATGAAACAGTAGAGTGAGATTAAAAAATTCAATGCCATAGCCGGGATTTGAACCACGGATTTTCTGGTTGCCGTCCAGCCGCTCTTACCCTTGAGTTACTATTACTAACGTGCCGACCTGACATTAAATTCTCCACCTGACTCGTATCAAATAAAGAATATTGTTTCTATAAAATAGATGGAGTTAATTTAAAAATTTTAGAAACAACGACTGATTTAGGAGTTATTTTTAATAAGGATCTATCTTTTAATAAACACATTAACACAGTAATCCCGCAGCATATAGAAATCTGGGAGTCATTATTCGCAACTCATCCAAGTTGAACAATTTGTTACATTAATTACAATTTGTATTTGTTACATTATATAATTATTATTGCATTATATTATATTTATTATAATTATATTATTATTATTACTAAACAGAATTTCTTTAAATTAATATGAGGAAAAAAATGTTGCCTAATTTATACTGTATATTACAGATACTTGCATGAAAAATTAATACAATTTACATTTTAAATTTTCTGGGAATAGGCTCTAAATTATTCTTTATTTTATATCCTTTTGCAAAGTGGATAACCAGCAACAGATTCACAATTTTTTCTTCAAAATATGTAAATCACGTTAAAATACATAATTTACATCAAATGCATTTTCCTGTGCAATTAACAGTTTCCCAAAAATATGTTGTTATTGGTTTGAGCTGCTTCTCAGAGTCTTCACATAGCCACCATAGCGACCTCTTCATATTTGCCTACAAGGAATAAAAACATTTCTACAAGTCTTTATCTCAATTAAGATGAAATAGAAGAACAAAGGAGGTCAGAATTGTTTTTCTTGAAAAACTGTAAACATATGCTTATATTGCTTGCATGTGGTCTTTATCTTATCTTCAAATGCAGTTTCTGTGCAGTAACGACAGCTATTTTCTACTCTAGGTAATATCAAGAATTTCGTGTGTTCTTTTATAGCTGCAGCATGCTTTTATTCACATCTTTTTTATTTAGTACTACTGTAGAGTTTGGAATTAGAATCTGTTTCATAGCCTGTGTATGTCCGAAATAATTGTGCTTTTTAGTGATAAAAGAAATAGCAACACCGAAACAGCAATAATAACATAATTATTTATAAATTATTTGTAATTATTTGTGAAGTTATATGGGGCTGGACTGAACTATTATACGGAGAAGATTCGGCTCGGAGGTCCCAAACTCGGTCTATTATACCTATTTCCCAAGTGAAGGCAACCCTAGGAGGAAGAATGAGGCGAGAGGAGACAGAGGAAGGTCAATTAAAGGAGTCACGACATTGCAGAGGTCAGGGTCCCTACATATTTCTAGGTTTAAACTCCCCGGCAGGCCAGCACAACAGTCATAGTACCCTTCTGTGGCTCGCAAAAGGACCACCGGGTTTGGAGACCGGTAACCGTCCTCTCAAAGGAGGAAGTGTTTGCTCAGAGCATATCATCCTACCATAAGAGACTCCCGCCGGCGATTTTACTCTGAAAGAGACCACCAAAGGAGAGATGTTGGGAAATGATAATGGAGAAATGGAGGGGCTAGAAATTCGGGGGATGTAATTAACCTACCCAGTATTCGCCTAGCGACCCGAAAAAAAAAAACCGAAAGAAACCATGGATTAGGTAGCTCGGCCACAGGAATCGAACCCGCACCTCCCGAACTACAGGCGAAACCGCCTGAGGCATCCTGCTCGGTTATAAGGGGTATAATTTAGCTTAGGATGTCTAATCATGAAGTAAGAGTGACAGGAAACATCAACATTTCTGCTAATTTCAAGAGAATTATTAGATCCCGTTTGTTAGTTTCAGTGGTTTAGTATTTTTGTAATATCTATTAGTGCAGCTTGTTGTTCAGATAACCTTATAAACCGCTTTGCTAACATTAAAAATACTAACTTATCTTGTTAGTGCTTCTATTAAAGACATACGGGTAGATATTAAATCGTGTGGTCTTTCAGAAACCACAATATATTTTAAGACATAAATTACTCCACTCCCTTTTTAGCATAGCAAAATGCTAATGTTTTTAAACAGGTTTAACTTTGATACAGCTTCTAAAAGATAGGTCACTTCATTTAATTTAAAAAGGAATGTGTAATTACGAAAACAATTTTTGTACCTCTCAAATTGTAACATTCTTTATCTTAATTTTAGTGTTTTTAGAATCGGTAGAGGAATGAATATTATACCATTATTTTAAGAGCTAAACCCTCTGCAGCATAATGCCAAAGAAGAAACATGTGAACTCGATATTTTAATTGGAAAAAGCTCACGCCAACACCAACTCCAATACTCAGACCTTAATACAAGTATCGATTGTAGCAAAAATGGCGCCGCTCGTGGCCCAACATGTGAGTGAAGCATGTGTTTGTTTACTTTGATCGTGTGTTTGCAGAATTAATGTAATTCACATTAAAGTGGCAACTAGTGACCAACGAGTTAGTTTATAGTGAGTTTTTAACATAATATCAAGTTATAAAGTTTATGTAAATATATAGTAGTGTGAAATATTGTCGAAAGGGTCGTTCTTATTCTGTTCCCGACTGCAAATCTAATTATGGTAGTGAACTTCATACGACAATATTCAAATTTGCTAAAGAAAAATCTTTATGGGATCAGTGGTTCAGGAACATACATCGTAAAAATTTTGAAGTAAATGACAAAACTGTAGTCTGTGTTCATTATTTTGAACAGACTTTGTGGTTAAGGAAGACATTTTTCCAGCAAATGATGATGAACCAATTCGTGTCCCTCAAAAAGTAACAAAATTAGCTGATTATGCCTAACCTACGATTTTTAAGAATCAGACATCCTATCACACAGTAAAGCTCAAGTAGAAAAGACGAAATCCTGAAGAACATATGCAAGACATTTTGCAGAGAGTGAAGAGAATGTTAATGATTGGTGTGCATAAGATGTTATTGACAGTTTTGAGTCCTTAAAAATCGAAGTGGTGAGGAAAGATTTTAACACATTCATAGTCATTATTAAAGATGATTAGTTATGTTCTTTTCAATAACATTCAAAATCCCACCTTCACTGATGTTCCTACTCTTAATGTGAGTTTCAAAATACTTCATAACCTAAAAGTGAGTGTGTTTTGCAATATTATGAACTTACCAGTGAAAAAATTTTAGATGGTTCTTGCAATGTGAGGGAACTGCCACCCTCAAATTTGACAGATGGAGTAAACTGGATAATCTGGTGAGTTCTCTTAAATATTATAGTATAAGCAGTAGGTATGTCCTTACCAGAAAAGGTAACTATGTAAACAATATAAAAGAAACTTTATTACTTGCTGCAGATGATGATACAGTCCAGTAACATAAAGTTTGCTTTGGAACAGCTGGAGCTAGCCTGTGCTAGTTGGATTAAATGTTCTCCAGATGTTTTGATATGGGCTATAAACATTTCATATGCATATCCAGAACTATACAATAAGAAAAACTAATGTATTGACATTACCACATCCTGTGTATCTAAGGCAATTTTTAACAAAGATGTACAAGCACCCCTGGCTTAGAACACTCACACAAAAAAGAAAATAATATAAATGAGCCTTTACTTGTCAAAGTGAAGAAGTGTGTGAAAGTGCTGGCAAACATGTTTATGAACAATTACACAAAATGTTAAATGAAAAAAAAATGTATCAGAACACTTATCCAAGAAAGAGCAAAATAGAGAAACCAGAAGAAAAGCCAGTGATGAACTTCGTGAGGAAGGAGCTCAAACTTAGCAGCCAGTAAATATTTCAGGTTAGCTTTTTCGTTTTCTTTTTCTTTCTTTTTTTCTTTTCTTGTGCATGTGTTCTTGATTATACCATTTCTGTTGTGTTCAAGAAAAACTTAACTTTTGTTTCATTTAATCATGTTTTCCTCTATGTTTTTACTGTGCAAAGTGTTAATGCTTATGAGTTGTCATGCCTTAAAAGTTAAATTTTGGTTGGAAGTATAAGGTAGGAAATAGCAGTGGAACGTGTTACTATATGTGATAAACGATTAGGATTTGTCATGGTGCTTTTTATTTATGTTATTACACGTTTTGGTTGAAAGTATAAAGTGATAAATGCTTAAGAGTTATCTTACTGCTTCTTAATATGGAATATATTATGTCCATTGTATATAGTTTCAAATTTGGCGTAACCAGAGTCGCTGGGCTTCGATGGGCGCCATCTTGGAATCTGTATTAAGGTCTGAGTATTGGAGTTGGTGTTGCTCACGCTATCTTGGCGTAAACAAAAGAGCGTCACTCGCCGCCACTGGTTGCGAAATACACAGTCTGTTTCTATAGAACAGTGCTGGCGCCTGGCGCCCAAGAGCGGCGTTACTGCCCATCACGTCACATCTTGTCACAAGGAAAAACCGAAAGCAGAAAGAGAGAGGGCTAAGCTTGAAAAATTAACAGGCGAGGAGGGAGACAAGCTTGTTCTTCACATACACACGGGGATGACATGCAATTAAATACTTTTCCGACAGGGTGACCTCTCTACCAAGCTAATTTAACCACCAAGTGCTAAGCATACCTCATTTAATGAATTGAAGCAGGGGAAATATGTAGAACACCATTCACCCTTAAAGAGATTTCAAAATATAAAGGAGACAAAAAGTTGTTTTTTTCAGAAGCGAATGATGAAACCTGTAGGGTGCATACTTTATATCTCAACTTTAGTGGTTAGATTCAAAGGCTGGCGAGGAATAAATTGCCGGCTGTCGGTTCATAAAAACTGTTCTGCGCATGTCTCATAAACTCTAGGCTAGTAAATATAATCTGCTATGTTGTATTCGCACCACTTACTCTAGCTTATAGAGCTTCTATGAACTGTTCTTTTAAAGATTGTTTTTAATATATATTTCATTTTAATCGATATAAACGTTCGCAGAAATGCTTTACCGTGAGAATACCTTCGCAGTAATGTGTAGATATTGGTATTCTGGAGATCTCGGGTTCGCTTCTCGGTGGAACAGCCACTCCGATCTTGGTTTTCTTTAATATTATTTTCACAGTGTTCTCCAGTTGAGGCGTATCCTGGGTGGATTATAAACTGTAGGAATTTTTTTGCGCCCTCCAGTATCTTGTCATTTTACGTCTTTTTAGTTTCAGGGTAGAGTTTATTTATTTTCATAGGCGAATGGATGTTTATGGAATTCACTTGTGTTGTGGAGCGGGTTCTCAGGGTGATTCATAAATCATGAATCAGTTAAATAAATTTATACTTACAACATCAAATATGAATATTTTATGCATTTCTCTCAAATGTTCAGAAACTGTACAGATTAAGTACAGTTTAACTTGGGGTAAGATAACATTAAGTATAGTAATTAGCGAGGGCTGTTGGTTAGGCGACTAGAGGGTAAGGCCATTATCCAAAGTTGCCAGATTAGGTATGACAGGCTCGCTTGGAATTCTTGGAATATGTGAGAGTATTTCTTAGAAATGTATGTACGGATTCGGAGTATAAAGAAAGCAAATTTCAGAAATAAGGTGCCAACATCGTATTAGAAGCTAGCAGTGGGGTTCTTAGAGTCTTTAGCAAAAACAAGAGGTTATTAGGAGAATATTGAAGCTAAGTAACACATTCTGGGCAGAAACTTAAACCTTTTGTTCAGATTGCCGGTAACTGGATTAGGCCTCAAGTTTAGAACCGCGTGTTAGCGCCTGATAGAGCAAACCAACACTTTAACACCGGGTATATGAGGTACATTTCATTGCTGCTGACTTTCTTCCGCTGAAGTTCGCACAACACTGGCTTCAAGACAGATCTCTCCGTGGGTAGAAGTAGGCTGTAGAGAGTCCGCCGACGTCAGGAGACGTTAGGATGGCCAAATCTGTCACCTCACATTTGAGCCGCTCTCTGCTTCTCTCACTTCACCCTTTTCTCCTGGAAGTTTTCAATAGCACTATATAGATCACTGTGCTCTAAGTGCCTAAGTCTTCCCCCGTACACATAATTATTTATTTTGTTTTAAGCACAAGGCAAGTAAGGAACCTGAATCAATAAACAAAAGTTTAAAAAACATCGCTATATAGTTTTAAAATTTCATATACATTACATATCAGAATATAAGAGAAAGTGAAATGTATTTCAATGTTAAGTATTGAAATATTCAAATGAAGTACAACAAATATCTGGAAAATGTTTAATGCTAAAATCATAGTTTGGGATTTCCTTTATCGATGCTTTAAGCGGAAACTTATATAATATATCTCAAATACAAATTTTAACATATTAATAATTGTCAAAATATTGGCTGTTTAACACTTGAATTTTCTACTCAGATTTTAAGGTGAGAAGGTACTGCACTTGAGGTTAAAATTTGCTTTCTTATTTTTATTTTTACATGTTATTATAATGCCATCCCTCTAAATTACAAATACATATTTAAAAAGTTCATTGGAGCAATATCTAATTTGCTAATTATATTAGTGTGTGTTAAATTTTTGCCACGCCCCTTTTCGTAAGCTTTCAGAAAATCGATCATAACTTCTGTAATACTGAACAGATATTTCTGAACTAAGCCTTGTTTTGTAAGGGATCTTCCAAGTTTTGTGCTGGTACCACTGTAACTACAATAATGCTAGTTTTTCTTTTGTCTTTGGCTGTGTATGTGAACAGTTATTTGTTCTGAGTAATATTTTGTACTAGTTATTGGTGAATATATGATATGGGTATAACAAAAGCATTTCGAAAGAGAAACCTTATAGGCAATCGTTTTACTAAACATAGAAAAGTAAATGTAGACAATATAAATACAATAGACAATGAAACCACATGTAAAATTGAGGTTAGTAGGCCCAGTTCACACAATACATGTTCTAATCATGATAATCATATACAAAAATTGATGAGCCCGAGTTCTGAAAGCAGATAAAATGGTTGAAGAACTGGCCAAGAAGGCAAGAAACATGAAGAGGAACTTGAAAATAACAAGGGAGAATACAGAGAGTCAAGATTATGCAGCAGGAATGTTTTGACTCATATGAGAAGTCAGTAATTAATATATAAACTTTAAAGCTGTTTTTCTCAGTTTCACATTTTTTCAGGTTCCGGTACACTTTTTTTTTTTAAAAACTAATCAACCAAAACATATGAATTTTTGTGTGTATTAAGCAGACTCATAAGAATAATAATAAGGGATTTTTCCCTGAGATACATAATACTTGTTTAAAAAAATTCTGAAATTTCAGTGCTTTTTTTACTAAAACTAAAAAATTATATTAAATTACCTGTACAACATTTTAAAATAATAATAATAATAATAATAATAATAATAATAATAATAATAATAATAATAATAATAATAATAATAATAATAATAATAATAATAATAATAATAATAATAATAATAATAATAATAATAATAATAATAATAATAATAATAATAATAATAATAATAATAATAATAATAATAATAATAATAATAATAATAATAATAATAATAATAATAATAATAATAATAATAATAATAATAATAATAATAATAATAATAATAATAATAATAATAATAATAATAATAATAATAATAATAATAATAATAATAATAATAATAATAATAATAATAATAATAATAATAATAATAATAATAATAATAATAATAATAATAATAATAATAATAATAATAATAATAATAATAATAATAATAATAATAATAATAATAATAATAATAATAATAATAATAATAATAATAATAATAATAATAATAATAATAATAATAATAATAATAATAATAATAATAATAATAATAATAATAATAATAATAATAATAATAATAATAATAATAATAATAATAATAATAATAATAATAATAATAATCATATATTACCAATAATAATTTCTTAGTAATGTGCACCCAAAATCATGGAAATAACATTGTGGAGATATTACCTTCTAACCTTAAGCAGTACAATTTGAAACGATTTGCATTTGTTTCTCGTAAGCTTATGCAGAACAAGTATGACAAGATTTTTAAACAATTGAACATTTCATAGAGTAGCCGTGAAAATATATAGGTGATACTGGCTCATCTGAGTGTCTAGATATTGGGTATGGTATACCCTCAAGGTCAGGATGACAGATCAACAAGCAGGCAGACGCTTCCATGGAAACATTAGCAACTTAATGAGGAGTGAGTCAGAGAAAGGGTGGTTGGCAGTTTTGGCATTGTAACCCGGATGATTCACTGGCACTGGACTTCGCACTTGTGCCTTCAGCGCTCGGTAAATCTTCACTGTCCGCCAGCACTTAATCAACGACTATAATTTTTGCTTCTTTGTCAGTTACTGGCATTTCATTAATGCAATACCAATTAGGAAAGTGGGCAGTAATCAAAGCATGACATGCCTCCATTAGATATCTCCTTACAAACGATAAATCACTCGTTGGCGCAATTATTGCTGATAAATTTCTCATAATTTTGCCGCAAGCTTTGTTTCTAGCACGATTTTACCATTATTAGTTCTTGATTCAGTTATACGCATGCGTCGCATTGGCGAGGTTACCCATCATTAGCGGCGCGTGGTGACAAGGCAGTGAATTATCTTCAAACAAATGAAGCCACATAGATATTCGCACTGTTTAATGCAGATGACATTCCGTCCATAACACATGTGTTATGAAACTGTCTAAAACAATTCCATGTTGAAACTCATAAGATATCTGGTAGCTTGTTTTCAGTTATTCAATGTTAGCTCTACTAGTACTTCATACATATTGATGCTGTAGACGATACTCGCGCTGTAAATTATATCGATGTCTCGAAAACATTTGACTTTTAATTTTCGCGACGAATTTTCTTCAGAAAGAATCAGAACCTGAGTTCATAGGATGCATAGGATGCACGTGCGTTCCTGCAGATTATATCAGCTTTCCCAGCTGAGTGTGTTGTAGAAATACGGGATTTATCTTGCATGACGCGACTGCTGGCTGACTCGTAGCTTAGCTCAAGCGCCTACGGAGGGCAAATCTAACGTTGTTCGACATGATCTGTACTGAGTGTAGGATAATGAAGCTGAGTGTTGATTATATTTAATCTGTATAGGTTATCACTGCATTTAACCAAACTAGCTGCGAGTTAGACAAAATGAAACAGACAGCCAACAATTCAAACAGAGGGAAAATAGAAGCTATGGTGCAAACAAGTTAGAAAAACTCGCGGCCACACATTTACATGTTATTCTTTCTTCAGATCTAAACCCACGTGATTATTATGCGTAGGGAGTGCATAAAGGTACGGTTATGTAAGAAATCCCAGGGTACTTGATAAATTAGATGAGACTACATGACATAGGTTTTCCAATATTTCTGCAAAAATCTATCGTTGTTCAATAAAATGTTCAACAGGTGCCAGGATTGTAGATGGGATCGTTTCAAAAACGTCTTATAATGGAAATACGCCTAACTAGCTAGCTGCTACGCATATTGTATGTTTCAATGACTTGGAGAAAGAAGACCTTTTCACCATCTTGTGTAGGTTGAAATAATAGTTTGATTTCCCGTCAGGTTGCTCTAACCAGCTGAGCTGCCGTACAACATTAAATTCCCTCATTCCCCCCTTCCCACGGAAGATCTGTGGTGCAAATTCCGGCTATGTCATTGAATTTTTCGGTCTATCTGTAGCTTTTCAATAATTAGTTTACCTCTACCTAACGTCGTCTGTTCCACAGTACCAGCAACAGAGAAAAGATTTGTAGACATATTTCAGAAAACAGCCAACACAGGATTTCAAAATAATAAACGCAATGATTTAAAGGAAGACTCTGTAATGTAGGTAGTACCTATGTATGTCTCACATACAAGAGATCCCAAGTTCAAATCTCGGTCAGGGTGACTTATACTAGTTAAGGCTTTCTCCGGGGTTTCCAATATCCTGAAAGATAAATGTCGGGTAACTCTAAGCTCTATGGACCATGGGCTCATTATAGCATCATTTCATTATTTCATTCATTGTCCTATTTGACTAAACGTTGGAGGATGTAAATTTAAAAAATAAAGGGCAAATAAGCCTCCAAAATGCCTTGTTGCCGAACTATTTGGAATCAAATGCAATTGCCATGAATTATAGACAAAGTGTGAAAAGATAAATATGTCTCAATCAAGAGTATCTTCGAATTTGTTGCTCTTTCCCTAAAGATGAGAATTCTTTATGATTTCGGGAGTGACGAGACCTTGAACTTTCAAATACAGAAAATAGATTATGAGACGTTAGTTAAGTACTGCAATAATTTATCTGGTTTACTGAAAGTATGTAACAATTATTTTGGTTTAGACCCTGAGATTTGAAAATATTTAAATATATTTAATATTGGTTTAAGGATTGATATGGAAAAGTTAATATGCGTTAAAAGTTAAAAAGTTAATAGAGAACAGACGTCTTTTGATTGTGTAACGTCGAAGGGAACAGACATATAATTCTGTGTCGAAACAACGTGTAGAAAAAAGTGTATATAAAGATTATAAACTATATTCACAATTTCGGTGAAAATACAATTCAATTATATTGATCAAGTTTATTGTATATCTAGGTTACGACGTATTTTGTAAATTTGTTACTCAAAATTAAAGGATTTAAATTATTAATCAAGGCTTCGCGGGTGATCAGCCGTGTCAAATTAATAAACAGGATCCTGAAGAAGGCCATGGAGTTTACAATGGCCGAAAGCTCGACGTTTATTAATATAACACGGCTGATCACCCGCGAAGCCTTGATTAGCAATGCTCGCCGTGAAAGCTTCAAGTCTTAGATTTAAATTATATTAATTTAAAAAGAAAAATGGAATTATTTCCTCAACATAAGAAAAGTTATCCCATCGCTCGAGCGCACGCCTAATCAAAGAGTTTTTCTCATGCAACGACTGGAGCAGCAGCCGTGGATAACATCTAAACGAATTTCTCATCCTGAGCCGCAAACGCTCAGATTAAAACGTCTATGAGACTTGGAACATCGGCACCATCCCCAAGGACAGGACGCAGCAACAGCATCTTTTGTCGCAGAATCGCAGCATCCCTTCCTCCACTACGCGTATGTAACATTTCCGTTACATATAGTCGCCGCAGCGTGCGGCTTCGAGAAGATCATCTCACATCATTCTCTATCATCACATCTCCACGTACGTATTTCCGTTGCAAGGATAAGCAAGACAGCCCTTGTATACCTTCCCTTCCTAGTACAGAAGTGAGCAGGTGTTCCAGACTGTTATGCATAATATTTTTCGCACACCTTGGTAATTAAAAGTTAGCATATAATATTATATTAAATAATATAAAATAAGATAAATACATAATATAAATACCGCATAAATAGAAAAGACATAGTCAGTAATTTTTAATGCATTCTCACAGCCATCTGTATGCTAAGCTATTAACCACAACAAGCTCTTCTATTAACCCCAACAATACGAGATGCGGATGTAGATGGCAATGCTTATTCTAAGCGCTCGTTTCTAATCCTTGTTTCGCATAAGCTTGCCCCGTATCTCTTAACGGTCACGTGACCTTATCGCCTCTCATTGGCTGCTATTGCAGTATAGACTTCTGCCATAAAAATTAGTTCGTTATTTAACATGGTGATATATCTTTATATCTTGGAAGAGAATTGTCAAATTTATATTTTCGTTACCGTTTTAATTAAATATATTACGGAACAGAGTTGATTTATCTGAAATGCATGTTAATTCTTAAACGAAGTAAAGAGGAGGTTCCTTTGCTCTCAAGCACATGGCACGATAGCACGTGATTTAGCGGTAGTGAAGACATATTTGTTTGTATGACTTTTTTTACTGACCAAGTTTTGAACTGGATCAGTCATATATTGCCATTCGAAGGTGTGTTGTGCCGAGTGCGAGAGCTAAATTATTTTATTGATCGTTTATTGCGCGTGTACTTATTATATGTATAATGGCAGAGTCTACCGCCAGTTTTTCGCTGAAGCATCGCAAGGAAAAACGTTTACAAAGCGGCGAAAAAGGAACTGTGGTGCATGTGTTTAATGCCCTCACAGAGAAAAATCCGTTTATTTCAGTGAGAGAAGTCGAACAGCTGTGCTCTGAACTTACAGGTGTGTTAGATGCGTAAGAACATCGTGACATGAAATTGAGAAAATAGGAAAACCTGCCACTCCAGGGGCGATATTGCTGTGTGGCGAAGACGTTATTTAAGGACAACCAGACTGTACCGGGATACAAATCGCAAAATATACTACCTTGACGAGACTTGGGTGAATGAAGGATACACGACAAGTATGGCGTGACACAACTTTTAAGACTGAAAGACAAGCATTTTTGCAAGGTATGTGTGCTGGTTTAAAAAACAAGCCGAGTGTAAAAGGCCGAAGGCCTTTCATTATAAACTTGTTTCAGTTTCATTGCTCATTCATTTAGTTTCATCTTGCTCAGTCTCATTATAAACTTGTATTCTTGCATGTCTTCATATTCTTATTTGTATGATTTTATCTATCTTCCTGCCAATTATTATGACGTTTACTGCAGGTTAAATGTGACGGGAAGGCACCGCCTATTGCCTATGACGCGAAAGCATTAGCCAATGAGGATGAGGAGGAAGGTAGTTGCACGCGGAGTGATACATGTCAGCGGGGCAAGGTTATATGAAACGAGATTAGTCAAGTGCTTGTGACTGAAAATATGGGAGAAATCTCGGGAAAATATCAGTCTGAACCAAAATCGTTGATTCTTTAATCATTGGAAATGTCGGAGAAACAAATAGTGGCATTTAATTTACAGGGAATAGTTTCAGTTTGCTAAGAACTACCATTTTCATGTTTATGAAGTACATACTTCATCTTTGTGGAAGATTTCCGATAAATAATAAAACGACGTTAGTTAATACTTTTTTTAAACAATGAGTTGTTCTGTTAAAAGTATCACATTATTTAACTATCATAAAAAGCAATGTTGGTTTGTATTTCTTGTTTTGTGATCAAGTATTTTTCTTAAAAGCCAGTTAAAGTGCTTATAATGGTCACCGCCGGCTGCATTTTATTTATTACACCGCTAAAATTCTCCAAGACGACTTTGGTTGATAAAGTACCTATGTACAGTCCGAGAGGCAGCTGTTTAAGAGAGCGTATAACAAAAATATATTATGCAACTGCTAATGAAGTTAAATTTTCTTGTTTTATAGGAATAGGATTTGTTCTATAGCTACTCGTAAACATTTCAAGCTGGGTAATGAGCTACTTCTATTAGCAGTTATATAATAAACTATATTATTCATAGTTTACTCCTGCTTCCAGATAAGCTATCGTTTCCCATGATGAAGTGTTCAAGATGTTTAAAAAATGTTATTATTTTTAAGCTTATAACAAGTATGTGTTATGAAATAAAGTACCGAACATTTATAGATCTCCAGTACAGAGTAAATAAACAACCTGTTAAAATTTCGTACAATTATCTCGAACAAATTTCAAGAAATTAAAACATTTTTAGTTTACTCTCGGAAATCAAGAAAAAGTAATAAATTGTTAAGTTGTACCAAACAAATCATCAGCCAGAGGCAAGGCAAAAGAAAATAAAGTTGCTAAAACGAGTTAACAATAACCTGACCACTTTCGCTTTATTGACAGTCCACTGTGCTGACCTCTTGAAAGAAGGGGAAGCCAATGTAATATTTTTATGCAGTTTAATGTGTGAGTTACCTTGTAAAAGGCAATGCATAATATCAGATTATGCTCTCGTGGTTCTGCATATATTAATCTGCTTTCAGGCCAGACAATCAAATATTCAGTGGGAATAGTTTTACACATATTTTATGTAGGTACCCAGGGCGATGCCCCGGCAGACAATGAACCCTTCTATCTTCAAAAGGGTGACTAGGGGAGTAATGGAGAGGGTGACCCGCATGTACGTTCAGCAAATCGCTACTGAGTGATTTTAAATAAACACGCTCCTGAAAGCTGTTTTCATAGCAGAGCATCGATTTCCATGCTATTATCTGTTCGGGAAGCGCTGTTCTTTTGTCTCCCACTAGGCTTGCGTGCACTTTGAAGCAGCACTCTGACCTACAGACACACATTCAGAGTGCCATTCATTTATTTTGAAAGAAATGACGATCAACTGTGTTAAAATGCTTAATGAGAGCTTCAAATCCTCGATGTTTTGGGCCTTTCCTTTAACTAGTGTTACAATATTGACTTTTTTCAGTAGTTTATTTCCGTTTTTTCTGTTAAAGTACTAACATATATGCCGTGTTTAGCAAACAATTTAGAAACCCTGATTTACTGTAGTGAACTTGACATATACGCCATTTGAAATATGGAAACAAAATGTAAGTAAATAATTAAACGAAATAGTCTTGCCAGTTTGCAGACTTTCAAAGTATGCTTTTTTTTTTTCAACCTTATAATGTGGGGTTAGCATATCTGCCCCAAATTCAAGAGGTCCTGACTTTCAATCTTAGTTAGGGCGAGTTAGCTGAATAAATTATCTCTCTCCACCCATCCCACCCCGGTGCTTTCCCTTATCCCTAGAAGGAAAATTGTCAGGTAACTCTCACGTTCAAGAGGTCCCGAGTTCGAATCTTGGTCAGGGTAAGTTACCTGGATGAGGTTTTTCTGGGGTTTTCCATTATTCTGAAAGACGAATGTCGGGTAGCTCTAAGCTCCATGGACCCCGGATACATTGAGCATCATTTCACCCATTTTATGCATCGTCCGGTATGATTAAATCTTGGAGGACGTAAATTACAAAATTGGCAGCAAACTCTAAGCTTTGAGGTTCCCGGTTACATTTGAGCAACCATTTCTTACATTCACCGACCGGTTTAGAGCACACGATTAATAATAATCACAATCATCCAGCAACAAATGTGAAATCCTAATGGGATATGGTTTTTAAGGGGGGGAAAGAAGGATATATATAATTTTATCATATAGTGTGTCACATTTACATGACTTTTCTACCCATAATCGATTGTTTTAATGTAGCTTCTACAAACTGTTCTTTTAAAAAGGCCTTTCTCTATTTTTCATTAATCCAGAGAGTTTCTTCGCATATATCCTTGTATAGTCCGGCTGTTGTATCTCCGGCTCTGACGTTTTGCGATTGCAAGAGGTGGAGGGGCGAGGTTAATAGTACCAACATACAGTAATGAGCAATTGAAAACATATCCTCAAAATTATCTTTAGAATGAAAATATAGGACTATATTAGCTTTAAAACACTGAAATACAACTTACAATTTCATTATCATGCAAGATATTTATTACAACACCACTCTATTCGAATATTTCGTTCACACCTTTCACACACACTAACAGCATCTGTTGGTAGTATTGGAAATCTCTACATCCGGTGTTGTGGTCAGGAAGTTAAAACTGTCTGCTAGCGCCAATCAGCATTGTCGCTGCTATGCGTGACTCCCGAACCCAACACTGTGTTGCCAGGTTAAATTTGTTTGAGCCACGTGGTTTTAGCTGCTTGCGCTGGTAAACTTTCTTTGCTTATATTTTGCGTGCGTGAATTCCGATTTTTAATGTTCGTAAGTCCTATTATTATCGCTATTATAATAATATGGCTCCTGGTTCGTGTAATATGCAAGTACTGAAATATTTAAAATACGCATTATTCCTCTGCTAGAAATACCCGCTAAAGAACTGGCAACAGCCTGCTTCCCCCTCTCGAGAAATGTCAGAGCTGGAGATAGAGCGGCCGAACAGTAGGTACAAACGCTATGCACTCAGTCGCAACTGGACACTATATGCTGGCCTTGAATACCACAATTTTATAATGCTATCGCGAGAAACAAATGAAGTCACAGTGCTTCAGAAAATAACACTTAAAATTTAAAACCAATTAAACACATCTGGGAATATGGCTAGCAAAATGTTATTTGAAATAAATTATGTGATTTAGAGACATCTATATTTTCTCCATAGTTTTCTATATTTCTTATCGTTTACTAGTTACTTAAGAATGATGGAAAGCTTTTTCATGCGAATAAAGAGCACTTCAGCGGCTACACCAGCTAACATTGAAGACATACATTTCATTTTAATCTAAATGTATAGCATTTTAGTCAAAACATTACGTTTTTTGAGAAAATTAAAGTAACTAAACAATTTCGAGTGAAGGGTAATTTGAATTCAATAATTTTCTTGAAGGTTACTGTGTCGTATTTCTTAAGGTACTGAACACAAATACCAAATTTGGTACGTTTCATTTTTGAGCTATGCTATTTAAATGCTCATAAACGCATGTGCACGAGGGTGTTGCAACATTACGATTAATTTTACACGAAGTAGTAATGACCATTGTTAATTGTTGGCATTAACGATTGAAATGTCCGGCAAGAACACTTTTTTATACCTGAGAGATGTAAAAGTTGAAACTTATACGCTCTAGATTTTGATAAACTGCATTTAACATTAAAAACATGACGTGTTCATTTGCATTACCTTCTCTATTGATAAAAAAACGCAAATGTTCCATTAGCTTACGTTCATTAAAACGTTAGTCTAGAAATGATTTCATGTTAAATGGAATAAAAAGCTGTATACTTGTATAAATGCATACCTATATTTATCAAAGAGAGATTGTCATGAGGTCATGGAGATTAAAGAGAACAATTGCAAAATTTCAATTTATTTCTGCGAAATGAATCTCTGATGCTTACTTTTGTTTAATGCTACAAACAAAAGCTGTTTTGAGAAGGTTCGCATTTTAACAATTTCATTACTTCTCTGAAATACGCTTTTATCTTTATCTCATGATTTCTAGTTAAATAAAATTGTTTAAAGTTCACTGAATAGCAACGAGAACAACAAAGCTATTTACAGAAAGTGTATTTGGGATGTCGTTGTCAGTAAGGCTTAGAGAGATTTTTGAGAACAAAATTGAAATTCTATTTCATTTCATTTTATACACTAGGTTCAAACTATTTTTGAATAGGCTTATTCTTTTATTTATTTCACGTGAATCGTGATGACAACTGCTTCTATTACGTTACATTTCCTTATCGATACATCTAAAAATGGGCAGATATAGTAGGCTAGTCAAATCTTTTAAGTGCAGGTCGTTATGTGATAATTTTACATTTCCATTACCTTTGCAAATCAGAACGGGAAAATGAGTTCCCATTTGAGTAGAGAAAAAGTACTGAGAAATTGAAACCAACAACAAGGAATACCTTGGGAATCATAAGATGAATATAATTAAATAAAAATACATAAATAAGAACATAAGTGAATGGATATCAGATATAAATTGTTTGTTTAATTAGCTCTACATTACTGTGTAGGAAGATTTTGTCCCTCTATGGTTTACCAGTTATGCAAAAGTAATTCAGAATAAAGAAAACTTCAGAAGCTGTTTCCAGAAATTTAAAGAAATGCATTTCATTTTCCATTAAAATATATTCAACATATTAGTCAAAATCATTTAATCCATTATTGAGTAATCAAAAATTTCAAAAAAATGTTCCACGTAAGGCATAGTTCGGGAAAGGGATATTTTTGCAAAGACTTGTGTTGTATCCCTTGGAGGTGCTGGAATTAAATAGTGCTGCAGTACTTAACTCCAACTCATACATACAAGACACAGCCGCACACCTGTTTTAAAACATACTTGGATTCAAGGAGTCTCAAAACATATATTTAACATAAAATATCGAATTTTTTAATTACATCTAATATTTTCCTCACTATATGTAGCAGAGAAAATAAACTATAGCGACTTAGAGCTGCTGGTCGGAAACCAGGAGATCCGTGGTTCAAATCCCGGCCGTGACATAGAATTTTTCAGTTGACTCTAATTAATTAAACAGCTATAGTTGTACTGGGAGTTAAGCATCGCGAGAAATTCAGTCTATGACTGGGACAAGAGCATTTGTGTGAGGAGGTGGCGCTGTTGAGAGGGAAACAATTCCAGCCCCTCCTTCTTCACCTTGTCATCGGAAGGGGTCACATGTATTAGGGACCAGTTTTCTGGAAACTCAGGTAGATGACATGCGGAAATGTCATAATACCGGGGACCAGGGCAGACCTTTGTTTTATATTTAGGTGCACCAAAACATACCTATATTTCCGATGAATCAAAGCTTTGGTGAACTGCAATGCTTCTATCTCTCATGTAAGTGCTAGAGAAGGTAAAATGTGCAGAGTGTTAGGGATATTTTAAATGGGATTAAGTGTCCATGCAACTATATTTGTGAACGCACTTAACTGTCATGCTTCTGCTGTTCTATTTTACACTAAGCATAAAAGTTCGTTAATTTGACTCATAGGCCTCTTTATCACGTTTGAGACAGGTTGTTTCGAAACGACATAGAACGGATATAGAAGTTTCTTAGTTTATAACTTAAATAGTCCGAAGTTCGGTGTCCCAGCTTCGAAATCGTCTTAGGTATAACTTTATACAGCATTAAATATAACATGATTTTGTGATTAGGCAGCGCAGGAACCACTGTTGTGCGAACCTCAAAAGTATTAATAGGACATACCGGCCACGAAAATAAAATCATTGCTCCTTGCTCTTTACAAGTGACCCTAGCCTCGCTTTCAGGTAATGGGGCAAAGGGCAGTTACTGTCCTGCACAGGAGAGATAGTCTCCGACGCCTGACACGCAGGGGGATTGGCGAAGGTTCCCACACCCTCCCCGGACGGGTTTATGACACCCCATCTCAGTACAGTTACAGACCATTCAAAAACATTCTGACGGCTTCTACTTTAGTGAATGAATCTTCCCGGTTTTAGTGTACAGAGTAAATAGGGCGCATGTTTTTAAGGGTATACTCCTTGTGTAGCAGGCGTTTTCTGCCACACACATTCGCTGTCCTTGTCCCACTGTGTAAGGCAGCACATACTTTCCAGGGACGTACTTTGCGTTGCTGGACTGTACTTGTGTAAAAGTCGATAATGACTCGGACAGATCCAAGGTTCGTCATTTTGCTATGATCTTAACTGTACAGTGCTTTCAACCACTTACTTTAAAATAAAAAACTTCCTTTTCAGTTACAAATACTTTATTTAGTATTATTAAAACAGTGAAGTAAAATGCTTGTCTCATTGCATAAGGTACTTAGTTTCGATTAACTTTATCTACAATTCTTTCATATTGTTCTCTGTTCTTTTTTTTATCATTTAATGCTTCCATCCTCGAGTCACTAAAATTAACCATCCTCTAAGAGGTTTAAGTTGCGTATGTCCACCAGCTTATTTGCCCCCATCGACTGTTATAATGAAATGTTGCAACATATTAAACGCCCATAAACAAATAACTAAAGAACAGTTTGTTTATTGTGGTTTCATAAGCCAAAGAAATTCTTGATAGTAGCAAGCTACCGTAGAGTATGTCGGTATGTTTATTATACAAACAATTACAGCACGCGACACCATGTGTCATCTCCCTGTGAGGGCCGCGCCGTGGCTCAGTGGTTAGACCGCTTGGCTCTCACCAAGGCGGCCAGGGTTCGATCCCAGGCGACCGCAAAGTGAGGTTTGTGGTGGACAACACGGCGCTGGGGCGGGTTTTCTCCGGGATCTCCGGTTTCCCCCGCCATCTTATTCCACAGGTGCTCCACCTTCAGCTCATGTATCATCAGTGTCATCGCTTGCGTGCCGTATGTAGTAAAAGCGGGCGTTAAACACTACACATTTCTCCCTGTGAACTTTGATAGTGTGAGGCACGCGGCGTTGTTCCTTTAACTGTCTAATCCACACTCATTCTGGAGCGTTTTTATGCCAAAACTATATCATTATAGCTGAATATCAAAATATTTTATATAATTTTGAGTCAAACTAGTACTCAATGCTCTATATAATGCTAGTGTTTACCTAGAACGCTTTTGTTAGGACCTTCCTAACATCCTCAGCTAATGTCGACTATTGAAGTTTCAATTGGTGAACTCTTCGGAGCATTGCGTACTAGTTTGACTCAAAATTATATTAATTTTCTGCTTCATTGTATCATAGTGCTTACTCGTAGGAATATCAAAACATTTATCTTAAAACTGTCGGTAAATATTAGAGGTAGAAAAGATATACATTTTTATGTTACAGTTTCGGCGGTTCCAGCTCCAAAATAAACATAATCATTCCAAAATAACTCTCAGGTACGCCACAGCTATTTATACATAACTATTTTAGTTACCTCACATTAATGTCTTACTCAAGTTCTCTCTGTTTTTTTCTTTATATTAAGCTTAATTTATTACTCCACATAATCTCCTCCATTATTTAAGCATTTGTCAATTGAATTCTTGTATTCCATTGGCTATTCTCAGTCGATTAAGTCAAAATGTTCGGATAAAATTGCACCATAAAACAAATCTTTGTGAAAGAAGTTTGTAAGTTACCTAGGCTTATACGCCTATCTTGTACAGTTTTCTTCTTCACTTAATTATCCAATTCCGTGATTAATTATGCATATCGGAGTCAAGTTTTGTAATGCAATTGAAGAATATGTGAATCCCTCTGCCCATGGGTTTTCTGGAGTCAGTAGCCAGCGACTGTGATTGGAGAAAAATTCGCGCTATTTTATCCAACATGTGGCGAATATGTGCGCTGTCAAAGAACTTCTATGTAGCTTTGTTTTGCCGTTTTCGATGTTTGAGTAGCTTATTCGATTGTACTTTTACATTAAATGTAAAGGTGTGTGTACTGTGTAATATATATTTTTCTTTTGTACGCCAAAAGGTGATTAAATGCTTACAATTACTCAAATATTTGATTTCTTTACATAACCTCAACTCATTTATAAATTAAAAATCAAGGGAAGGGTTTTCCTGCGGGATAACAGTGCTAAATAACTGCGCGTAGCCACTTTGGCAATGTCTTGAAGCCGTACTGGCATGCAACTGAAAAAAGGATTACGAACCTAATTGTAATCTGACAGCGCACGAATTGCTTAAACGACTTCCATCTCTGAATTTTCTTTTGATAATTTCTTCGTCACAACAATATATCTTCACACTCAACAATTGTATTTTTTCTGCTTCTGTTTACATATTAAAAACCTACGTCGCGAAGAATGGCGTGGAAGTTCGTTTTCTAAGAGGGGATCAGTACTGCTTGAAGCACTTTTGTAACTGTGGTGACTCGTTTCTTTCAAAGAAGCTATGAACCTTGCGACGAATAGCACTTCTAGCAAATTCAGCATATTCACCTTCCATGCCATGTGGTGCTGGCTGGCTGTGTTTAGCCAGAAGGTTTTTGCTACGTGCCCACACGTTAAGGGTTTTACCTCAGGTAAGGTATTGAATTTGGGATTTTGTAGGGTGAGATGTAGGTTTTTAGATTTGTGTTATATTATAAGGTTACAGTTTTGTACCTAGGGGTTGAAGCACAGGATGCAATGCCTTGCACCCTGGTGTTTTCATTTTCATTTAATTTGGGGAAAATTTTTATGCCAAACAGTTTGGAAAAATTATGTGGAGCTCCGCTTTAGTTGCTGTTCAGATTAGCTCCTGGGTTATCTCGGGTGCCCGCAAGCCATGCGGGTTAACCTGTGCTGTCTAGAACGGCGTCTAGTGGGGTCATAATCTCCCAAGGATCTGACAAGGGCGCTTCTATGATTTGGTAAATTGATTCACCTTCCACAACTGGCTTCTTTCTTTTTCAATGTTTTACTGGAGTGTAAAACCAGTCAGTTTTCACAACCTCACTTCGAGAGGCATTAATATTTGACACTGAAACACCGATATATTCTGCTCACAAATTAATGCGCTCCATTGCCAAAGTCCGGTATTTTTTCACACAACTTGCAAAACACGTTCAATATAATTTGTTTATCACCACTTTTTAGTGATTTTCCTCCGTGATGTTTACATATTGCATGGAAGCAGCCATGTTGTACAACTGATACTCTCCCTTCTTTCTCCTTGAAACTGCGCAAGCGCAGCGTATATTCTGATTAATTCATACAAATTACGCTTACATATACCAAATAAAATACTAATTTATTACTGCTTGACTTTATATTTGTAATAATGTGAAGTTGTTTATGTATTTTGCATTAGATGTAAAGTGTTTAAAAATGATATGCGAACTATATTTTTCATCCGCATACAGTTACAAGGCTAAACGGCCAATGATGCCACATACGTACACGTGCTTTTGTTTACATCGTCCTATAATCTAGGTACAAAGCTCCAATGAGGATTGCGCTTACTTCCTGAATCATGCTCATTATATTTATAATCATTATATTTACTTAGCTCATATTAAAGCAACTTATATGCAACATCATCATCGTCGTAGTAAAATATCACACATCTGTTTCTATAATGCCAATGACTATATACAGGTATTCCATTTCGCATGTGCATCACAAAGAGCTCAATAGCGTAATCAAATCTGACGGCCGGAAGATTTCCAGTGGGCGTTGTCTTCCATTGGGACTTGGAAGCGAGGACGGTTCCAAGGTCTCACATTACATGCACATCTGTTAACTGTTGTACTCAAACACGAAGTACCCTTTACGACTTTTGTAAGCCGTTATAAAATGATTCAGACGATCACGTTAGCACAAATTTGGAGGACTTTAATTTTGAAACTAATGCCAACATGTGGTTGTTTTGTTGGAGCGGTTCCATTTCCCTAAACGTTCCTTACGTTATTTATTTTACCTATCGGATAGATATACTGTTTTCCTTTATTGCTCACGTTATTTTTTCGTTAGAAATTTAGTTTTAGAGGCTTTCTAAGAAGCCTCAAACTATTATTATTATTATTATTATTATTATTATTATTATTATTATTATTATTATTATTATTATTATTATTATTATTATTATTATTATTATTATTATTATTATTATTATTATTATTATTATTATTATTATTATTATTATTATTATTATTATTATTATTATTATTATTATTATTATTATTATTATTATTATTATTATTATTATTATTATTATTATTATTATTATTATTATTATTATTATTATTATTATTATTATTATTATTATTATTATTATTATTATTATTATTATTATTATTATTATTATTATTATTATTATTATTATTATTATTATTATTATTATTATTATTATTATTATTATTATTATTATTATTATTATTATTATTATTATTATTATTATTATTATTATTATTATTATTATTATTATTATTATTATTATTATTATTATTATTATTATTATTATTATTATTATTATTATTATTATTATTATTATTATTATTATTATTATTATTATTATTATTATTATTATTATTATTATTATTATTATTATTATTATTATTATTATTATTATTATTATTATTATTATTATTATTATTATTATTATTATTATTATTATTATTATTATTATTATTATTATTATTATTATTATTATTATTATTATTATTATTATTATTATTATTATTATTATTATTATTATTATTATTATTATTATTATTATTATTATTATTATTATTATTATTATTATTATTATTATTATTATTATTATTATTACTATTACTATTACTAATACTATTATCATTATTTAAATTGAAGGTCGATATGAATATGATATATTCAAGAAAAAGGTAAATATAAAATCTGATAGGGATTACCACAGTGAAACTGAAGAGTGCACGTTTTTACAGTCTGTTGAAAGAATACTAGAATTTAGAAAATTTAATATATTATATATAACTCTTTAATAGCTGCTTTATTCTGTTATCATGTCAAAATGTGTTTTTAATCAGTAAATTAATAGGAAACTGCACCTAGTTCATGTTTATCATTATTATAGTGCCTATATTAATACCCATTTTGAATAGTAATAGTGTTTACTTCCTGGTTAAGTTTCTTAGTGCCTATTGTACCCAGCTCTAGCAACAATATTGCTACAAATGGGTAAATTGTATACTTAAAGTGCGTCCACCAAAAGGTTTACAATGTACTCTGTAACTAGGAGCGTAGCTGAAAGGATAAGGGATTCAAATGGTAGAGCAGGATGGTACATTGAAGGTACAATAGCCACCACTGAAGAACGGCACGACGACCCTGCTTCTAAGGACAACGTCGCCTCCGGAAGAACCAAACTAAGGTGAACCTCTAGAATGACCCAGACTAGAAATACTCCCGACTGCCAAAATATGCAGTATTTGAATACTGTTACTTTCAATATGCCGACCTAATGCCAAACCAGCGTTCCCACGCTACACTTTAAACTACACGTAAACTTTTCCCAAGTAAAGCTAAGCAGGATCATATTTCTCAAAACATCCTAACTGCAATTCGGCGTCTAGATGACTAACATTACATTAGTCAGCAAAGTCAACATCCGGTCACCTGCGCGTAGTCGACATGAGTAAACAGGAAATTTATGTCATAACTAAAATCATGTGAAATCTCGTACTACGTTGTTCTTATAGGTCAGTAGAATTAAGAACTTTAGGATGTGCAAAATGTGCCACCAAGTCACGACACAGGAAATAAGCATTAAATAACAAGGTTCTAGAATTTGATATGTTCTAAAATATTCCTCAAGCACACACGTGACAATATAACCTCTGCAACTTATTCAGAAGCCTGTTTAATGTTACATGATTATATTTTCTCCCCTTATTCTTCAACAAACTATTCTAAATATTATTATTCTCTGAGCTACATGTTTATCCTGACAGTAGACATTTGTGTAAATAGTTGTATTACTCCTTTCTTTGTAGATACAATGGAAATAGGAGATTACAGTTACTTTAAGCAATAGTCAAATATTTCAAGAACTGATAGTTGTGTGATTTATGTCTTTGAAATTCTATTCTCTTTGCAAGGTCAAGACAAATAGTACCTTTTTTTAAAGAATAGTATACATATTTGAAAATTCACACCGATTACAAATGCTTCGGAAATAATTTGATCCACAACAATTTGTATTTTGCATAACTTGGATGTTTTAAAACGATCACATGTTTTGTGTAGGAGTAGTAAGTTTTAGTCTGTACCTTACGGTTTATCAAGCACTTCGGATACTATTCCCAGAAAAAGTTACGAATAGTTTTTATTAAAATAAAAATGTTCGAAAGTGTTCTATGTGAAGGTTAGTTTATGTTGAAGGATTCTCTTGAAGATCTTCCTAAAACCTTAGCAGATACTGAACTTGAATACCAAGTTTGGTATTTGACCAACGTTTTCTTTTCGATTGTGCTGTTTACAGACACCTGTACACGAACGCATATGGATGAAAATACGTTTTATGGAATCAGATGACCTCAAAACTCATATTTCCAGTGAAATCTCACTAGCGTATTTTTTAGCTGAGCCTTCTCTACCTACCATGGACGTGGCAGAAAAAGTAAAAATATGGTGGTTTGGCAAAAAAAGCTTTTCAACTAGCGATAAGATCTTCTTTGACGTATTGGCTGTAGAAACGGGTTTATACAGTGTGAGATGTGTTCATCTGTTTCAGGGCCACGAACCCTTTAGCACCCCTCCTTAAAGATAGTACAAGTATCATCAATAATTGCAGCTTTCCCATGAGTACAGTAGTAGGGGATTGTTGTCGAGTACCCACATGGCCAGCCAGCCAGCCTTTATTGAACATTCAACTGTTTGTAGGATTTTGTTCTCCGCGACTGAAGCTTCACAAAGGGGACGAATGTCATTTTTCCCAGACCGAAGCAAGGAAGGAAGGGGATGTAAAATAAAAGGAAATCATTTTCTAAGGGTCTGGAAGAAAGTCGACCTGGGGCCCCCATTGGTTTGTGAGAGGGGAACAACATAAAGGCATTTTTCTTTTGTTTATATCACGGGAGTATGTGTTTGTGTTTTGAAAGTAGCGTTAATTAAGGCAAAAAGCTAATGCATTTGTGAACAGAGACGTTTGAAATGCGTTATTTTGTGCAATAGCACATTTCTAATATCTGAGGATCCTTGGGATGTTCTTTTTAACAGAAACAAGAAGTACTTTAATGGGAAGATGCGAATGAGTGCAAATAATATGTATTATATTGGCATTGTGCGCAATTCTTTTTAACATTCTTAGCATAAAATGGTTTTTTTGTTTCATTTATATGCCTTCTTGAACATCTATACCCGGCAGCTTTAATTTGGAAAAAATTATTAATCAGTAGTGATGTTCATTGGCTAATCTTCGGTTATCTATTTAAACATTAATTTCACACATTTACATTCTTATTCATAATTCTAGACTCTATGTAGGATGAGAAACTCTTGTTAAAGAAACATCACCTTTCTCCAGCTGAGAGTCGAACCCGGGGACTTTGGACCTGAAACTTAGTATGCAAACCACCGGAAAGAGAGAGCAATAGTGAGATCATTTTTGTAACAGTAGTGGTGGCTGTACCTGTATGATGATAATAATAATAACAATAATACCAATAATTTATTACTGCATATACGACTTCTAAATAAAATGAAATGCCAATTAGGTGTTTCAAATATCCTAAAATCAAACACGTCAAACACAAATGTAAACATAAGCCCAGCTCTGTAGTGTAGATGTGGTCTGTATTCAAGGGGACCTAAATTCGCATCTAGGTTAGGATTGTTAAAGTTATTACTTTTCGTGGATTACGAAATTACGAATGGCGTATAACTCTAAGCTCTATGGACCCTGATGCATTTGAGTATAATTTACCCATTTGGTTTATGCAGTCCAGTACGATTAACGGGTGTTAGACTTCAAGCTCCCAAAAAGGAATTTAAGTATGTTCACCAGTCGCATACACCAAGTAGTCGTCATTCCGGTTTCTGACCCCAGAGGTCGTGGATCTAATTCCCGTCTGGAGCGATACAAGCTTTTCGAACTTTCGCTGTCCTACACAGGTTCTAAAAATAAAATTGAATGCTTTTAATGATAATATTAAGAAACCAGCTTACAATTCAACAAATCATAACCACATCAGTTGGTTCTGAAGACAAAGTAAATATTAAAGGCAGATATGACAAAGTTGACTATGGCCAAGTCAGAGGCGGCTTCTGAGGTAGTGCCGCTGTGCCATGGCACCATCTGTGTGAAAACGAAAGAAAGAGAAGTGTATAGGAATTGCTAAAAAAAAAGATTGTTTCTGATTATCTGCTCCCTTGTGTGAATAGGCGCGTTAAACGCAAGCGCTCCGTCTTGGTTGTGTGGCTTGGCGCCGATTCCAAAACGGCACCATCTACGCTCATAAGCGCCTTTGTTAAGGGCTCTGATGTCTGCTTATACACGGCTTCTTATGGGAGAAGGTGGTGCCGAGATTTTTCTGGCGCATAACTTACGCTTAAGCCGCTAGAGTGCAGTTAAGCACGGGACTTAAGATAACTGTCTCTCTGCCGTGAAATCCTACACGAACATCTTCGTATCACATTCTCCATAAACTGTATTATCAAACTTTTACTGTATTCGTTACACCTGTGCGTAACAAGAGTACGGATGTAATAAATATCTATTTCCGTTTTCTGTACGTTCTGTTTGGTACAGTATATTATAAAATAAGATGGATTATTGATAAGATTACCTAAATCGTTCGAAATTGGTACAGATATTTATATTTTAACAACCCTTATTTATTTACTTATTTATTTGTTTATTTATCTGTTGCACCGTCAATACAATGCCTCACCGGCCGCCTGTGGGCAAAGTTGAGAGGATCTACAGAAGATCTTGTGTAACTATGTCCCTGACAAAGGAAGGGAGTGAGCGTAGAGGGCGATAAGGGGTACCAGAGGACAGGGAGAGTTCCTTACAGCTAAAGATTGAGATTCCTCGACCACGGCTCGCCCAACAGCATCCCTTTCTTTCTGTGGACTTACACTTTCCCCGATCCGGAGAGCAAGGAATTACAGAGAGAAAATTCACTGTCATGCATGCCGAAACTCCCACCAACACTTAAAAGCCTGAATTAGCCAACCAGGATGGAGGTTCAAGTGGTGTGAAACAGAAGGACAGCAAATTCGGAAGATATAATTTATCTTTCCCCCAATCACCTAGCGAACAACCAGGAAACTCCCGAAAAAGCTGTGGGTCAAGAAAGTCGGCTACGGAAATCGACCCAAGCCGTGCTGCTTACTAAAGAGCATTGTGCCTTTAAATAAAGAGCTATCTGCATGGTGATAGTAGTAATAATGAAAGAGGATTGGTAGCAAATAACTAACATAATTAATAAAACTTTTGTTGAAGTTTAATATCCTTTAACATGCGGGTGATATTCAATTGTGAATGAAACGCGTGAAGTGAGGCTCAAATGAGGGCATATGTCTTCCTAGCCAAGGGAAAGTTCCAGGCAAACCTCCTTAAATGAAATTGAACTCTGACACTCCGACACGTTACCACCAAAATACGCAATAATCCAATGTTATGGGCTCTACACAGTATCACAGGTATCGATCTAAATAAAATGAATGATAGATATAAATTAATTGTTGAGTTAGTGGAGGTGCTTTGGCCATCTGGATTGCCGCGGCGAGAAACGTAGGTAAGAGGGGGAGGAAGTCAAGTTGGCTGACTGCATCGCGGCTTGTTCACAATCGTAGAAAGTTTACAAAATGCAAGCTATAGAATCCACAAAAAGCCAACTGTGATAATAAGACATACGGAGCACTCAAAAAGGCATTAAGTATGTTGGTTTAGAAAACAGTGGAAACTAAGCCAACTGTGACATGTTTACCCCATTTTAGTTCTCTCTGGTTACTTTCGGTCACATCTGTAGGCACACGATTTTAGCTAGACTTCCAACATATCAACAAGGCTTGCAGTCTGCAACAGTAAAGTTCCAGGGGAATGAGCCTCAGGGAAGAATTGTAGACTATTATGTGTTTCAAATGGGAAGAGTTCTCGTCTGTAGCGAATCAGATGCGTTAGAGCCTTCAGCGTTGCCACCTCGTTACCCCATCTCCTTTAATATCTTCTTGGTGCTAAACGTAATGGAATGTAAATTGAGTTTTCCAAAGTTTTATAATAATTCAGTTGTTGAAATCACAATCACAACATGGATATTCGTATATTACGCACATATTTTAAGTATATAGTTTAAAAATAATTATAGTTTATGAATTACTTTTCCAATCCAACGAAAATGAAAGCATTGCATCCATATAGCTGTGAATGTTAAGAGACAATTCGTCATTGTCACTGTCTTCATTGTCTGAGTATTGCATGTTTATGATGATAGCTTCCACAATCCCGTCTCGGGCTATTTCTTTCTAAAAGTCATCTTCTTTTAGTTTATCTGATTTCTCACGCAGTTTTCCCAGTCTTGTTGTGTTCCTTGTCCATTTCTTCGTGAATATGTCGTTAAACTTCAGTCAGTTTAAAAGTATTATTTCTGTTTGCAACATAATTTGAGCCCACATTAACTCAATTGGATTGTTCTGGTAGTAGTAAGTGGGGGAAGGTGGATCGTGTCTAATTGATCCATGGAAGAGTAACTGAATAGTACTGCTTTGAACTCTAGAGTAAATGGAGATTACGAACCATTCATAAACAGAGATATAATGTGACCAGACACGTTCTGCCAGACTAGCAGAAAGTGTATTGTTTCCTCTCATCGAAGTTAACAAACACCTTGCCTTATTCTAAGTGCGTATTTCTTTTATAGCGTCATGTCAAATGTTTACGTTTGATTTTTGAGTAGTTTCAAATATAGGTTCACGCATACATGCCAACCAATAATGGTGTTCAATACGTCGCAATACATTGTTATAATATAATGGTATCTACTTTATTGGTGTTAGGAAAACTATTTGAGCTAAAAATATGGGTTTTTTACGGTTATGTTAAATACATTACTTCCTCCTTCCTCGTGGATCAGTTTTTGCAAAATCTGAATTTTTGTCTTAGCACGAATAGTATTTATTAGAGATGAATTAGTTGGCGCTCGTCACACATCACATAGGGGAAATGCATTACAAATCTGCAGTACTTCGATTGATTGCTCAGTGCTCACCTAACCCTTGTTTCACATAAGCTTGCCCCGTATCTCTAAACACTCACACGACCTTATCACCTCTCATTGGCTGCTGTTGTAGTATAGAATGTTGTGTTGTAAAAATTAGTTCGTTATGTAACATGGTGATATATCTTTATATGTTGGAAAAGAATTGTCAAATTTATATTTTCGTAACTGTTTTAAGTAAATATATTACACAACAGAGTTGATTTATCTGAAATGCATGTTAATTCTTAAACGCAGTAAAGAAGAGGTTCCTTTGCTCTCAAGCACATGAACGATAGCACGTGCTTTAGCGATAATGATGACATATTTGTTTATATGACTTTTATCACTGACCTTGTTTGAAATGGATCAGTCATATATCGCCATTCGAAGGCGTGTTGTGCCGAGTGCAAGAGTTAAATTATTTAATTGATCGTTTATTGCGCGTGTACTTATTATATGTATAATGGCAGAGTCTACCGCCAGTTTTCCCTTAAGCATCGCAAGGGAAAACCTTTACAAAGCGGCGAAAAAAATTGTGTTGCATGTGTTTAATGCAGTCACAGAAAAGAATCCGTCTTTGTCAGTAAGAGAAGTCGAACAGCTGTGCTCTGAACTTACAGGTGTGTTAGATGCGTAGGAACATCGCGACATGAAATTGAGACAACAAGAAAACTTACCTCTCCAGGGGCGATAATGCTGTGTGGCGAAGACGTTATTTAAGGACAATGAGATTGTACCGGGATACAAATCGCAAAATATACTGTCTTGACGATACTTGGGTGAACAAAGGCCACACAAGTATGTTTTTTTTTGCGTAATTTACGTTCTACAACGTTAAGTCATATCGGACGATGAATGGAATGGGTGAAAGGATGCTCAAACGAAACCGGGGTCCATAGAGCTTAGAGTTACCCGGCATTCGACCTTAAGTATAAGGGTAAACCCCGGAAAAAGCCTTATCTAGGTAACTCAACCTGACCGAGATTTGAACTCGGGACCTTTTGAGCGTGAGGCAGACATGCTACCACCACGCTACCGAGGCGGGCAAAGTATGGCGTTACACGACTTTTAAGACTGAAAGACAAGCATTTTTGCAAGGTATGTGTGCTGGTTTTGAAAAATCTCAGTGGAAAAGGCCGAAAGCCTTTCATTATAAACTTGTTTCAGTTTCATTGCTCATTCATTCAGTTTCAACTTGCTCAGTTTTATTATAAACTTCATTGTTTTTGCATGCCTTCATATTCTTATTTGTATGATTTTATCTATCTTCCTGGCAATTACTATGACGTTTACTGCAATTTTAAATGTGATGGGAAGGCACCGCCTTTGGCCTATGGCGCGAAAGCATTAGCCAATTAGGGTGAGGGGGAAGGTAGATGCACGCGGAGTGATACATGTCAGCAGGGCAAGGTTATATGAAACAGCGATTAGTAGCGCTCAAGGACAAACATCATACCGTTTGAAAGACATTTTAGACATGGTTCCTTCAACTCATGTGATAGTTGACACTTGGGTCAGTTCAGTTAGAGCCCATTCAAAATATTCTGACGCCTTCTACTTTTGTAACTCATACCTTCTCATACTTAGTATACTTGTAAATTCCTTTAGTGTAGGACGCTTTTTTTGTAATTCTTCTACTTCTTGCTTTCTCCGTCACACGCATTCACTGTCCTTGTAGCACTGTTTTGAAACGGATAAGGGTAGTACACTCCTGTCAGGGACTTTCTTTCCGTTGGCGAACAAGAGATGTTCAGTAAGCATACGCTCTTTTACTATACCGGCGCCGTCCTTAGTTTATGTGCCGATGTAACTAAAGCAGAAAAAAGTATTTATTACTCCGCTGGCGGAATATTGCAGAGAATAGTCGCGCTATTTTATTACCACATGCCCTGTCAACGAACTTCTATGCAAAGTTTTGTTTCACCGTTTTCGATGTTTGAGCAGCTTATTCCATAGCACTTTTACATTAAATGTAAAGCTGTGTGTACGGTGTAATATATTTTCCTTTTGTACGCTAAAAATTACTGAATGCTTACAACAATTTTGAAAGTTCTAATGGGATGCAACTGAAAAAAAAGGTACCCTTACATATGTAATTGGAATATGAGAACGGAGAATTCCTTAAACAACTTCTACTTCCTAAGTTTCCTTTGATAATTCATATGCCATAACAATATATCTTCATGCTCAACAATTATATTTTTTCTGCTTCTCCTCACAAATCCAAAACTTATTCGCGAAGAATGGTGTGGAAGCTCGAAAGATTGGGATTATGGTTTACTGCTCGAAGCACTTTTGTAATTTTTGGTGGAGTTTCTTTCAATATCCTAATCATCAAACAAGAAATAAAATTCAACTACCACTTTAGCCTCCTCCATTAACTTTGTATCTACTAGAAATGTACCGCGAAACCATTTTAGAAGACATTTATTTTCATTGGCATGAATTTTTGAAGGAATAGTTAGTAGAGGAGTTGTTTAAGAGAGTTACGTGAATTTAATAATAATAATAATAATAATAATAATAATAATAATAATAATAATAATAATAATAATAATAATAATAATAATAATAATAATAATAATAATAATAATAATAATAATAATAATAATAATAATAATAATAATAATAATAATAATAATAATAATAATAATAATAATAATAATAATAATAATAATAATAATAATAATAATAATAATAATAATAATAATAATAATAATAATAATAATAATAATAATAATAATAATAATAATAATAATAATAATAATAATAATAATAATAATAATAATAATAATAATAATGTCTGGCACGACAGCCCTTAGAGGGCCAAGGCCTACCAACCCGACTGCCGCCTCACGCCCACTTACGCACGGCAGAGATGGGCGATCATCCAACTCGGAGGATGATGTGGTTAGCATCTCGGAACATTCGTTTTCGTGATCAGGGCCGCTTACCTACCATAAGCTCCTCACTTTACTAACGATGCTGAGTGGACACCAGTCCTATACCTGGGACTTAAAATCTTCACCGCATGCTGCCTTAGCCCACTACTCTACGGAGCAGGACACGTGAAATGCATATTACTACAATTTTGTTATTAGGAAACCTTTGGTCTTCATGTATTTTCTTTTTTGTTCCATTTATACCCCGCCTTTAACTGCAGTGGTCATATCGGCGGACGTTCTCGAACGTTCTCGAAGCTGTTAACTCGCAATCGTTGGGTTGTGTCATTAGATCAGGCACACATTCATAGTTCCACACTCTGATGAGAATTCACCTTGGTTGGAGAAAAATCCTAAGCCCCATCCGGGAATCGAACCCGGGACCCCTAGCACGATGGGCAGGTGCTCTACTAACTGAGCTACGTGTCCAGCCTCTTCATGTATTGGTAAGACGAATACTCCAGGTTCATACCTTATGTGTCGAGATTTTAGTCTTAGAAATTTATACGAGGTATATTCGGAGAACACCTAAAGGTACTAAATAACATATTTTACCTGAAATAAGCCCTTGTTTTTCCTATACGGAAACTGGCGTCGTATTTAACATAAATAGCAAAACTTATAGTTTAAGCTTTAGATATGAGTACTTGTTGCTGTTTTCTGGATATAAGTATAAAGAATTAGACAAAAACTAAACAAAAATGTCAAAGATTTATCAGCTATAATTAATTATATATAATTTAATTATCTTCAAGAGCTTAATGAAGACGTTCATATCGAGGATGGTGGTGTTATTTAATATTTGAGAGTAATTGGTATTGAATAACGTTTTCGTAATTTTATAATTGCATACATTAAACTTGTTTCTTTTCATAGTAAATGTTTTACGTCCGTAAAGCTGGAAAGGATATTAGTAATTTTGTATATATTGATTTTTAGTGCCCTCTGTGGAACTATTAAATCTAAACCTAAGTTGCCATTAGCCTGTAGTTGCGTTTTGAACCTCTGGTTCACTGCTTCCGGCTGGGATTGGAATTATCATTCATATTTCTATAAAATAAAACAAAGAATTTTACACATAAATAATGCTACATAAATTATAACCATAAACTGAGTCATTTAATTTATGTAATTCTAAAAGTGATTATAGTTAATATAATTTAGAGAACACACTTGAACACAACACTTTTAGTGGACGCATTCCCTCTCCGGAATCGGCTTATGCCTCCTCTGGAAACTGAACTAGTTCACGAAAGCCATATTTGTACCTGACACATAATTATGTACATAAAATGTTATTTTAAGTAACTTTTTGCATGAAGCTGCATCTCTAATAATAAACATACAGTAAACATAGAATAAACTGTGTAAATTACAGTAAAACAAGTAACCAAAGCCTAAACTAATAAACACGAGTTAAACTGTAAATGGATGCTTCTTAGTGGCATATATGTACTTATCAATTACAAATAGTCTTTTGGATAATTATTGGTTTCCTCACTCTAAATAATGGCTTTATAAGCCAATCATTTGTTTAGATTGTGCAGGTAGTTCGTTAAATGTAACAGCAAATACTAATTACAATAATTAAATTGCTGCGCAAAATGAAATTAAGTTGTATGCACATAATTTAGGCAAAAAGCGGAGCAACACTGCCGACCGTCATTTGTTTAATTGTGTGATTGCGCATGCCCAGGCTAATATGCGTTGTAGCAGAAGAAGAAGCAGCAGGAGGAATCTTGCTGCTGCTGTTTTGAAAGCAGTCCCCAAGCGCACTATCATTCTATCACTCTCCTCCTCCTCCTTCTCTACCAATGTAATCTGCTTTTAGCCCCGGGGAGCGTGTAGGTTCAGTATTCTCTCTTCACTCATTTCCTTCCAGCTTCTCTCTTTTTGCTTTTTCCCCCTCGCGCTGCTGTGTGTAGTCAATTCACCGCACGGTTACAGAGGCGGACAAGTCCCCTCTTCTGCCAACACTCTTGTCATGCTGCTTGCTTGCTGTATTGTTGCCAAACAATGCTCCAGGTAGCATGTGATACCACTCTCAACTACCACAATACAAATAATAATAATAATAATAATAATAATAATAATAATAATAATAATAATAATAATAATAATAATAATAATAATAATAATAATAATAATAATAATAATAATAATAATAATAATAATAATAATAATAATAATAATAATAATAATAATAATAATAATAATAATAATAATAATAATAATAATAATAATAATAATAATAATAATAATAATAATAATAATAATAATAATAATAATAATAATAATAATAATAATAATAATAATAATAATAATAATAATAATAATAATAATAATAATAATAATAATAATAATAATAATAATAATAATAATAATAATAATAATAATAATAATAATAATAATAATAATAATAATAATAATAATAATAATAATAATAATAATAATAATAATAATAATAATAATAATAATAATAATAATAATAATAATAATAATAATAATAATAATAATAATAATAATAATAATAATAATAATAATAATAATAATAATAATAATAATAATAATAATAATAATAATAATAATAATAATAATAATAATAATAATAATAATAATAATAATAATAATAATAATAATAATAATAATAATAATAATAATAATAATAATAATAATAATAATAATAATAATAATAATAATAATAATAATAATAATAATAATAATAATAATAATAATAATAATAATAATAATAATAATAATAATAATAATAATAATAATAATAATAATAATAATAATAATAATAATAATAATAATAATAATAATAATAATAATAATAATAATAATAATAATAATAATAATAATAATAATAATAATAATAATAATAATAATAATAATAATAATAATAATAATAATAATAATAATAATAATAATAATAATAATAATAATAATAATAATAATAATAATAATAATAATAATAATAATAATAATAATAATAATAATAATAATAATAATAATAATAATAATAATAATAATAATAATAATAATAATAATAATAATAATAATAATAATAATAATAATAATAATAATAATAATAATAATAATAATAATAATAATAATAATAATAATAATAATAATAATAATAATAATAATAATAATAATAATAATAATAATAATAATAATAATAATAATAATAATAATAATAATAATAATAATAATAATAATAATAATAATAATAATAATAATAATAATAATAATAATAATAATAATAATAATAATAATAATAATAATAATAATAATAATAATAATAATAATAATAATAATAATAATAATAATAATAATAATAATAATAATAATAATAATAATAATAATAATAATAATAATAATAATAATAATAATAATAATAATAATAATAATAATAATAATAATAATAATAATAATAATAATAATAATAATAATAATAATAATAATAATAATAATAATAATAATAAGTAACTCAACACACTTATGATAGTAGCCCAGGTCGAGGTCGTTAAAGCACGGATACGTGATCTGCAATTCAAATCAAGTCACGCCATTCTACCTGACCAAGATTTTTCAGGTTAAAGAACAGACGATAAATAAACACTGTTAAAAAGAAGAGTGTAAAAAGGAAATAGGAAATACTGTCGTTAGCCACATAAATAAAGCACTTTGGTCCTAGGTGTCTTATGGATACCTATATCGATTTGTATTTAAACATGTGTGCAAATAGTACATTTAAAATTAAATCGAATAAATATAAACACTTGACATTTGACTTGACGAGTTCAGCCATCTTCCAAATATTCGAAATTAATATTTTCAAGGAAATTCCTCCATCTCAAACTACACTTCCCTCTCAAAATCTTTCCTTGTATTTTCTTAAAAACGACTCTGATTAAAATACCATACTATGTGCTTACTTGATTAGTAATAAAATGCAGTAAGACATAGCTTTAATTTTCTGTGAATAACTGCGAAAATATTCTATTTCAATGAATTATATAATATAATTTGGATAAATAAGAATGAATATTACAGAAAAATGTAAGATGTATTGAAAGAAAACATTTGTATGAAAGAGTTTCGTAGAAGCTCCTTCCAATCACTTTATCTAGTGGTTTGCGATTTTCTTCTTTCCTTCTTTCCTCTCTTTTTCGCTTTTGCTTTCTTTCCTTGTTTCTTTATCTACTTCATTCTCTTGCTGGCTGCTTCAAGAAATTGATGCTCAAATAAACATTTGAATACTGTGGTAAATAAGCACCACTAGCTTTCAACAGTATGAGTGAATTAATTGGTTAAATAAAGTCTGTATAATGAAGTGCGACTGCAGGTATGTATAAGTCGTTTTCGGATTATGCATTTTAAAACACAAATTTAAATTATTTTACAAAAGCATTTTAAAATATCATTTCAAATTTATGTTCATCACTGAGTGAGAAAATAAGTTTGCTAAGAAGTATACCTTTAAATTAATTGGTTTAAGAAAACAATGTTTATTAATTATGATTTTCAGTTTTGCATAAAAATATATATGTACTTATAAAACTTCGGTGAGCTGAATATTATGGGGAAACTATTCCAAAAGTTTTTCTGAGAACTTGGAAATTATATCATAAAGAGAAATTATTGAAAACATTTCAACTGACAGAATGATATAGGGATTTTGTTGATAAAAGTGAGTCTACATTTATTATTACAGCTTTCTTAAATTGAATAGGGTACGATTAAAGTGTTAAGTGCAGAGGTTCTATTCCCATTAGTCCTGGACCCATAGGACCAAGGACTCCGCAGTTCTTTCCATAGGGCAATACCTGATTTCTTTAAAAGCCACCCCCCCCCCCCCCGCTGAGCACAACGTCAAGACGGGATGGAAGTGGATTACGCCACTTACGCGCGTCAACCCCGCAGGAAGACTACCGAAAAACCTCGGTGGGGCCGCCTGGTGATCTAGCACACCTTCTATGAGCTCTGCAGGTTAGTACCCGGGACTTATGAGGCAACCCTCTACCCCCTCCGGGCGGCCGTATCCTGGTCGGAGGTAGGGTACGATTAAAGTGCATAGTTTAGAAAAGTGGATATTAAAACATGTGTATCAAATTTTGCTGGAACATTTTTAGATCCTTTGCTGTAATAACCAGAGATAAGCCGCCCACTGCAGGATTATTTAAATATTTCACTTTCGTTTCGATATAAAGATAATGTCACGAAAATGTTGCTAGACATAAAAATGCATTAAAAATACCAATTTGTCCTTTTTGATCATTTTCGCGAAATTCTCACAGCTCAATTCCTTTAACTTGAAAGCATTCTAAGCGAAAGTATATTGTGAATAAGGTAGAAGAATCATTTTTATAAATACTAGAATGTTTGAGAAACTCGTCTTAATGTATCACAACAAATTTTTATACAATGCTCATGGAACACTTTTATGTATCTTTTATAGTTAGTCTGAATCATAAATAAGCTCAAATAGTGATAGAAAAAACATAAATATAAAGCTTCAAACAAAACAGGGTTATGTAAATACTAATATACAGAACTTTTGCAATAATTACGACAGGTGTATAAAAAATAAGTTGTGAGAACGAGCTGTAACTATGATTACAATAAAAATAACACAAAAATAAAAGTTGTAACAATAAAACGGATAAGAATTTATAAAGTAAAATACTTTTAAACGATAATATGTTACCTCATGTTTAAACTATACAAATTATTCATAAAACTAGTTCAATTAATAAAATGTCATACAAGTATTTTTAAGTTATTTGTATATCTTCAATATATATATTAACACTATGTTGTTAGTTATAAATGAACTGGTATGTGATAAGAGATAAACAGATAAGACTTTATTTTATGAAAAAATATAGTACGTAAAACGTTTTGTGAGAATAACCAGTCCGGAGGTATTCATTGCTCTCGTTTTGTCAACAATTTCTAATGCTTGATGAACTTAACATGAAATGGTGTTCAGTATAAGTATGTTTTGAAGGGAGTTTTCTTATTTGTAGAAAGTAACGTATACAAGACATTGAACTTCGAATTATGCCTAGTTAACAAAACCTAAAAACAAACTGCGAATGAAATGCAGAGATAATCAGACTGATATATCTGTTAACAGAGATTAGAATATGAAATCAGGTGTTCTGAAGAAATATAACGGAACTACGATGTCGTAATAGCATAGCTTTTACTGGGAACACAGGTGCATCGTCCGTTCTACTTATTTGTACTTCATATGTACAAACTTTTTCTTTCTTTTTGCTTTCTGTACTACCTACCTATAATAATTAGATAAAGTATTACATAGTAGCCAAAAATTTGACACGAGATTTCGCTAAAAGTATACATTTGGAGGGTCCGTGGTTAAAACCAAAGCATTTTTGCCTGTTTGTTGACTATAGACAATAGGGAAACTATGCTTTCCACACGAGAGTTCCATACCAAATGTCACTCGAAGTATACGTTTTGAGACCCCTGAATAAAACATGCTAGTTAAGATGAAAGTTCGTGTGTGTGAAATGAAATGTGTAGTGTTGAACGCCCGCTTTTACTACATACGGCACCGCAGGCGATGACACTGATGATACATGAGATGAAGATGGAGCACCGGTGGAATGAGATGGCGGGGGAAACCGGAGATCCTGGAAAAGACCCGCCCCAGCGCCGTGTTGTCCACCACAAATCTCACTTTGCGGTCGCCTGGGATCGAACCCGGGCCGCCTGGGTGAGAGCCAAGCAGTCTAACCACTGGGCCACGGCGCGGCCGTTCGTGTGTGTGAACAACATATCTCAATAACTGAAAGTCGATAAAATACCATACATCGATATTTCAAGTTAAGTATCTTCTAAATATGTGCACGAACGTCCTCAGAAAAATTCCCCAGTCGCGGATTACCCTTTACATGGGAAAGTTTTTGTTATTTTGAGTTTTCTCATAAATGCTTTAAGGATTTTAATTAAAGTTCTAAAAGCGGGTGTGATTCGGATTGGCGGGTGACACGGATTAGTTTGTAAAAATCTGCACCCTGGGGAAGGGTAATGTATAGATGTGTTGGAACGACCTATATGACCGAGACAGTTAAGTGTGTAATTCCCGTAGGGGAGGCGATCCGTCCCCTTCAGCTGCCGTGGTGCGGGCGCTGCGGACCCCTAGCATTCGCGGTACCTCTGACGTTACTAGAGGAACCTCGGGCCGAACATTCGAGCCCCTCTCTGAAAGGGAATTGTTCGGATTGGGTTGGTGTCGAGGAGGCAGTGGTTCCCAATACCCGTGGGAGATCGGGTACGTCTCCGGACGGGGTTAAGGGAAGCCATTAATATTATCGCGTACTAGCCAGTATAGCTAGTAGAAGGTGTGCTAGATCACCAGGCGGTCCCACCGAGGTCATATCGATAGCTTTCCCATTTTGGAGTTGGCGCGCGTAAGTGGCGTATCCACTTCAATCCCGTCTTGTGTCCACAGGACCAGATGGGGGGGGGGGGACTTGTTAGTCTCTAGGTCTTGCCCTATGGAAAGCCGCACGGAGGCGCCGGGCGCCCTTTTGGGAGAGCTCGGTAACTCCTTGGTCCTACGGATCCAGGGCTAATGGGAGTAGAACCTCTGGCATTAACTAACAGTTAAGTGTGTAATATGATTGTGCTTCTTCAGTCTAAGTGAGAAATTGAACTTCTCCGTAAAGTATGTATGTAATTACTCCACTCCTGGCATTTTCTTAATTTTTAAGTTCAAAATAGATTTATAACGAACGTGCATTGAAATTGCTCCAGAAAATTGTACAACAAGAAAATACAGACTTTCTTACATCTATAATCCTACTTGTTGTTGTAATGGCTACTTAATCAGTGCTGCAAACGGCCAAAAATGAATATCGCTACAACAGCAGGCAAGGCAGATTAAGGTAAGGGGGGGGGGGATTCATTTTTTAATTTATTTTTTAATTTGCGTCCTCCAAATTTAAGATATATCTGACGATGAATGAAAAGGGTGAAATGTTGCTTAAATGAGTCTAGAAAAATGGAGAATGGTACGACGAAATCTGTGAACGCCGTGGGAAAGAAGCAATTTATATGTGGAAAATGTGTGTGAGATGCATAAAGATATGAGTATACAAGTAGAAATGTGTTATTTTGTTCTCATGATTACATTATGAACTGAAAGTGAATGTTACATCGTTTTTCTTTCCATTCTGATTCATCCACTATGCCAATCCTATTCTTCCTCCATTTGCTAGCGAATAAAATCACTTTTCGCTAGGGGGGGGGGGAAGAAGCGGAAGTATACAGAAATTTGTTCATCGAAAGACTTAGCCTTTAACATAAATTAGAATGTCCAGGCTTCAGTATAAAGTAAAAGTTTTCATATTTGCGTGATAAATAGAGTTTTTTTTTGAAACATTTTCCAAATATTGATCAATTCACCCGCGCTTACCTTACACGCTTAACATATTTGCGTGACAAATACATAGATATTTTGAATTTTCTGTGAATATCGTGTGAAATTCTCTTTATTCTGAGCTTCTTTGTGCAATTTGTAAATCCTAGGGCATAGAAAATATCTCACCGCACAAAAAATATACATGATCATCATTTTCTATTGCTCTGTCTACGAGTTATTATCTTTTATTGTTTTTTATTTTCAAATTCTTTACATTTTCACAACTAAACTTTTTACCCCTGGTGGACAGTAAGGAACACTTAAAAAAAAAAATTATTTGTTCCATTGTTTCTCGCTTTTAACTACAATGGCGGCCGTTCTCCTTTGGAACATACGAAGGTGTTAACTCGTATTCGTTGGGTTTTAATCATTAGATCACGCACACATTCGCGCGCTCATTCATACTTCCAGACTCTGGGGAAAATGGGGAATTATCTCGGTTGGAGAAAAACCCCTATCAAGCCGGGAATCGAATACGGGGCCCTTCGCACGTCAAGCAGCTGATCTACCGACTAAGTTAAGGGGCCAATGACAACATTTGTTTAAAATAAACGCGAAATTTGCTTTAGATATTCGATAAATCTTTTCATATAAGCTTGGAAGCATCGCGTGATTTAAAGGAAACGTTTGCCGAATATTGCTGAATTCTACCGACACGTGGGTGGAATATGTAAATCATGCTTAAGCCGCTTATTATTCAGTGCTGGTCAACATGTTCAGGTTGTACTTAAAGTTATGTTTATCATGTGCTAATAAGTTTTATTGTAGTGTAGAATGGTACTTTGACATCTACAAAATATTCTACACTAAAATGACTAATTTTAACTATCTAAAGTAATTTTCGGTGCCTGAATTATATGTCTCCCTTCACCATTTCTTTCCCTGCATAACCTGAGCTACCTCTATCACAATATAGCGATCCGCTTTTCAAAAATCTGATTATCGCTTTACACCTATCAGGAAATGTGTAATTGACCATCTCAGTTATCAAGCAGTACAGTGGTCGACAATAATATAACATGTAACATTGCACGTACTATAAATACTGTAATATTTATTTGGCAGCGTTGTATTGTTAAACATGTAAACATTAACCTTCTGTGTCTCGGAAACAACATTTAAAATATCACTTTTCATATATTTATTACACAATCTGTACTGTATTTATTCTATTGTCCCTCTTATTGGAGGACATAAGTATTCGAGCGTACCCAATCGAACAGAGAGAAAGGTGGTTGGATCTACCCTACACGCCCCTACCACATAGCAGTTGTGCTTATGCTCTGCCTCGAGACAGTGTGCTCAAAGTTATTTAGCCGATTGTGAACTCACAGGTAATATGGGACGTAAATGTAAGGAGACAACGGTGGCAGAGAGAAATATCGTGATAAATATGTACAAACAAAACAAATCTCTCTCTGAAATTGCCAAAACCATTAACAGAAGCAAAACTACAGTGTTCTGTATAATTCAACGCTTCAAACTGACAAATACTGTTGTAAATAAACCTAGAAATGGCGCTCCTTCTAAACTCACCACCAGAGACAGAAGGCAAATAATAAAAATGCTGAAGCAGAATCCGAGAGTCACTGCATCTGAGATTAGAGGATGCCTTGAGTAATATTCTAGCACTGTGATTCACACCAAAACAGTTGAACGGGTTTTAAATAGTACTGGGTACAATGTCCACGTTCCTAGAAAGAAATATATTAATAAGGTGAATAAGCAAACACGTATAGAATTTCCTAAATAGTTTGTGGTGAAACCAACAGAACTCTGGGATAAGGTTCTCTGGCCAAACGAGAGAAAATTCTGCTTATGAAAGAGTGATGTATGTCTTAAAGTGTGGAGACTGCCAAATACAGAATGAGAACCTAAGAACTTGGTAGCTACAGTGAAACATGGTGGCAGTAGTGTGATGGTATGGGGCTATATAGCTTCATATGGCTTTGGGGAACTGGTGTTCATAGATGGGACCATGGACAAATTGGAATACAAGAGGATTCTTGGAAACAATCTTAAAAAGAGTGCAGAGGAGCTGGGATTAGGGCATGATTATTATTCCCAACAGGACAATGATCCGAGGCATACTGCTGTAATTGTAAGGCTTTCGAACGCGTACAACACTCCTCACACTTTGAAGACACGGCCCCAGTCTCCAGATCTAAATCCTATAGAGAACATCAGAAGCAATGACCATCTGATAGAACTTCTTCAAACAGAGTGGAGAAATATGGACTCTGCAGTCACTAAACAACACAAACAGACAATACCCAAACGATTATCAGCAGTAATTCTAAGAAAGATGATGATAACTAAATACTAGCTGTTCTCTGTTCGAATACTTATGTCCAGATGTAAAGTGACCGTTTTATTTCTCCTTGTAGTACAAATTAGTTTCAGTTGCTATTTATGAGTTTATATGTTTAATGGAAGACTCATGTTTACTTTGTACCAGTTGTGTTTACGTGTGCTTACTCTGCGTAGTTATAAAATAATATAAGTAATAAATATGTTTGCGTTCGAATACTAATGTCGGCCTTTGTAGCTTGAAGAATAACCTGTTTCCAGAAGAATGAATAAGGAAACCACTGAACGTGACACATTTAAGACCTAGTTTATCTTGATCATTTTGCTTGTATATAGATATAATAGTATATTTGGGACTAAAAGAGAAACCGCACTTCAAACTCATCAAATCTTTCTTACAATAGCCGGCAGTACTTATGGACATTGTGCCGTGCTGTAGAGGCTTCCCCAGTGTATAATTGAATGGAGTCGGCTGCTCCCCGCATAACTCCAGGTTCGTTTTTAAGGTTCATCGCTCCATCTAACTCTACAGAGCAGCTCGCCCTTAACGACCAGGTTGCTTTACAACCTTCCTCGCCTGAGCGACTCTACGATTATTATTTAATTTGTATTCTAAAGAGCTGACCCTTTTGCTGCAATTGAAAAGGTGTCTCAAGAGGGGGAATTGGAAGTAATGTATTAAGTGTAAATAATACAACCAAGAGTTTTAAGATAATCATTTTAATTTGGCGGTTTCAAACCAAATTGTTCTTGCTTTGACTAGGTTTTATACTGAGTTAGGCAACTTTATGGGGCTTTTTAACAGAGGCGGACTTTCATTAAGGGCCAGAGGGGCCTTGCCCCACCGATAATATCGTGCAACTTATAAGCTTTCTTTTTAATTTGAAGAAAACATTTATTCAACTGTAATAATCAATACAAATAATAATGTGTTATACCATGATTATTAATGGTCACCGAAGCTTGGAACTCCCATTGTGTACTCCTTCTGGCGAATTAGAACGTTGGGCCAGATTACAATGGGCCCTCCCTCTCTCACTCTCCTCTACACACTTTGTCAGTCAGGTGTCTATACCTCCCTCGCTCTCTCACTCACCTCTTCATAAATCGCATTCAGCAACGCTTGGGGCCGGCTAGTTGCGGCCCGTTAAATGAAGATTTCACCTTCGTGTGAATCTTGTTAGAATCTTAATTGTTTGGTGGTCAAAATAGTATAGTTTTAAAATGAATAGAGTGGATTATTTACTGAACAGTCACTTTCATTCATTAAATGTAGAAGAAAAACTTGAAATTAAACAATTAGGCGTACACCAACTAAATAATTATACATTTATGCAATAAGAAAGCAAAAAACAAGGGAACTTTCTGTAACATATTATTACGAAATCGTGCTTTATAGTATAATTTGAAAACAACCGTGTCTGAAACTCGTGAGAATAATAAAATATACCAGTTTGATAATAACTTTGCTTCTCCCTCAAGAAAGTGACATAATTACTGCTGTGAAGCGAAAATGAATTCAAATGCCAAAGAAATGTGTGATACAGTGGTCAACCAAATGAAAGGACGATTCCAACAGTTTCATATACTCAATACTTTTGGAATTATTGGTCCAAAGAGATGTATTACATTAAGAGAAAATTTCCCTGCTGACTCTATGAGAAAATTTGCATCAAATTACAATCCCATAATTTTCTAAGAAAAATTGAAAAATGAGCTATCAGTGATTTAAAATCACGACACATTCAAAGATATCCGTACAGTCAGTGAACTCTTCATTTTTCATACAACACTCCTTTGAGGAACTGTTTTATGAAGTACACAAAATGCTGCAAATTGAACTAACAATTCTAGCATCTGAGGCAGAGAGAACTTTCAGCACATTGAAAAGAATTGTCTTTCCTTAGGAACACCATAGGCCAAGATAAGACTTAATTTCTTGGCTGTTTGTTCTATTCACAAAGAAGAAATTACTGAAATCCCTAGCTTCAACAACAGAGTAATTTAAATGTTTACCGTCTGGAAGAATAGACGTGCTCAGCTCTAGTACAAGTAATACTGCTACTTGGTGAGTTGTATTTCATCCTTTATTATTAGTCACTTTATGTTTAAAATGGTATAGTGTTTTGAAAAAAAATCTGCTATTGCAGCGTTTTTGCCATTGTAATTAAGGGTGAACTGTTTTAAAAGCTATAACCCCAATTTACTTACATTACAAGCATCTTCCCATCTGGCCCCACCAAGAAAAATGCTCACAGGCCGCCACTGGCTTTTAGCCTCATGGGGTTAGCTTATATGCTTCCAATGTACAATAGATACATTCCATAACAGGAGGTGAAAATAATCGCGAAAAATGGACATAAATAGGTCTGTTATATCGTCATTTACATAGGAAGGCCGGCGGCCTTAATTGTGCAGTGACAAAGGAAGGGCCAATCAGAAATCTCTCGGCCATTTGGACTTAATTAAATTACTGGCTCGTGTGTCCGTTATCTCCTTACGTTACCAGAGGAACCTCGGGCCGAACATTGGAGTCCCTCCCTGAACGGCAGTTGCTCAGATTGGGTTCGACTCGAGAGGGCAGTGTGTTCCCGTTACCCTCGGGAAATCGGGTACCTCCGGCACAGGCTAAGTATTTTTGCCTAACTTCTTCCAGTTCTTCGATTTTAATTTATTTTTATACTTGGTGTTAACGTAATAAGTGTGTTTGGTTGGTTTTAACTGAGGACATCAAGGCACCTCACTATTCCTCCTGGATTTGGCCCAAACATTCTAATCTCTCATGGTTGCCAGGAAGCGCTGCTTCATCGAGTCCAACCCAATCTGACAACTCCCTTGTAAGATGCTGGTCGCGGCGTACTTCTGGTGATGTCAGAAGTACCACGAGTGCTAAGGGCTTGCAGCATCCGCATCACAGCCGCTGAAGGGATCGGAACTGCGCCCCTTCCCCATGAAGATCTATGAGCAAAGCTTTTAAAACCGAATTAAGTTAGTTAAAATTTAGCAACATTAAAATAACTGTGCAGGGAGTTGAATCGTGAGATGAGGCGTGCAACTCTACCGCATGGGGTAAAGACTTGAAATAAGGAAGCAAGTGCTGTGAACACAGGTTGAATGTTGTTTGTATGGTAAATGGTACATACCAGTTAATCCACTCCCCCACCCGCATTAATACCTTGTTGCTCTGTGGCTTCGCTAACAATGAACACTTTGCACGGCGGTGTAGTTTTGCTTGATTTTTATCCGCTAGTTTTATCTCGTTCTCTGTTTGATTTTTACAGAGTTGGTAGCAACTTTCCGTGGCTCGGAAAACATGGAAAGAGGAGAAGGGGTTGGCTCGTTATTTTCCATAGCACGGTGATTTGTCATTACCATCAATTTGCAAATGGTTAGTGAATGCCGAAATATCAATATCACGATTAAAAAAGGCGCACCAACAGCTTCCTGTTCCACAAAATATAATCCCAGCTACATTTTCTAGGATTTATTGCTCATGCCTGTTTTTGTTTTGTCGTTTTTATCCCCTCCTTTCTCTCCGTTTCTGTCATTCCCTCTAGTGCAATTGTTTTTCCGGAGGCTAAATTTTAGTTATTTATACTGTGCTTAGTTGTGCATTTAGCATTCCCAAGTGGTGTGTTTATTTTTCATAAAATCATAAAATACTGTTTATTGCTCAACATTATTACCGGTTAAATTAGGGTTTTATGTTGGCATTATTAGCGACAAGGAATGAGAGCAATTGGAGTGAAAAGGACAGAGAAAGCCATACAGCACCCGTTCGTTGCACGACAAAGCAATGATTTGCTCTCTCCGTTTCAAAAACGTCAACTGGCAGATTCACTGCGCGCCAACGCAGTCATTTGTTTCTAGGTGAACATCAGCGACGGTAGAATAATGTACAATGTTTACAAAATGAATAAAGCCTGAATTAACGTACCATGTCTCATTAATGTTTCATTTATCAGAGCTATAGTTTACCTTCACTATAACGAACTAAGGAAACAAAATCACATATTGGGAAGTTCGAGAGAAATATTGGGTTTTATATTCACAGGACTTTCTTTGTTCACCACTCCACAAACCATTCTTACAAAACCGTTCGATATAAACGTGTGCAGAAATCTCTTTATTACACATTTCTTTATAGGTAAAGGTAGTGTTAATCAATTGTTCAATTCTTTTAAAAAGCGGGTCGCCTAGAGCCACGTTTGAAACTCCGTTCTACTAGTATAACCGTACGGAAGAAGAATAACAAGCGAATAGCAGCTTAATAGAATAAATAACACCTTGGAAATGGGTAATGCAATAAAATATTGACTTAAATTGTATATTTTAACCCTTGCTTGGTGTCTGTGGTCTTTGTAGACCTCAAGGCTGCTACAAAAAAACTGTTTTAATGTGAACTAAGCATCTCATCTTCCAAATATGCTTTTTGTGTACTTTTTATTATAAATGGTCAAAATATTTATGGTAATAGGACGGTTGGTAGCACAGAATTTTGATTTTTCTGTAACAGGGTCAGAAAATAACCCAGGTATAACAATATGTGATTTTCCATGTTGTATTACACATTTACTACAATAATTAAAACTTGGCAACAATGCACCTTCTGAAGCTTCCTTTAATTTTTCCATTGTTGTTACAAATTCGTAGAAAATACATACACATGAATTGTTTTAACAAATTATTATAAAATACCAACACAGTTAGCAATTGCGATTTGTGGAAGATAGACGTGAAAAAAGACGTGAAAAAGAAAAAAAACCTGGTGATAATGTTCTACAATTCAACAAAATCAGGTGTTGATACTGTTGATAAAATGGCTAGGTGGCCACTTGCTTATTACTTAGCATGTCTCAATGCTTACGTCCGGTACTTTAAATATTTACATCATAAGAGAGGTAAAAATGTTAGAAGAGAATTTCTCTCAGAACTGGAAAAGAGCTAGTGAGACCTCAAATTGAGAGACGAATTATCTTCTCTCAGTGCAGAACATAACTCATTCGTTCAGAAATATCAAGGATCTTTCAAGTTTCAAGGTTTCCTGGTTTCACGGATCTTTTGAATGGCAACGAACAAGACCAATATGTAGATGTTCCAAATATGAAATGACCTCACCAAGGTCAAAGGACAGGAAAGTGAAGAAACAATGGGATGAGTGTCATAAATTTATCTGCAAAGAATATGCAAGAGTACAAGTGTTCTACAATGAGTGTTCATCATTTCAAGTGGAGAATGAGTAGAATTTTATTAATAACAGGATTTTTTATAAAGTGACAATGCACATCATAATAAAAAATTACAGTTATGTTTTAAAGTGTAAGGTAAACGAACTTTTTGTTTTAAAGTAGTATATATATTGGAACTGAAACATATATATGTTTTCATATTTAAGACATGGCTAGTACATAACTTACATATGTAGCTTACAAAAATGGAATTTTAACTTTCAAGATGTACTTTGGTCTCAAAATAAAGTCATTATTATTTTCGTAGAAATATTTTACACTTTATCGCCAAACAGTTGTTAGAATCACTTTGGGGTAATATAAGACCCCAGACATATAATATGTTTTTCCAGAGCTGATATCATGCAAGGGTTAAACGAGATTCACCTTTTTATATAATACGTTTTTGTCATCTCTTACGGTTTACAACTTTTAACAATTTTTCTCAGAATGACGTTCATAGCCTGTTCCGTATTAAAATGAAAGTCAGTAAATCATGAGATTAAAGCTCGAAAGATGTATGTGGTAGTATAGAAATAACATGATGTGTGGGAAAACAGAAAAGAAACATTACTTTTCAATTTATTCTGTTGTTTCAGCTGTTGAGAAAATATAAATTACAGCGTGGAATATTGAATATTTCGAAAACGGCTATGCTGAAACTCTTTTAAAAATTATTTCATAACAATGTTGTGTTTTTAATAAATTTAATATTAATCCGTTAAACATTTTTTGTTTACTACTAATGGTTATCCAGTTATAAAATGTATATCCAAATTCACATTTATTCATCCTTTAAAATCAAATCTGTACATAGTACCTTGATAAAGGATACGTCAGTAAATTTACACTTAATATTACAAAGTTAAACATCAAATATACCTAACCTAAATTCAATTATAATGGAACACAAATTGGATATAATTGTAAATGAGAGAAATCAACAAGCTAAGTAAATTCATGTTTTATGATTATCTGGATTTGTTAAATTGCAGATATTCCTTTACTGTGTAAAAGCAGTGCTCCTGAAGAAAGCCCTTATTCTAGTTTTAAACACGTTGTAGTTGTGCTTTTGATGTCATTAGGAAGGGAAATATAAACTATTGTACAGAAATGCAGTACTTAATTCTTGTAGTTCTGATTAAGGTTACATATATATCCTTAATATGCCTTGTGTAATGCATATGAACACTTCCGTTGTTTTGAAAGTTAAATCTATTTCTTTTTGCAAATAAAGCTGTCTACAGTATATAAACACATGCCAAAGGAAGTACGCAAAGCTTTTTGAACAGTGGCCTACATGAACATAGCATTCTTTCGTTGCCTATAATTCTAATGGCTTGTTTTTGTTTAATAAATATCTCTTTGGCTTCTGGTGAATTTCCCCAAAATATTATTCCACATTTAACTATAGAATGTATATGCGCATAATAGGACATTAAAAGTACTCGAGGGCTGACATTTTGACTTAATATTCATAGAGCATATATATTCCTGCTTGATTTGGTTAGCAGATGGTTTGTATGAGTTTTCCATTTTAAGTTATCCTGTATCCACAAGCCTAAAAAGTTTTTCAATTTTGTATGAAATTAATTTATTATTTAATTTTACTTAAGGAATTCTTTCATTGTTTCCTCTGTCAGTAATACTAAATTTAAGACAAACGGTCTTATCTGTGTTTAAAACCAGGTTGTTATTAGCTATCCATGATGCCAAGTCTTTACTAGTGTGACTTAATGTATTATTTAATGTTTCGTTACTATTTCCTGTTATTAGTAAGCTAGTGTCATCTGCAAACAGCACAGTGTTATGAGCCTTGATGTTATTTGCAAAGTAATTTATATACAAGATTTATATACGGTATTTAAACAGATCAAAGAGAACTTACAGGCTATTTACAAAAAGTTCAATATACATTGTGCTATCCTGAATGTAAATATCTCAAATATATTTTAATCAACACTTTTAAAGTGATTTTTGAGGGGTAAAATTACTAGCGGCAGTAGGTGTATGTGGAGATGAAAATTCGTGAAAATCCTATTGTTGCATCTTTAAAGACGAAGTTTAATATCCTTTTCATTTTTGGGTTTTAAGTTTTGATCTGCTATTCTCTTCTTTTTTATAATATTGCTTTTATTGAGGTACTTAAAATATTTATGTAAAGGTAAAAGAAAGTGTCTGAACTTTACATAAAAAGAAGAAAAAATCAATACTGCCAACAATAGAAGAAAACAGCAATGGAGTCACGGACAACACCCATACTGAAACGAGGAAAAGTAAATAGATCTGTAAGGAATCATCCTGAATGATTAGCTAATGAACATTGTAACACTTCCGATTTTGACGGAAGCAGTATAGCCAACACAAACAAAGAACATGAAAGCAACCGAAGCTGATGGATTTCTCATTACATTAGTTAAATTCATGATGAAAAAAAAAGGTATTACATATCTAATTAATATGCAAACTGTTGAACCATACAGGAAATGTGTTATGGACAGATACCTGCAAAGTCAATAGAGCCTGGACAGCATTGTATATAACACTATTGCAGTTATTGTACAAATGTAACAAATAAATATACAATGACGACAATTACTAACAATAATAATATGCATTCAATTCAAATGTAACATTGACTGCAGGTATTTTAATTGCATCCGTCCATGGAGTCATGAAGCAGTCTGTGAGGGTGAAAGCGCGGTCTAATATGTAGCTAATAGTATTTATATGCATATATCATCGTCACCCTCATTGTAAGGCATAGTGTGCGCTGTGCAAGGGGTAGGAGGAAGCCCTTGCCATTAACGCAGCATGGCATCGATTTGAGGAGGGGGTGGGAGCATGCGCACCACAACTCTACTTCCGGAAAAGCTGAGCGCGTATTCCAGAAATGTTAAAGTGTTAATTCCTCTATTATCGTATAAAAGCTAACATTTAATGCTGTATGGTGTTACACAAATTAGCGGAAACAACCCAGCGATGTCCTTTTTTATTTTCTCGCCCAACTAGCAAAGTAGGATTTGACAAATATCCTGATTTCAGCTCAAACGCGATTTTGAGATCCCTCAATCAGTGTTGGCAACTGTGTGTTCCCAAATGTTATGTTATTCACTTCCATAAATTGCCATTGGACTACGCCACGGAGGGTATTCGGCACGAGGGTCCAAGCTTGATCTATTGTAGCTTTGTCCTTAAGTGGGGCACCTCCGAGAGGAAGGATGAGGCAGACAGAGGGCGGCCTTCTCAAGGAGCCACGCAGTGGCACACTTTACCGGCTGAAAACTCCCCGGCAGGCCAACACAACCAGCATCCCATCCTACTGTGGCCCGGAAATGGCCTCAGCAGAGCGGGTTTGGAGACTGGAGACCGTCCTATCCGAGAAGTAAGTTTTTCCAAGAACATATCATCCTGACATGCAACGCCGAGACTCCCGCCGACACTTCTACCCTGAGAGAGACCACTAGATGAGAGATGAAATGAAAGGACAAGAAATTCGGGGATGTAATTAACCTACCCATCATTCACCTGGTGACCCGGGAAACCCTCGAAAAAACCCATGGGTGAGGCAGTCGGCCACGAGAATAGAACCCAGGCCTACCGAATGCAGGTCACAGACGAAACCGCCTCAGCCATCCCGCTCGGTAGATTGGTATTAAATAAAGGAGTTTAAAAAATAAACAATGGTAATACTGTAAATTATTGTTTAATTATGATTTATTGCAAGCAAGCATTCATTTATCATTTCCACTATCAATATAATTCTTTCTTTAATCTGTAACTGTTCTTACTCGCTGTAAAGTTAATGAAAGTAAATAACTTTCTTTAAGCAATATTCAATAAACAATTCAAAAGAACATTTATTTTATGTGTGCTTCATTTTAATCGAGATTAAAATTTGTAGAGATGGCTTTAATAATGCTCAAGTTGTTCTCGGGAAGCAAGCCAGGTGAAAAGACGATTAGAAATCAACGTTTCGGGAGTTTGCATCGCTCCCATCATCAGGATATTTATTAAATGTTATAACCACAAATGAATCAATGGATATAACACAAATATAAACAAAGAAAATTTACTATTAAAATTCGCATCACTGGACAAGACTTTTTTCAGTAAATTAAATGCCAGGTCAGGAGATGTCGTGAGTATAGAAACTTAATTGGGTCAAAGAAACGTAACTACTTAACTTGATTATCAAACTGTATTGATCTGTGCTTCCTAAGTCGACGGATTTCCATTTAATGCCGGTTTCCAAGAGGAGCTGAACTGAAATCCAGCATCACGATTAAGTGTGCTCCTCTCGGAGGAAACGGCCAAAGCCTCCTTAATTCTCCGCTCCCAGTAACTGTTGCATTTTGCCAAGATGGTCGTTTCCCGAAAGTTATCTCTATGATCGTTATCAAAACAATGCTCTGCCTGCCCAGACTTCTCAGGTTGCATTAAACGAATGCTCCGTTGATGATCGTTTTTCCTGGTAGCGATGGTCCTTCCAGTTTGTACACATTCACAGGGAATGCGCTACACTCCCAGAACTTGGAAGTCCAGTTTGTCTTTCACTGGTCTCAACAGATGTTTAATCTTTGGAAGTGCCTTGTGGATGGTCCTGATGGAAATCCGTCGACTTAAGAGGCACAGATCAATACAGCTTGGTAATCAAGTTAAGTAGTTACGTTACTTTGACCCAGTTAATTTTCTATACTCAAGCCATTTCCTGATCTGGTATTTAATTTACTGAAAACAGTCTTTGTTCAGTAATGCGAATTTTGATAGTGTTTTGTCTTTGTTTATATTTGTGTTATATCCAGTGATTCATTTGTGGTTATAACATTTAATAAATATCCTGATGATGGGAGAGATACACACTCCCGTATCGTTGACTTCTAATCGTCTTTTCATCTGGCTTGCTTCCCGAGAAGAAATTGAGCATATTCGTCGCCAGAAAAGCTTCAGTTCTTATTTTGGGTTTAATAATGGTTCTCTTTAGGTAGATATAATGAAAATACGAGAACATAATAACTTTAACAGCTAGTCGGTCTGTGATAGCTCTGAACTTCCATTCTCTTCACATTCAAGAATATGTATTTGAATATTCAAACCAATAAAAATAGAATATTTCGGAATGGCTAATGCTCTATAAATGCATTTGATATAAATAACGCGTTTTAACGAAATATGAATTTTTATTTGGTGAGAACACAGTAAGAATACGGATTCACAATATAAATGTGAAATATGTATTATATATTTATATATAAATATACATCTAAATTTATGTATTTGAATATAACTGCTACTGAGGATGAATGATGAACATTTTCAGAGATGTTCCCTACCTATCTGGAGGTTTCAAAGTAATTCATACTCTCTCCGCAAGCAGCTGCAATACATTTTTAACGAATATAGTTAGTTACTAACACTCCCCACATGGCAACCTTGGCCTTCGGGGTAACCTCACCCCACCAAGTGATGACCGGACCCATTTCTCAGGTGGAGGCACCCAGAGGGCGGTGTCCATTACCTCCGATGATAGGGTGATAGTGAAGATGGCGGTGAGGTGAGATGACCTACAGTTTTTACCGTGGACTCCGAACCACGTTGGGCATAGGGGATACTTCACGTGTGCTAGACAGAGGTGAAGGCGTGGATAGGGCCGACTTAAAATCGCCAACCCCAGAGCCGGGAATCGAACTCGGGACCCTTAGAACGGGAGCCGCGAACGAAACCACCGCGCTACCCCCCGAATATTATAAGTAAAAAATAATAAGGTAAATAAATAAAAATATTTTTGTGAAATTACTCACAATATACTCAATCTCCCTCCCCTCTTTCTTTCTTTCATCTTATGGATGTTAAATTAAACAGATGGAATCATACTCAAATAATCCCTGAGTGCATACCTAGAGCTTTCAATTTCCCAACATTTGTCCTTTTAGAATGACGACAAATTAGAAAAATAAGAAAGATAATTCTCATTGGAACAAATGAGACACCGGAGGTGGGATCCTTATTTCTGTAAAATTTTCTATTAATGAGATCTTCTTAAAATATAAAATTCAGGCCAAACAGAAAGCGCGACGTCCGAGAGTCACGCAGTCAATCGCTCTGAACACCCCAACGCTACGTAAAAGTACTTGCCACCATTGAGATAATGTCCTATATTCTAGGTTAAACGCCCAACCGTTAACATGAAAGGAATATAGGCCAGCATATACTTGTTTTGTTCTTCTTGGAACGTTAGGTTTGCATGATTGCTATACCGGGGCCGTCCTGAGTCTATACCGCGATGTAAACAAAAGCACGTGCACGTGTGCAACATCATTGGTTGTTTAGCCTTGTATCTCTCTGGGATGAAAAATGCAGTTTACGCATTATTTTTAAACGTTTAAATCTAATGCAAAATATATGAATAAATTTACATTATTACAAATAATAGTCAGACAGTAATTAACTTGAATTTTATTTGGTATATGTAAGAGTAATTTGTATTAATTAATTAAAGTGCGCGTTGCGCTTACGCAGTTTAAAAGAAAAGGACGTAAGAGACCAGTTGTACAAAATGGTTGCTTCCGTGCAATATGTAAACAACACAGAGGAAAATCGTTAAAAAGTGGTGAAAAACTAATTATTTGAACTGTTTTGTAAGTTGTGTGAAAAATAGCCGACTTCCGCAATCGAGGACGTTAATTTGTGAGTAGAATTTGCCGATGTTTCAGCGCCAAGTACGTATTAATGCCGCTCGAAGCGAAGTTGTGAAAAACGGGTCAGCTTTCTACCCCGGGAAACAATCGGAAGAGAAAGAAGGCAGTTGTGGAAGCTCAATATGATGAATTTGTTAAAAGTGCTGTTTGTGCAAGACGCATAGCTTCTTTGAAAGAAACCAGTAACCAACAGTTACAAGAGTGCTTCAAGCTGTAAGCAATAATCCCGAATTGCCTAGCTTTAAGAAAAGGAGCTTCCACAGCATTTTTCACGACATAGGTTTCGAATTAGTGAACAGAAACTGAAAAAAAATATACATAATTGTTGAGCGTGAAGATATATTGTTGTGGCGCAGGAATTATCAAAGGAAAATTCGGAAGTGGAAGTCGTTTAAGGAATTCGTCCGTTATCAGATTCCAATTAGGTACGTACATTTTTTTTCAGTTGCATGCCAGTAGAAATTTCAAGTTATTGTCTACTGTAGTTATTGTCAGTTGGTACACGCAAGTATTATCACTGTCATTCCGCAGAAGGACCAGTGATTAATTTTTAATTTTTAAATGAGGTGGAGTTATGTAAAGAAATCAAATATTTATGTAATTGTTGTAAGTATTCAGTCACCTTTTAACTTACAAAAGGACAAATATATTACATGGTGCATTTAATGCTAACTTACAAATGCTCTTGCTTAAGCTACTCAGACATCGAAAACGTCAAAACAAAACGTTGCATAGAAGTTGATTGATAGCATACAAGTTTGACACGTGAGAATAAAAGAGCGCCATTATTCCCTCCAATCACAGTCAAGGCGGAGTAATACGAGGGCTGTTCAATAAAGAATGATAACAATTTTTACAACGTATCTTTACTCATCCTCATAATTTTGATGATCCTCCTGAAAATAGTCTCCCCTGAATGCAATGCATTTGCCCCAGCGTTTCTGCCAGTCTTCAAAGACATGCTGGAAACCATTTTTGAGAGATCCTTCAAAATTGCCTCCACAGCCTTCACCACTGCTTCTGATGATGGATAATGCCTCCCACGAAGGTGTTTCTTCAAGTTAGGGAATAGAAAAAAATCACATGGCGCTAAATCCGGATTATAGGGAACGTGACGGATGCACTTCACGTTGATTTTTGCAAGATATTCAGCAACAATATTGGCAATATGCAGCCACGCATTATCGTGGTGCAGCATCCAGCCTGCTTCACGGAAATGTGGTCTTTTGCGCCTGATATGGACTTGCAATGTTTTCAGGATATCCCTGTAGTATTGTCCAGTTACTGATGTGTGTACAGGTACAACATGCTGATAAACCATTTCATGAATATCAAAGAATGAGATGACCATATCTTTCCGAGCAGAAGCAACCACTTTTGCTTTTTTGGGGGTTGGTGATGAATGAGATTTCCACACTGAGCTTTGCTGTTCGCTCTCAGGATCAAAATGATGTAGCGAAGTTCCATCAGCAGTGATTATGTTTGAAACTTCGGATCCTCCTCTATCATCAACTTTAACTGCATATAGACCTGCATGTGAATGTCCTTTTGTTCGGGAATCAACAATCTTGAAACCCATCGCACACAAACACCTCTCATGTGTATGCTTCTGTCACCAACGTGCAGGTGGCACCCAATGAAACGTTCCGTATTTCAGAAAGTGATCTTAAGGTAATTCGTCGATCCTCTCTCACAATGGCAGCAGCAGTGTTGATGTTTCCTTCCTTAAGAGCAGTAACTGGAGCACTGGGTCGACCTTCCTTTGAAACTGATTGTCTCCCCTCTTTAAACATTTTAAACCACCTTCGAGCTGTGTCATAGGGAAGAACTGACTCTCCATGGGCCTCCTGTAACATTGTATAGGCCTCAACTGAAGATTTGTTGAGACGAAAGCAGAACTTCAAAGTCGCATATTGTTCCTCGCATGTTACCTCTATTGCAGCGGTAGGCGATACTGAACATGTCTGAACTTGCCTGGTTCTCACAGGCGGGAACCAGGAGTACCAACTATGAAACTACTACGGCGTGTTTGTTTCACATTAAGCTAACAGAATATAATAAGGTTGAATTTTAGTGCGAACAATTATGACCGTAAAAAAATTATGATTATTCTTTATTGAACAGCCCTGGTACATTGTCCTGCTTTGTTTGCATCGCCATATAAGCTATGGTTGGCGCCGGTATAGAAGCATTTCTTGTGTGACCCACCCTACATTTACAGAATGCTATGAGGACATCTGAATTTTAAGGACATAAGCGTACTATCTCACGCTTGGCTCTTTATAATCTTGAGGCTTGTATGTTCGAGTTGGATGTATCTGAGTGTAACCCAGTTTGAGAACACGACATATCATGAACAAAAAAGCATGTGTTGTGTTCTCAGCCTTGTATGGTAGTGTGCATTGTACTGTACGCAATAGAAATCATTTTTTTGACAGTGAGTTTTGGTCAACTTCCTGGTCATGACATAATGGTGCAATGTTGAATTTCCTGCATTCTGTGTTGGTAATTTGACCTTTTGTGTGTTTTGCCTAGTTTGTTGCACGTTTAAATATGGACTATATGAAATTTTCTAACGTTTGATGTATTTATTATTGGAAGCATATACCTGACAGTTGAAATCTACCTTTCAAACCTCACCAGGATGCTTACTAACTTTATATGTGTTAACATTTACTTATAGTTTAATGAGCTACAAATTATGTTTTTAAGGTCAACAAGTAGGTGTGGTAAATGGTCGTTGCTTTTCCACCAAGGTTGATGTTGATGATCTTATCACAGGAACCACCATGTACAGCACCTGTTAGAAAATTATTTTCACCTATCTAATATATTTTTTCGCTGTGATCAAAAGCATAGTATGTAATAGAAGTGTGTTTGAAAAACTTCAGGAAGTATAAAATCTTCGACTTCAACTCGTGTTTTTAAACTCTTCCTCATTCTCCATGATTCACTTATTGCACTTGTAGGCCGTGAGACCACTCGGCTCTCACTAAGGTGGCCCGGGTTCGATCCCAGGTGACCGCAAAATGAGATTTGTGATGGACAACAAAGCACTGAGGCGGGTTTTCTCCGGGATCTCCGGTTTCCACCGCCATATGATTCCACCGCTGCTCCATTTTCATCTCATGTATCATCAGTGTCACCGCCTGTAGTACCGCATGTAGTAAACGCATTGCACTTGTGCACGAACGAGTGCCGTCGTGGAATCGTGAGAGCCTGGTTCAATTCAGTGGCCTGCGATTTCTGTTACGTGAATAATATGGTAGTTTTTCATTTACCGCAGTTTCTTTTCCATTATTTTCCATTAATTTCCTTCCCCCTTATGAAAGGGTAGAGCCAGACTGAAAAAGTCAATGCCATAGCCGGGATTTGAACCACGGATTTTCTGGTTTCCGTCCAGCCGTTCTAAACCATTGAGCTACTATGGCCAACGTGCTAACATGACATTAAATTCTCCAATTGACTCGTGTTTTTCCCGGTAAACCACTAGGAGTTCTCATAATCACATGAGACAACTACTATGGCGACTTACTATGCTGTAAGTACTTTAAGGCCCGGGCTTTATAGTTTGGACTACTATTAGGTACAATTAATGGAATTTAATTTATATTTAAATTAATTTAGCCGTGTGTAGGATGCACTATGAAAGGGTAGAGCCAGACTGAAAAATTCAATGCCATAGCCGGGATTTGAACCACGGATCTTCTAGTTTCCATCCAGCTGCTCTAAACCATTGAGCTACTACGGCCAACTTGCCAACATGACATTAAATTCTCCAACTGACTCGTGTTTAACTTCCCCCTTATGTTTCAGATGTGTTTCTAGGTTTCACTGTGTATAAAGACGTCGGTGAAAAGTTGTTCAAAGCATAGGGTACTACTCTTCGTGCACAGTAGAGCATTGTTTATCGCCCTCTTTAGTCAGCTCCGACAAACTTCGAGCCTGTAACGGTTAGGGACCTTTGCGTCCCTGAGGGTCATTTACTTGAGGTGTGTAACCTCCTGAAACTTCTGTTTCATCTCTCCTTTACGGAGTGATAACCATACTAGATCTGTATAGGTAGCATTTTGTATTGTAACCTATAGAACAATGACGTGATAAAACTGTAATAAATTATGCAGATAACTACGTAAAACATAATAAAGAAACATGTATTTGTACTTTCAACTGTTCGAGTTGCTATTCCAAGGCTATAGCAACAATAACAACATTCAGATCACCAAGGCAACAACAACAACAAAAGAGACAGAAGAATAAAAAGTAAGAAATGAAAAAAAAAAAAAAAAAAAAATTATTAAAACACCCTAATACATGTTCAGTTTGTTACTATTTGTGCAATTCTCATGTTTCTTAGCCCCATAACGCGCTGTTTGACAATTTAAATATATTCCTTTTTGTTAACTAATTGTTCAGTCGCACGTGTCGTAACAAAAGTCTTTGTGGCTTCAGTACATAGGAGTAATGCGTATACTCGCTTTTGTAATGTTGTAAGTGTTTTACTTTGTGATTAATTGTGGCAGCGAGGTAAGAAGTCCCCACCGCGTGTGTGTGACGAGTGTAATTAAGAACTAGTAAGAGAGTGTAACACTCAGGGCCAAAAGAAGTGGTTTATTTTCTTGGCTCATAAAGCACATTTTCCTCAAGTACAGCAATTTTATCGCATCATCGTGATCCCTTTCAAAGCATACCTGTGCGGTTACACCCCACTCACCCTCTGTCAACTGGTAAGCTCCTTTCACAGCTCGACAACAGACCAGCATCGATTTAGTGGCGCGAGGGGGAGGGTGAACGCGGCGGAAAGCGGATGAAGTGTGCTGCAGGGGTTGAGGGGCGGGATGAAAGTGAAAATGGGTCATAAAATTGCATTATGGGCTCCCAACTCACGTTTGTTATATGTGTGTTATGAGAAGGGATGATGTGGCTGCCATAACAGCAAAGCATCAAACTGGCGACCTTCAGCACAGTGAACCAGATATCGATTTTGTTTGCCCTGCTTGAGCACACGTGGTAGGTAGGGATTTATTGGACCGACGGCTGAGGTCACGTTCCACTTGATGACTCCTTCCGGAACTTTACACTTCATTTACATCCAAATTGGATCACTATCTCAAATTCTTTGGGATCCTGTTGTTCTTTTTATGCATCTCAGAATTTAAGTACTTAGACTAAATTTTAATGCTGAACTACAACTAAATCATGCAGATCTTTAGTTTGGAGGGTAGACAGTTGCATAAATGTGTTCTAATTCTTCCTGTGTGAAGTTACTATGGATGCTTTCGCTGTATTCACCAATCAATAATGGCGCATCCGGTTTGAACAAGACCTCCCTGATTTGGAAGCAGGAGACAGCTTGTTTGGATCCAAGGTTTGTTAAAACCATCATCAAACATCTAAGTATTACAATCTATACTTATGTGAAATAAAATCTAAAGGCATATTTGTTCACATATTCCAACCCATAGGATTAGCAAATTTCGCTGATTTTGTTTTCCCTCTGAAAACTTTACAAATGCGTTGGCTTACTGATTTATCTACAGTTCTAATTCTTATCACACACACACACACACACACACACACACACACACACACACACACACACACTTCGCCATGACTTAGTTCCCGCACTCACAATGACTCACTGCAAAGAAATGAATTCCTTCTTTGATTATTTCTTCTCTGTTTGAATTTTTAAAATGTTTTCTTGATTATATAAGGAGCTTTGTTTTCCCTCTGAAAACTTTACAAATGCGTTGGCTTACTGATTTATCTACAGTTCTAATTCTTATCACACACACACACACACACACACACACACACACACACACACACACACACACACACACACACACACACACACACACACACTTCGCCATGACTTAGTTCCCGCACTCACAATGACTCACTGCAAAGAAATGAATTCCTTCTTTGATTATTTCTTCTCTGTTTGAATTTTTAAAATGTTTTCTTGATTATATAAGGAGCTTTGACTTCTACCTAAATTCTACCTAAGAAAACGTGTTTGCCCCAACTAGGAACTGAACTTTGTTCGTTTAGCTTGAGAAGCCAGAACCCGATTGCTCGACAGAAGTCCATATGTTACTATTTGTGGTACACCAAGTGGCTTCAGACAAGTGTTTGGGTGTATGTAAACAGTAACACAGAGAGCGACTTCTGCATCTGGAATCATTAAAACGACCTGCATAACAGGGCTGTCACAACTGATAAATAACCCGACGCCCAGCGTTTCTGTCCCTGTAACACTTCCACGAAACATTTATTGTAACTTTCGAAGAGTTTACATCTCTTTTAATGACACAAAAGTGCTGTTTGGTGTGATGAATGTCAGAACAAGCTACTAAGTAGTATATGTACAAAGTAATTCATTAGATATGTCTAACTTTAGTTACTGAATCCTTTTATTTAATATTTTTGGTGAAAGAAGAGCTTGATTTTTCGCCCACAAATAAAAATAAATTGACATGTACTTAACATATATATTGATCATAGAAGTGCGTAGGCTTTAAAAGCCGTAGTCATTTGGTAGATAAAGATTATCCGGGGTCGGCCGTGGCCTAATGGAAAATATTCTTCCAGACGTTTCGTTCGAAGCTGTGTCGGACATCCTCAGTCGCAGTCGAGAATACAACCAGAGTGGTACGGCCGCGCCGCTGAGGATGACCGACACAGTTTCGAACGAAACCTCTGGAAGAAGATTTTTCACGGCCCACAAAGCGCGGATAATCATTATCTACTAAATTAATTGTAATTTATATTAAATAAGCAAAATAGAATTATGAGCATACGTCAGGGAATATATTTCCATATCCTCTGTTTTATTATCCAATATTCAGATTAGTTGTAACAATACTTGAAGTGCGCTACAACTTATTTATACATTTCCTACTATAGGTGACAATAATTTTTATTTTATGTCCCTCTTTTGAAATTTTAAGGTGATATTAATGGCTACTATTATGGTTTACATTGTAACTGGGAAAACAAGATTATACTAGATTAGATTAGATTGATTTGCGTTCAGTAGGTTCACTTGTAGCCAGAAAAGGCTGTGAACATTGAACATGTTCAGAATTATGAAGTTTAATAGCATATATATGTACAAAAGATAACATAAGACACATATAGTATACAGGCAATATGAACATTATGAAAACAAAGCAGGGATAATTATATATGATACAAAATCAAACACTTTTTAATTCAGCTTTCACTTAGCTTATGACAGTACGTCTCAACCTTTTTGCAATGGATGCCATACTTGTTATTTCTTAAATACATATACATTAAAAATAAACTTTCAACTTGCATCAAATAATTATTGGTAATGATTTGTCATTGGAACAGTTAGATACTACTTACAGAGCTACAGAAGCATTATCAGGATAATTTGTCATTCAAATAATCTTGTACAGAATAAAAAGATTTTGAGCAAAGCAATTTTAAAAGAATCGAAATTATCAAATTTTTCTTTAAGAACATTAGGAAGTGCGCCAAATAAGTAAGTGCCAAGTGCTTAACAAGTGAAATTTAACGCCACTACTTAAACCTTGTTCATATAACTTAACTGTAAGTCGTGTACTAGACACCAATTCCACTGTCACTGCTGTCGAACTATTTTTTGTGCGATACAAAATAGTTCTTTATTTAGCAAAATGATTTATTTTAATATTGTCGTCGATGGCATTGTCGTGCTTGCCGCGACAAGCGGGAGCCGGGCGCGTGGGCAAGAGAACGGATGCTTGCCAAGAGTAAGAAACAAACAGAGAGAGGCTTCGGAATGTTCTGTCTTTCGCTTGTCGCCGCGAATGTTCTCGGAAGGTCTACGGCATCCTAGAAACAATGCGTGGAGGTATAAATACTGGCAAGTGTTAGAAGCAGCAGTTGTGTGATGGTTATTGCGACAATGGACGTTTGAAGTGTACCGCAGAGATTCTTTTTTTCATTTGTTTACGTGGGCGGAGCACCGAGTCGACCTTGAAGACAGCTGATTGTCAATTTCAAGTCTTTTTACTACAATAAAGAGTGTTCTAAATTTCTACAAACCAGACTTTTCATTCTACGTAACTTTCGCAGCTACAATATATTGGCAATATTTTCAAATTAACATTTTCTAACGATATGAATGTAACAGAATTAATATATCTGCAACGCATGAACATTGTTATCAACAAAATGATAGGTTTAAACTGATCTCTCAAAATGAACAAAGCAAGTGCATCTACCAGGACATGACGCTGCTTTTATTGCCTGACTTTGCTTGCGCAGGGTTTATTTGTAACCATTCAAAGCCGTTCATCAAGCAGTTAGCGGAGAGGCACGTGGAGGAATGCGTCTTACACGCAGAGTGAAATTGTTGCAAGATAACGAGAGGTCCCACATCAACACAAGCACGTTGTACATTACTAAAATGCGTCTACAAGTTGCTACTCATCTCTCTAGCATTCTTGGCGCCAGGAACTTTTATGTGAATGAAGAGCTAGTTGTCTTAATACTGAAGTATTTTCTCAGACGTAAGGCGGTCTTTTATTATTTCAGATTTATCAGCACACCTTTCTTAAAATTTTTTCTGACAGTGGGTTCATTTTCGATTAATTTAAATGCTCTAATCCACCTCCTGAAAACAGTTGAAGCATGTTGCTATGTAGGTCAATATTTGTCTTTGGGTTCATTTGAATTTGGAGACTTTTTTAATGAAATCAAAGCTATTTAGTTTACTTGCATAACCTGCTTGCCCTTCTTATATTTACTTACAGGTCAGAGGCCTGTCGAGGAGTAGATGGGCGCAGGATCAGAGAACCAGGAGTAAGGTCCTAGCCTGGTATGAGAGTGAGGAAGATGGTGAAGGTAAAGGATACAAGGAAAGGTAATGATGTAGCAACTGGCGGCATGAATGGCGATGGGAACAGAAGAAACCGGAGAAAACCCGTCCAGACGCCACCTGGTTCACCACATATTCCGCACAGTGTCTCCTGTTCTGTAACCAGTTGTTGGTTTGAAAGGCATAAATGAATTTTGTTATGATCTGCTTTCGTCAAGGTCTTTGAATCTTAGGCAGAGGTTTACTGCTTCGGTAATACTAATGGAGATGAAATCAAACAAAGTGTTTCATTGGGTAGGACAACTCGCTGTCGTCAAGAAAGCGAAATTTGATCGCAGCCATGGCAACTGTCTGTATGCCATTTGATAATTTTGTTAAAAGTAAAGCCACTAATCAAAGTTCAATATCTTTGATATCTCTGCTAGTTTTCTTTAAAAGATTTAGAGAACTTATTTTTTTTTTTTTTGGGCGGGGGGAGGGGTACATGGGAAATTTAATTTTCATGGTAGCATGGATAAAATGAAATATCATGAAAAACTAAAATTTGGAAGGTTTAAACGTTTAAATTATGTATATTATTGTAACATATTTTTAACAATAAAATATTAAATGTTGCACGTTATTAAAGCCCTCCTAAAATGTAATAATGTATACAATGTTTTTAATTTTCTTGAAACCAATCAAGTATTATTATAAGAATTCTAAATCTGTAAGTATACTTATTATCAAGAAAAGGTCCTTTGGGCCTCTTCATCGTTCAGCCTTTTCCTAAGGCATGGTGGTAGTATGTTTGCCTCACATTCAAGAGGTCCTGAGTTCGGATCTTGGTCAGGGTGAACTATCTGGATAGGCTCACTTTCTTCTCGGGCAGCCAGCAGATGAAAAGATGATTAGATATCAACGTTTCGGGAGTGTGCATCTCTACCATCATCAGGATATTTATAAAATGTTATATCCACAAAATGAAATACTGGATATAACACAACTATAAACAAAGACAAAACACTTCAAAATTCTCATTACTGGACAAAATACTGTTTTCAGTAAATTAAATGCCAGGTCAGGGGATGGCATGAGTATAAAAAATTGTGTCAAAGAAACGTAACTACTTAACTTGATTTTCAAGCTGTATTGATCTTTGCTTCCTAATTCGATGGATTTCCATTTTAAGGCCGGTTTCCAAGAGGAGCTGAACTGAAATCCAGCACCACGATTAAGCGTGCTCCTTTCAGAGGAAATCGCCAAAGCCTCCTTAATTCTCCGCTCCCAGTAACTGTTGCATTTTGCCAAGATGGTCGTCTCCCGAAAATTGGCTCTATGGTCGTTATCAAAACAATGCTCTGCCAGCCCAGACTTCTCAGGTTGCATTAAACGAATGCTCCGTTCATGTTCGATTCTTCTGGTAGCGATGGTCCTTCCGATTTGTCCTATATACGGTGTCCCATATTCACTGGGAATGCGGTACACTCCCGGAACTTGGAAGTCCAGTAAATTGGAAGTAAAGTAACTCACATTCAAGAGGTCCTGAGTTCGGATCTTGGTCAGAGTGAACTATCTGGATAAGGCTTTCCCCGGGATTTTGTCTCATCCTAAAAGATTAATGTCACTTAACTCTAGGCTCTATGACACTGAGGTCATTTGAGCATCTCACCATTCACTCATCATTCGATGTGACTTACTTTGGAGGACGTTAATTAAATATGTGTAGGTATATCTTCATCAAGGTTTAAAGAATGTAAGTTGAAAATATAATAGACAATTAAGTTGTATAGCAAGCAGTACCTTATGCTGACAAAAATTACACCTTCAAGATAACAATAAAAATATGTTTTAAAATTTGTACCGATTTGTACATACATTTAAACGCATGTTTGTTAATTTGGGGCAAAAAAGAAAATAACAATTTGGCCCATGCTTTTAACTGATGTTATAGAAGTTGAAGTTGCGTCAGAAATTTTAATAAATAGGAGCCTCAACAAAATGCAGGTGTTAGGACGTTTTAAGGTTTAAGGTCATTTAACCAAATATACCCGGCTGAGAGTTATCTGACATGCAACTTTCAGGAGAGGGAAAATCTCGGATAAGAAGCTTATCCACGTAATTCACCCTAGATTCGAACTCGGGACCACTTGAATATGAGACAGAACCGCTAGCCAAGCAGAGGTAGGTTGTTCAAAGTTTCAAACACTTACGATGATGAATACGTGATGGTGATCGTAATTTACATTTAGAGACTTTTGGTTCATAAAGCAATGACACGAAATAATTGAAGCAACAATTGGATAAGCAGAATGAAACAGGGTGCAAGCAAATTTTAAAAGTGGTGACAACCCGTTGAAGAAATAAATGGGGATAGCAGATGGAATAATGAATCATCCCCTTGTAAGAGCGCCAAGGGGTGATCCAATTACCAGCTGCAGTGGGGGAGTCGATAATACAGAACTCTAACAAAGCCTTGCCATCCACAAGTTATGCGTGATTCCATTTTGTAAAAACACTTCCGGAACTATATTTCCATTATTTGTTAGGTAAATGAAGATAATCTTTACGTAAATGTACAGGTACACTCTCATCAATCATTGCTTACAACGTTATGAGTTGCAACCTATACCTATTCCTAAGTTTTAAACTGTTTTCCTCTTGCCACTTAATGAATATGTTTCAAAGGTGCTAAACCGTTCGAAATAGCTTTTTTCAGTTCTTTAGATGGTAAATAAATAGCTGCTTACCTGAGAATTCCCCTAGCGTTGCTTCCCTTGCGTATATCAAGGCAAAGTATACCTTAAATATGTCTGGACTAATTTCAGGTACTTGTTAATTTACATAACATACATATTATGTCACTGAGGTGACATCGCGGTAACATGTGTGACTTGCATTCGGGAGATCCTGGTTCAAACCAAAGGGTGGGAACAAACGTTACCGAACGTTATTTTTGCGGTTTAGCTCGGTTGCTAGGCAAATGCTGGGTTGGATAAGTTGTTTGGTAAGTTTTCGTATAGCCCCTTTTATCGTTACATTTCATTTCTTTCACCGCTGTACCAGATATTGGGCTGATCACCCATCCCGGATAATAATACTAATACTTGTTTTACATAAGCTTGCCCCCATATCTCTTAACGGTCACGCGACCTACTCCCTTCTCATTGGCTGCTGTTGTGGTATAGACTGTTGTGCGGTAAAAATTAGTCCGTTATTTAACATGGTGATATATTTTTATATCATGGAAGAGAATTTGTCAAATTTCTATTTTCGTAACTGTTTGAATTACGCAACATTTTAATTTATCTGAAATGCATGTTAATTCTTAAACGAAGTAAAGAGGAGGTTTCTTTGCTTTTGCCCGCCATTCAAATGACACAATAGCACGTGCTTTAGCGGTAGTGATGACATATTTGTTTATATGTCGTTTATCACTGGCCTTGTTTTGAACTGGATTAGTCATATATTGTCATTTGAAGGTGTGTTGTGCCGAGTGCGAGAGCTAAATTATTTTACTGATCGTTTACTGCAGGTTTAAATGTGACGGGATGACACCGCCTATGGCGTATGGCGCGAAAGCATTAGCCAATTAGAGTGAGGGGGAAGGTAGTTGTACGCGGAGTGACACATGTCAGCGGGGCAAGGTTATATGAAACAGAAAGTAAGTTTGCTGGGTCCTCGACAGGCTACTGACCTACGGCAAGAAGAAAAAGGAGTAGTAGTAGTAGTAGTAGTAGTAGTAGTAGTAGTAGTAGTAGTAGTAGTAGTAGCAGCAGCAGCAGCAGCAGCAGCAGCAGTAGTAGTAGTAGTAGTAGTAGTAGTAGTAGTAGTAGTAGTAGTAGTAGTAGTAGTAGTAGTAACTGGTATCTGATATACTTACATTTTATATTGATGCCTTCCTTAGTTTATGGGGAGAAGTAAACAAAGGGAGGAAATGTATTATTCTGCTCGCGACTGTGATTGGAGGGAATAGTCGCGATATTTTAATCCCACGTGCGCTGTCAACGGACTTCTATGCAAAGCTTTGTTTTACTGTTTTTGATTTTTTTTTTTTTTTTTTTTTTTTTTTTAGGATAGCTTATGTGGTAGCACTTTACGTTAAGACTAAATACAAAGGTCTGTATACTGTGTAATATATTTTTCTTTTTGTACGCTAAAACTTGCTGAATGCTTGCAACAATCACTCAAATATTTGATTTCCTCACATAGAACCACCTCATTTATAGCTTAAAAATCAAGTACCGGGTCTTTCTGCGGAATAACAGTGCTAAATAACTGCTGGTAGGCTACTTTGCAAATGACTTGCAAAGTCTACTGGCATGCAACTGGGAAAAAAAAGTAAGGGGAGATGCACCCACTACCGCACACCTAGGGTTTTTTCAAGATTTAAAGAAAATGCAATGCAGAACAAGGAACGTGTTACTAGGTATGATCATGAAGCTAATAACATACAGAAACAGCGTTAGTAATTAACATTCATGAACGCGAGTCATGTTGACTTTTAATAACTAAAGTAAATATAAATGATAACTGCGCATCTCAAAATGTGTTTCCCAGTACCGGACAGACGTAAATAAATACTTATTTCTAAATAAAGGAAGAGGAACTGCATAATAAATCCCAAGATAGTTATTCTTATCACAAATATTGTATTTTTGAGATAAAAACAGAACACGGTAACATGATAATATATTTTTCAAAACATTCTCCAGAGATTGTCACAACAAAATAAAAATTTCTTACAACTAATGAAACATTTTTTTTTTTAAACACAGTGATCACATCTATAAAAATAAATGTTCTCTTGTCCTGTACATTAAATATGTGTCCAACCCTTGCAGGATACACACTGAATCCAAGTCTCATCTGTGACTTCTAAGCAAATGATACACTCTGCTAGAACGCTTCAATTGACACTGGTTTTGGTTCCAAAATTTAATTTTCTTTTAGTCTTCTGAGGCTCTTCACTATTTCTATTTCTGTTGGCACAGAGTTAGAGCTAGGTTCTCTATTCATAGCTTTATTAATGTTAGTCTTGCGTCCCTTTGCTATTGGTTTGTTTTTCTGTTTTTGTGCCTTTTCCTGCAACATCAACTTATACAGAGTCGATGTTAATGTTTCAACAATATATAATGCTACTCCCAGGCTCATTGATCTTTCTATCACATTATTTAATGCTAGTTTCATATTTTATTCTAACCATTTTCCTTTCTTTTTGGCCTATAAACAAAAATTAATCTAATCTCAGTGTAAGTTCAGGGGATAAAAATATACCTTCGCGTACGCTACTGGGAAAATTGTTATCTCACGGTACTGAGCAACTCACACGTACGTATATATAACGTCATAGCACGGCCCGATTCTTTTAAACCGACACTGAATTTTGTGTTTGTGTAGTCTACTTAATACCAAATAATATGAGTACAAATACTTAATAACTTCTTCACCGGACAAGGCAGCAGCAATCTCAGCAAGTTATTAACAGCACAGCTCCAGTTCACTACACGAATTCTCTGAACAATAACTTCTGATTCAACGGTCAAAGAGGAGGAAACCTTTACGTTGGGAACAGAGGTCTAAATACACACCATGAGCTTCTATTATCTATCGGCAACTACGAGATACTGACACCGTGCCGTACTGGGCGCTGTGCGCTACTGGGCGCATCTCCCCTATGTACCTAACTGGAATATAATAACGGACGAATTTTCCTTTGATAAGTCCTTCACCAAAACAATATATCTTCATGTTCAACAATTATATTTTTTTCTGTTTCTGTTTACACATTCAAAACCTACGTCGCGAAGAATGACGTGAAAGCTCGTTTTTATAAAGCTTGGCTAACCGAGATCATTGTTTATTGCTTGAAGCACTTTTGTAATTGTGGTGGCTCGTTTCTTTCAAAGTAGCTATAAACCTTGCGACGAATATTACTTTTAAGATATTCATCATATTCACCTTCCACAAATGACTTTTTTCTTTTTGGGCGTTTTCCTGGATTGGGAAGTGTTCACAACCTCACTTCGAGGGACATTACTACTTGGCACTGAAATATTGGTATATTCTGCTGACAAATTGACGTCCTCCATTGCTAAAGTCAGGTATTTTTCACTTAACTTGCAAAACACGTTCAATATAATTTGTTTTTCACCAATTTTTTAACGGCATCCCTCTGTGATGTTTTCATATTGCAAAGGAGCAGCCGTGTTGTACAACTTATCTCCGACTTCATTCTGCTTTTAAACTACGCAAGCGCAAGGTGCACTCTGATTAATATATACAAATTACGCTTACTGTATCAAACAAAATCTAATTAACTACTGTTTGACTGTTGCATTTTTAATACTATGAAGTTGTTTATATATTTTGCATCCGCATAGAATTACAAGGCTTAACAACTATTTGAGTTGTGTTTCAAATGGGAAGGTGTTTTTCCTTGAGCGCTACTAGGTGAGCAACCAATCGGAGTCTTGCGGTGTTATCGTATTGCACTCCCCCTATGTGGTGTGTGCCGAGCGGCAAGCTAATCAATCTCTAATAAATGCTATTCGCGCTAAGACAGAAATTCAGATTTTGGAAAAACTGATCCGTGAGTAAGGAGAGAGTAATGTATTTAACATAACCGTAAAAACAGCATATTTTTAGCTCAAACAGTTTTCCTAATACAAATTAATAAATTAGATACCATTATATTATAACAATGCATTGCAACGTCAGCACTGTAATGAATATTAGTTGGCATGTATGCGTGAACGTATATGTGAATTTACTCAGAACTGAAACGTAAACATTTGACATGACGTGGTAAAAGAAATATGTACTTTGTATAAGCCAAGGTATTTGTTAAATTCGATGAGAGGTAACAATACACTTCTTGCTAGTCTGGCAGAACGTGTCTGGTCGCATTATATCTTTGTTTATGAATGGTTCGTAATCTCTATTTACTCTAGAGTTAAAAGCAGCATTATTCAGTTACTCTTCCATGTAAAAGTGTATCAGCTGGATCAATGAGGCGCGATCCAGCTCCCCCTCCCCCTTACTACTGCTAGAACAATCCAATAGAGTTAATGTGGGCTCAAATGATGTTGCAAACAGAAATAATATTTTTAAATTCAATGACGTTGAACGACTTATTCACGAAGAAATTGACAAGGAACACAACAAGACTGGCAAAACTGTGTGAGACATAAGATAAAACTACAAGAAGACGACTTCTGGAAAGAGATAGCAAGTAACGAGATTTCGAAACCTATCATCATAAATTTGTAGTACTCAGACGTTGAAGATAATGACGATGACGAAGTTTTTCTCAACGTAAGTAATATTCACAACTATACGGATGCACCCCGGGTATTTTCGTTGGATTAGAAAAATATTATTAACTATTATTAACTTCAAACTAAATAATATACAAATATTCATGTTGCAATTGTGATTTCAAGAACTGCATTATTATAAACCTTTGGAAAATTCAGTTTGTGTTCCCTTACGTCTAGCGGCACGAACACTCGCAAGTGTACGAGAGAGAGGGAAGTATAAAAGGAGTGGGGATAACGAGGTGACAACGCTGAAGACTCTAAGGCACCTGATTGGCTACAGGCGAGAACTCTTCTCATTTGAAAAACATTTATAAGGATGTGCTCAACATACACGTGCTTTTTTTACATCGTCCCATAAACTAAGGACAGCACCGGCATAGATGGTTAGTTCCAACTGTAACATTTACCATATTGTTATATTATATTTATGATTGCTATTATTGTTATTGATGTTTTCTTTGTGGATAACATAAGATTAATACGCAACCCTGCCACTGTGGAGATTTCTAATTTTAGGGTAAAATGGATTCAATGTACGAAGTTGTAACTTTCGTAATTGATTCTTTTATATAGATTTTTCTCTTAGGTTTCGATTCACGGCTTTTCCTCATTCCTTTAAACCAACTAAGAAAATAAGAATAAGCTTCTCTGTAACGTTTACCAAATAATGTTTTCATTCGGCCAAACATGAAAAAGCGTGCTGTGAAATCTAAGAGTGAGAGGAGTCAGTGGCATGCGCAGTGAGAACCTTAACCGTAAACCAGACCTGCTGTCCCTCTTATATTAAAGGTTGGGCTTGAAGGCATTCTTGTCAAAGTGACTCACCGTCCCCGTTCACACGTTGCTGCTGTTGGGCAGGAATTCAACTCATTTTTAGTTTCTCTTACCTAAGGTGGAGGAACTGAAGTACTTAATCTAACCAGATGTTAGCTGAAGTACCCGAATACAAAAATGTAGTTTTGGAAAAAAAGGTGTATATCCTTCTAGGTTCCTCAGAAAATAAAAACATCTAATACTATGGTAAGCTACTCCAATTAGAATATGGGAAGATTTCAAAGTCCTATAATTAAAAGTACACAATTCTAAATTACCCTCTAAGTTCTATGAATACAAATCCTGCTCCTTTTTACCGGAATATTGACTAATAAGATTAATAATGTAATAAAATAACAGGGAGACAGAAATACGAAATTGCAATTAATAACTTCCAAGATCAATGCATAACTTAAGAAACTCCAGTTTTAATTTTGACAGGTAGTCAGAAATCATTAACAATAAAATGTGTTGAGAAACAGCAATCGGTCATAAGTCAAGCTCCTAAGACAACTGAACGTTCCGTAGGACTCATAACAATACGTCAATTAGCTCAAGGTTCACCAATTAGACCTCAGTACGTTCATAAATCACAGGTTTGCCTTCAAATATGCAGCTAAACAAATCGCGATGCTTATAGGAGAAATATTTTTTTAGAATTTACCATGTCAAAGAGTAAAACCGTTTCAAATACGAATGTAAATATTTTAATATTTGGCCATTTGTAATTCAGAAACATGGTTGGGTTAGTTATGAGGTAGGATTAAGATTTCATTACGGAGGGGATTTGTTACGTAGGCCACCATGCTGGGTCCATTGTTCCTATGCCCCAAGTGGGGGCACCTCCGGTAGGAAGGATGAGGCGAAGGAGAGAGAGGGCGGCCGTCCGAAGGAGCCACATAGTACAGAGGGCAGGGTCCCTACAGTTTACTTGGATAGGCCAGGACAACGAAAACGCTCCTCTGCAGCGGGATGGCAACGAGCCCAGCAGCTGAGCCCTAAAGGTCCCAGGCAGGCGATCCGAGCCCCAAAGGTCCCTGGCTGGCGGTGCCGAAATGGTTACAGCAGAAGAGCGGAGACCGGCAACCTACCTACCGGAGGAGTAGGTAGCTTTACTCAGAGCATATCATCCCGCCATGCACCGCCGAGACACCCGCCGACACTTCTACCCTGAAAGAGACCACAAGATGAGAGGTGATGTGAAATGATAATGGAGATGAAATGGAGGGACAAGAAGTTCGGGGGATGCAGTTAACTTACCCAGCATTCATCTAGTGACACGGAACCCGTCCCCCCCGAAAAAACTCCATGGGTCAGGTAGGTCGGCCACGGGATTCGAACCCAGGTCTCGCGAAAGCGGGCCATAGACCAAACCGCCTGAAACAATCCCGCTCGGATAGTTATGAGATTTATAAAGAACATGTGTTTTTAAATTTGGTGTTTTCCGTGTGTTATAGGCTTACAGTACAGAAATATTTATCTGTGATCAATTATCTAAGCGTTTGAAGATCGCGCTCAGATCAGCGCAATGGAATTCTCCGATTACTCTTCTCATTGTATTTATGGATACACCGCCAAGACACCCGCCGACACTTCTATTCCAAAAGAGACCACCATATGAGAGAGCTTAGTATTCTGCAATGCTACTATAATTTAAGTGTCAAACAACAAAATAATTGATATAAAAACAAATGCATTGTGATTGTGATGGCGAGTACGGCAGGATGTCATTTGTCATTACCATCCCCTCCTTGCCTTCTGCACATTAACTGTTTCAAGGATAGATTTTACAAGCGAATAAATAAAAGGTGTCTATCACGATAGGTTTTGCAGTACGGAATAAGCCAGGGATATAATAGCTAAAAGGAACGCATCTGTTGCCATTTTTGCTAACCTTCTTCGTCCCTGCTCTTCTTTGGAGTGGCTCCTTTCAATTGTTCGCAAAAGCAGAAAATTGATAATGCTGGTTTATGAAGAATAAGTATAGCCTTTCTTTACTGGTTCCATTGCTACCTAGGTTTTGAACCAGTTAACTTTATAGCCCCTTGTTTGACAGGGAACGAGGTATATGTCCCATTATCTCTTGTAGCACGTCATTATGGCAACGCCCGTGCTACTACCTTGATATGCCTGGTGTAATTTCAATTTGTACCACAAAGGATTCGGTTGAACGGACTCTTGGCAAAACACGTTCGCTTCTAACCACGATATAATCATCGATAAAGGACACTTGGAATTACTCTTAGAGATTTATTCTTAAATATAACGATTTTTCTTGCTACCAGTTAGACATATCCTTATCTGACAGGAGTTCTTTTGTGTTCAGAAACGATGTCTACCTAAGTTACCACAAAAGACGGAATGGGTGTGTTATAGCTCACCGCTCTCGCATTGCTGTGCTATTGCCACCTTAACATATCTGGTATGCTGCAGTGAGGTGGCTGTCATGGTTAGGATGCACCTACCTGCACTTGTTTGCATGCGCGAGCGATAAGAGTACAGTCCTGGTACAGTACACACACCTCTAACCTTTAATGATGACCGTCCTTATGATCGAATGGTTAGACTTTGGCTTCCGGTTTGGCAAGGTTTGGTTTGGAGCCGGTTACTTTTCCTTATTCAGAACCATTCCGCATCCTCTGCCGTCTGGGTGGTAGGAATGGGAGAGTGAATGTGTCCAGAGGTCCAGAGGTAGTCCTAGTCGGGCGGGGCTTTCCCCGTCCGGGTGTCTTATGCCGCAGTACCTAGCCGCTTTGCGGCTTAACCTGCGAAATGAGCTAGTAGATCCATGTTCTACTGGGGTGTTTGAAATTATTGAATGTTTGAAATTTTTGAAGTGTTTGAAATGGGTTGCCCCTCTTGTCGTGGGCAGCTGCACTTAATCGTTCTCCCTTTTTGGGAGACACGATTTAGTTTTTTGCTCCGTTTTGGGTACGGGTTGTGTAGCGCTTTGTCCTTCGGCGTAGAAGTTGCTCCCAGAGACATCTGGGGTTTTCCTTGGTTACCCAAGGGGTCCCAGGACGTCTCTCGGCAGTCTGAAGGACGGCAAGCGTCTTTGATCTCTCGGGTCATACCTTCCCAGGGAGTTCACTAAAGGGTTGGGGTGCATTTGGATTTTGTCGTACATTGATCGTGCCCTCTCGCGAATGACAGCGACAATGTACGGGATCTGGGAGTGCTCATGTAGGATATGAGCCGGGAATCTCCAGCCTGTATCGTAGATGATGCGGAGTGCCTTGTTCTGCAGCGTCTGGAGCCTGACGAAAGTGGTATTAGCCACTGTTCCCCAGATCTCACAGCCGTACAGAATCATAGGCGGAATGATCGCCCGATACAGCTGGAGTTTGAGACGGATCGGCATGGTTGATCTGAAAATAGGGTATAGGCTCCGGAGTGCGACGTGCCCCAGCTGGACCTTGCCCTTGACGTGCGGAACGTAAGTTAACTTACGGTCCAGGGTCACCCCGAGATACTTCGCCGTTTGCACCCAAGGGATTCGACGGCGCCGTAAAACGAAGTTCTGCTGCAACCGGTTGGCTATAGTTTTCGCCAGGAGAATAGCAGAGCTCTTCTCCGGGTTAATTGCCATTCGCCATTTTGCGCTCCATTCGCCAATGGCCCGGAGCATGTGCTTAATGCAAAGGTAAAAAATAAAACGTTAAGAAAAATCCATGGTTGAGAACGTGGAAGCACCACCATTAAGTTGATTCTCAAGAAAGACCTCAAAGTGACCATAGAAATTAAAGAGGTTATACAAATAAAACAAAAATGATAATCAGTTACATATCATTATTTTTTATGTTTATATTAAGGTAACATAGAGATGACCACTACTGATGCACAAACATTGCTACACAGAAATGGCAGTAGAGAAAACGTTGAGTTAAACTTAAAAAGAGTGAAATAAGAAATAAAAATAAAAAGGAAAAAAAGCATAAAAAATAACAGGAGTAGAAAGCTGGAAAACGAGCGGAGAGGGGGTTGATAAATGCTGTGAAAGTTAGAGGGCGCTCAAGTATAGGAACAAGAGAAAAAGGTAGCCATAGCAACCGCTTGGTGAAGTGTACAAGACAAGACGAAACATTAAAGGCAAAGGAAATTTGCAAACTTTGATCTTGCCTTGAGTTGCTGTGAAGCAGAAAAGAAAGGAAGGAAAAAAAGTGTAAGCGGCCACATAGCGGTATCAAGGCGGATTTGTACTACCAGGAGACGTTCATCCGGCTGCCTTTGTACTGCATGGCGCATTTCTGCCCTTCATGGGAATGTTGCGGTCACTTCTCTTTGAAATGATTCTCAACTACTTCACCATGACTTAAAAACTCCCATTCTAATGTTACTATAACATACTATTTCATTAAACCGATCTAAACCATATATTTTATCAACTTCGCGTTAATCCAGATAAATGAGTGATGTACAATAGTTTCTAATGGGTACAAGAAAGTTACTGGAGTATGAAGAAATAATCAAATCCTTAAAAAGGGGTCCTGTAAAATTACTATTCTTTGCATGATAATAAAAACAAATGAACAACGACATAACACATATTAAAGAAGTAGATGTTTGAAACTTTTAACCAACGACATATTTGAAATGTTTAATGCAACAAAAGTATACTAGATATTAACTGTGAGCTCTAACGACATTTATAATTTTTGTGTGCTAATATTTAGTTTATCTCCTGTGGATTCCTAGTGTTACAGAAGTATACAACTATTCTGAGTGAAGAGAACTTCATAGGCTCTTTTGATAAAAGGTCATTGTTCATGTTGACATATAATTAATGAAACTCAATAAAACCATGTTTGAAAAAGGGGGAAAAAACACACATTTTGCATGAAAAGATTGGTTTGGGGTGGGGAGATTTTATTCAAATTCTTCGTGTTGCATTCTTGGAAGCTGGTATTTTAAGTAAGTATTTGGTAATTTATCTGAGTTGAGCCATGCTGTAGACACACACACACACACACACACACACACACACACACACACACACACACACACACACACACACACACACACACACACACACACACACACACACATACACACACACATACACACACACACACATACACACACACCTCGGTAGCGTAGATGGTAGCGTGACTGCCTCACGTTCAAGAGGTCCCGAGCTCGAATCTCGGTTAGGGTGAGTTACCTGGATAAGGTTTTTCTGGGGGCTTCCCTTATCCTGAAAGACAAATGTCGGGTAGCTCTAAGCTCTATGGACTCCGCACTCATTTGAGCATCATTTCACCCATTTCATTCTTCGTCCGATATGACAACGTTGCAGGACGTAAATTACAAAAAAAAAAAAAAAAAAAAAAAAAAAATGCCCACACGTAGGTCTTTTTACGTACCTATATATATTATTTTTCAAGCGCCTCAAAACATGGATTTCCGTTGAAACCTCGACATAGAATTTTTGACTGCGTGGTTCCGAGGACAGGGATTCTTTATTTGATGGAAATTCATAGGCCAGCAGTTATTAAACAAATAATAAAGAAGAAATAAGGAACAAAAAGAAACATTCAGTCAGAAGTCCTGGAGGAAGTACATACAAGTACCTGTAATACAATCAGTTATATTTTAGTCTTCTGCCTGGCAATTACGGTAAATATTTTCAAGAAGCGTTTCTATTGTTTAACAACATAAAAATATATTTGCAGGCTGTGTTAACAGTCATTTGTTTAAAAAGGAGAAGCCTTTTATGGTAGTCGTGATGTGACATTACTTTCTGTTTAACTTGTGGGAAAAACGGGCAGCTTCGCATTTTGAAATTAACTACCATTATTGTATAGCTATTTCTGGATGTGTATATTTTGTGCAATAAAGTGTGCTTTTCGGACCTTTTATATGTGTATGAATGTATTTACGTATTAGTATGAAGAATAAGAATTATCCATGACCTTGAATTTGGCATTTTCATATGTAAAAACACGAGTGAATTTAAAATCATCGATGTCATCGCATAAACAATTGCATTTGATAGGAATATTCCATCTGTTAAAGCCCATAAAATAAAAGTTCGGATGCTGACAAGAAATGATACATTGACTTCAAAAGAGTGTTGCTATGATTTTATGAATATGAACATAAACTTCTCGTAAAAGCCACACGCATTCGCTTTAGCTACCCAGTATTTGTAGTTTGCTGTATTGGTGTTCTGCTTTCCAGTTGGTAATCTTCCTTTTGGTGATGGCTACAAATAAACGAGTAAATAGTATAATGATAATGATGACGGCAACTCTAAGGGGACTGGGTGAATCAAACAACTGACACCTCACACCCCAGATGCACATTGCCGCGGTAGAAGAGGGTGAGCTAGCGTATACGGTTAGATAGTATGGGCTGAAACATACCAGAATGTTAGTTTCCGTCATGCAATAATTGTTGCCTATCGTAGCTCCTCAAATTACTCACGAAACTGAGCGTGCCACAACCCTCTTACATAAACTGAGGAATTTGCACCTTCACGGCTGGGCATGAATACATGCAGATTCGAGGATGGGAATGTACCCATAACTTCTTCTTTTCATAGATTAGGTCTTTGTGCCTATTCTGGCCTTAATCTCATCTTCCGTTCTATGTCCCTCTTTCCTTTAGGTTTGTGTTAGTAAAGTTATATTTGGGTTCCTCATTTCTTCCCTTCGTTTCAAATGTGCATTCCATTGTTTTGTTTATATAGTTCTGTTTTAACAGTTACTTTGAAAATATTTAATTCTAGTCTAATAATTTCATTAGGAATATTGTCCAACTTGGTGTAATCTTTAGCTGCTCGTAAATATTTCATTTCTGCTGTCTAAGTTTGGCTTAACGCAGGCTTGACTACCATACAGTAAACGGATACAGCCTTCAAATTTTATTTAAGCAGGATATGTAGCAGAAATAGAGTATAGGCCAAACATAGAGTCATATACAGTTCAAGCTGCGTAGTTAGAGACGCTAGTGACCATTCTCTCTCTCTCTCTCTCTCTCTCTCTCTCTCTCTCTCTCTCTCTCTCTCTCTCTCTCTCTCTCTCTCTCTCTCTCTCTCTCTCTCTCTCTCTCTCTCTCTCTCTCTCTCTCTCTCTCTCTCTCTCTCTCTCTCTCTCATGAGCTCATGCAAAAGGCTATACATATTATCACTGGTAATGTGGAAAATTGTAGTTTTATTTAACTGAAACCATTGCTTGCGATTATTTATTATAATTAACATAAAACAAGAAAACGTTCATCGTTGAAGACTTTTAAAATGAATAATAATAACAATGGTTTCTCCTTTTTCTAATTCCAGAAGCTGCATTTCTTGTAATATTTTAATACAATATTTGGATTGAATGTGGCATTTATCCTACAGGGAAGTGATATCACATTAAAGACTCATCTCTGAGAGGTACTGAGATGCACACACCTTACGACACAAACTGTTGAAATACGTAATAAGAATTCAGTACACATTCGGAAGGTAAGGTGGCACATCTCGAGATTGATTGTGTTAGTTTCATATGCCAGTGACGTGCTTGTTCTTTGTGAAGGCGTTCAACCAGCGGTGGCAACACCAAAGTGAAAATATGTGAACTAACAAAAGGGTTGACTAGTCTTAACGCTCTTATAGTTGTTTTTGTTAATTGGAGCCAGCACTGTATACGGAATTATTAATTAACATATTTGCATGTCGGAGTAACAGCGCAACCGTTAACCACAAAGAGCTAAGTGGGCTGAACTCTCAATCAATACGTGTCCATATTATCAGAATACCTTTATAAATAAGCTAAAACATTTCATATTCATAATTTGAAAAGCTCTCTTGAAAATAAATAATTCAAAACAACGTTCTTCAAACATTGCACTTTAAAATTGAATTATACACAACAAAAGTGTTGTGAAATTTATTAGACTTAAGTGCATTTTTATGGTAAATAGCTGCAAGTTCCGAGTTTGAATATCATTTTCAAATGCTTTATACCTTAGATGAATGCCTATTATTTTCCATTGTGAGTGCTCTTTTCCTTCGATAGTTTCTTTTTCTGTAAATAATTATTTTAATCCACAGTCTCTAAAATTTACACAAGCCAAGAGATGCACACCATGGAACATCTAATACTTACTCGTAATTTAATGGTGTGTAATTTTCACAGATGATACTGAGAAGATATATCCTTGCAAGTTAATTGAAGTAAATATGGTCACCTATCTAGTAATACAAGATAAAAGGTTGACTTTGTAGTTTTATTCTGCTTATTGTATAGACAGCCCTTTAATTCTGATGATGGAACATTCAATAATTATTTCTCACATTAAATTTTTAAGACAGAGCTGGATGCTTGTATGTTAGATACTGGCTGTTCAAGGCATGCAAAAACATTTGATCTGGAAGAAAACATGTTACACAGATTGGTGCAATTCTACTGCTATTATTAAATAAACCAAACTTTGCTTGAAGTCTAATCTTTTCCTCTGTAATAGCAAGTTTTGATAACAAAAGCATCAATAGTCAGGACTTGAGAGCATACAGAACTTCTTCTATTTCCTTATCCTTACTAAAATTCCCCATTATTGTGGTGTTAGAGGACTACCTCAAACCCGTCTTTTGAATTCTGCTAAGTAATAACAAAGTATGTTATAGACTTTACTTTAGAGTACAGCATAGAGCGGTATTTGCTTTACGAAACATTAGTGTTTAACTAGACGAGATCAACTGAAATTCATTAAAACCGATTTAAAGTGTTTCTAATCAACCAAAACTACAAAGCGTAAAATACAGAGTAAAACAACATGCTCTAAATTTTTAACTTAATTACATAAATGTGTTTTAGGGCACTTAAAACTAAGGTAATATTTAATATACAACATAGAGCCCTTCAGAAATGGAAAATGGATGATATTTCCAGTTATGCAAAATTTAACCGCTGTTTACACAAAGTTAAAGCTGATATTCTGTCAATTTTTCAAACTAAGTTTTATGAAATTGTAGAATTAATGAAGTTATCTGATTCTGTTTCTTGCTGTTGTTCTGAAAATTGAGGAAGAATCGCTCAAAATACATTACACAACAAAGGATATTTGCATGATTCATCTGCTCAAAATTGTAAGTTCTGTTCCTAATAGGTAGTAATTAGGAGCAAAGTCTGCTACTTTGGATAAGTCAATATGGACGTCACTAATGACAATTTTAAAGCCCCTTACTAATGAACTATGAATACAAATGTACAGACCTGCAGGCACTTTATTTGTACACATATTACAAGTCTGCTCTCTTATAGTTGTGCCTTTTTTAAATGCTGAAGTATCGCATCACTTTTTATTTTCTCTATATACCAGTATTAGTCAAAGTATGGATACCGCAAATACGTGTTTTAAATCTCTGCATCCAGAAATAAGAATTTTAAGAAAACGTTGCAGGTGTGTGTGTGTGTGTGTGTGTGTGTGTGTGTGTGTGTGTGTGTGTGTGTGTGTGTGTGTGTGTGTGTGTGTGTGTGTGTGTGTTTCTTCTGAACTTAACTCCAAGAATGGGCTAACGATTTTCACAAAAATGTCCCACCCATGGAAAGGTAGAATCAGACAGAAAAATTCAATGCCATAGCCGGGATTTGAACCACGGATCTTCTGGTGTCCGTCCAGCCGCTCTAACCAATTGAGCTACTGTGGCTAACGTGCCGACATGACATTAAATTCTCCAACTGACTCTTGTCCCACCCATGGATCATTTTGTAATAATTTTGATTTTCTCACAAATTGTTCTAACATTTATGATTAAAATATCACACGTTGAAGATATTTTCATGAAAAATAAAAAGTATATCTTGAGGTTCTGAAGTCTTCATCCTAGATGATTGCATAATTAGTCAACCGTAAAAGAGATAGAGACAGAGACAGAGAAAGAGAAAAAAATTTACTGCATAGCAACTGTACTTCTCGTAAAGTAACTACTTTGTATCAAATATCTTTTGAGGAACTTAACTTAGCATTTCCGAAATATTTCTTGTTATTGGTCTACGTTTTTCAATATCTGTGATATTTTTTTTTTTTTTTTTTTTTTTCAATTGGGAAGTCGTTACTCATTTGTTATCTCTTGGCCGCTTAAACAAAATGGAGTAAGCCACTATATAGCAACCACTTCTTTAAAGATTTAATTATCGCTTTACGCTTAGTAAGTTCTCCTACCTTTTTTGCACTCACAGGGTTCTTGTACTGAAATTTCAAATTAATTAGCCTGATGCGGATTTTATAAAATTAAGGGATTCCCAAAGTGAATTACGCACTTATTAGCAATATCAATATTAACATAATTAAAAAGAAACTTCTATGAATTTTAATTGTTAAATATCCTCACTGTTTACTCTTTGTTCATCAAATATAACGTTTTACCCGCTTTGAATAGTTGTCTATGTTCCGCTGGGAATTCTTCTCTCAACAAAGTTGGAGAACCACTCCGATAGAGAGAGTAGAAATATTTATTTTATTGACATTTCTCCTTTTTTCGCGGAACAATTGAGAAATAAAATAATGTGGTCTTAGAATTGCAGCTATAAAGAACACAAAAGGCAAAGAAGCTGCTCGGTCTGGAGCATTGTGATACCAACACAAGAACGAAAATCTGGGACTCCTGAAACAGACATGAACGAGGACAGTTACAATGACGTCAAGTCTACGCGTGTCAGGACATTCACCGCTCCATATCTGAGTGTGAACCCTGGGATACCATTCCCGCAACAAGTCTTTTCGTTGAAGGAATGACATGTTTTCTAACTTGCTTCTCTATCAAAGGTATTAACCATTAATGACGTCACTGTTTTCAAGGCTGTTGTTTAACAGGAAACGGAGACTGGTTGCTGTAAAATGATAAAATTTGAGGGTTATTTTTTGTGAACAATGGTTTTGAGGTTCTTTTGTTTCATTATATCTTCGGCATATTTTGTCCTTAAAGCAGTTAGGTCTTTAAACATGCATTTAAATGGAACGCACATATTTTTAAATCTGTTTCGTCGTATCCCGCTTATTTACTGTGTAACTTGGTAATCTCTAGTAGGGTACTGACTTGTGATTTTTAAATTTATGGGCCTGGTTACTAAACGGGGAACCAATATATAAAGAGAACTATTTTTTCCATTACATAACCTATACGTATACATATATATCTAGTACAGAGGACGACATAAGTATTCGAACGTAAGCATATTTATTACTTATATTATTTTAAAACTACGCAGAGTAAGCATACGTAAATACAACTGGTACAAAGTAAACTTGAGTCTTCCATTAAACATATAAACTCATAAATAGCAACTGAAACTAATTTGCACTACAAGGAGAAATAAAATGGTTACTTTACATCTGGTCATAAGTATTCGAACAGAGAACATCTAGTATTTAGTTATCATCTCCTTTCTTTGAATTACTGCTGATAATCTTTTGGGCATTGTCTGTATGTGTTGTTTAGTGACTGCAGAGTCCATATTTCTCCACTCTGTTTGAAAAAGTTCTTTCAGAACTTGTTTTCAGCCTTGTTTATGATGTGATGCTTCCTCACACGCTCCTCGAGTTCCTTCCTGGTGTTCGCTATAGGATTTAAATCTGGAGATGTCTTCAAAGTGTGAGGAGTGCTGTACACGATCCAAAGCCTTATAATTTCAGCAGTATGTTTCGAATCATTGTCCTGCTGTAAGTAATAATCATGCCCAAATCCCAGCTGCTCTGCACTCTTTTTAAGATTGTTTTCAAAAATCCTCTTGTATTCAAATTTGTCCATGATCCCATCTATGAACACCGGTTCCCCAAAGCCAGATGAAGCTATACAGTCCCATACCATCACACTACTGACATCATGTTTCACTGTAGCTACCATGTTCTTAGGTTCTCATTTTGTATTTGGCAGTTTCCACACTTTAAGACGTCCATCGCTCTTGTACAAGCAGAATTTGCTCTCGTCTGAGTAGGAAAACTTATCCCAGAGTTCTGTTGGTTTCACCACACACTGTTTAGCAAATTCTATACGCTTTTTCTTATCCACCTTATTAACACATGGTTTCTTCCTAGGAACGTGGGCATTGTACCCAGTACTATTTAAAACCCGTTCAACTGTTCTGGTGGGAACCAAAGTGCCAAAATATTGCTCAAGGCATCCTCTAATCTCAGGTGCAGTGATTTTCGAATTCTGCTTCACCACCTTCTGTCTCTGGTGGTGAGTATAGAAGGAGCGCCATTTCTAGGTTTATTTACAACAGTATTTGTCAGTTTGAAGCGTTGAATTATGCAGAACACTGTAGTTTTATTCTGTTAAAGGTTTTGGCAATTTCAGAGAGAGATTTGTTTTGTTTGTACATATTTATCACGATATTCCTCTCTGTCACCGTTGTCTCCTTACCTTTACGTCCCATATTACCTGTGAGTTCACAATCGGCTGAATAACTTTAAACACACTGTCTCATAGCATGAACACAACTGCTATGTGGTAGGGGCGTGTAGGGTACGTCCAACCACCTTTCTCTCTGTTCGATTGGGTACGTTCGAATATCTATGTTCTCCAATAAGAGGGACAATAGAATAAATACAGTACATATTGTGTAATAAATACATGTAAAGTGATACTTTAGGTATTGTTTTCGAGACATAAAAGGTTAATATTTACATGTTTAACAATTCAATGCTGCCAAATATATATTACAGTATTTATAGTACGTACAATGTTAACATGTTATATTATTCAAATGCTTCTGTAGGCCACTGTAAATGAGAGGACAATTCAACTAATGAGTGGGTATCTGTACAATTCATAAAATCAGTTTATACTTCTTAAGTTACATTTCGAAAGAGATTATCTCTGAAGTACATTTTTCTAGGCATAACACCATTTTGTTAGTAAATATAAAAGATGTAACGCCCAAACTTGGCATACTTATATAATAATATAACGTTAAGAACATTGAACTAGAACAGTTCTTTTGAATGTGTAAGATTGTGAAATATTGAAACTTTCTTTGGAAACTGTAAGCAATACATTTGATTAATCTTTTCATTAATTAAGTTTTCGGCAGCATTAAACAAACACTTAATGTGTGGCGGAAGCCCAATTATCTCTTCGAGTAATTAACTTTGCAGACTCTTTTATACACACCAACAGGAAATTAAGAAATATACATTACTCTAATTTTTACATTGATTAATAAGCAATAAACTTTAAGATATTTTAAATGAAACTAAAAGCAATATTTGTAATTATAGTTTGCTGCAGTTACAGCTAATTTACATACGTTTAGAAAAAGAACAAGACAAAAATAACCTGTATTAAAATATTACATTAGAGTCTAACTACACACTCAAGTTGGTAACAAATGACACTGTATTCAATTCACAGACATGGCTGTATCACGCTGCATTGCAAAAATAGGCCAGCCACAAAGAAGAAATATAAAATGGCATATTCAGTGTACTGAATGTATAATGTATTGAATATATTCACTTTGTATTTTACATAAGATCTTTGCCATACATTTAAGTTTTAATAAAGTAAACAACTTACCTTTACTTTAGTTTTCCATTCCTTTCAGATCTTCATGAACAATTTGGCTAATTATTCTTATACAGAAACTATCTACATGTAAGAATTTTCAACAGTTGCTTAGGAAGAAGCATATCCTGTACATGCAAAGAGAATGGAATGTCAACTCATCACATAACGACGAGGGATGCGGAGTTCGAATCTCGGTCAGTCTGAGTTATCTGGATAAGCCTTTTCCAGGAGTTTCCCTTATCATGATAGATGAATGTTTTCTAACTCTAAGCTTTATGAACCCTAGGCTCATGTGAGCATCTTTTTACCCATTGAATTCATCGTCCGATATGACTTAACGTTGCAGAAGTTAAATTAAAAAAGAAAAAAAAATCACATAACGATTTACAGATTTTACTGTTACTTTAGCCTACTGTATTCTCGTTATATCTACAAGGAGGCGTATTAAAATCATTTATATAAATACTTATGTTAATTAATATGAAATAGATAGAAGAATAAGCGTTTTTAAAGGTACTTTCTGCAAGTGCACTCATCTGAATTTTTCTGTTCCTGTTTGTCAAATTATTAGTTAGCTATTTAGATTTTAGAAATAGCTTTGTAAAATGTTTTTAAATCGGAAAATTGAATTAAATCTAAAGAATTTAATAACATTACTGGGAATTGAAACATTGCCTTCCGAACCTTTGACACTAAACCACCACGACAATGCTTTCAAACCAATTACCTTTCATAGCAGTCAGTGAAGCTTATTTGTAAGTACACATTGTTTAGTTTCTCCAAGAGCTCACGAATTACATTGACCTGTGTGCAGGTAACCAATGTGTATTACCTAACTGAAACAATTCCTGTGCATATACCTATTTATTACATTTATTAAGAAGATTACATGCCAAAAGTGCATAATTCCCTAAGAAATGACAGTGGATATGAACATAAGCAATTTTTAAAAATTGTTCTCTAGAGGTTTTGAAACCAAACATCTGAAGCATTTTCTCTTCCGAAGTTATTAACTGCTACTAATTTTGATTGCAATATTGTGTTTACTTTCAGTAACAAAGCAGTGTATAATTGAATGGGAATCTGTGGAAAGGTTTCATGAGCAGCAGAACCCTTTTTGATAGCAGTCAGGCAATAAAATTAAGCCCCTTCCGGAACGCCAGCTGGTCTGCGGTTTATAAGTTGTTGGACAGTTTAATATCTAGTCATAATTTATTACAATATTTCCAGCATACCACGTGTCTATAGGCAATCAATGGTCACGCCCCCAGCGTGTTTAAAAACGGAACTAGAGGATGGATAATTATACACACATGGTCTCCAGATTACCAACAACGTGTCCTCATTCCTAGCAAGTAGGGTACTCGTGTAGCTAGCTATTGATAAACAAATTCAAATATGATGTACACTGTCAAGTGATTTTACTTATCGGGAGCTCAGAGCTATGGATTTTATGAGAAAATATTACAAAAGAATAAGAATTAAACATGCTAACTTACATGCAGCAGTCTTAGGATTTACTTAAGTCCAGGGCTATTGCAGTGGAAATAATAAGATTACTGCTTACAGATCAATGAAAAAATTATTGAGATAGTTTATTTTAAGTTGTGATTTTGACTATTTTCATATCAGCTTCACAAAAGTTACAGTAAATTAATTGTTATGAATGGATAATTTATTTCAAGTGTATAAGTATTATTTTGTTAAGACGAAAATAGGACGTTATTACAGACAAAAGAAAATGTGATTTTTGTTTAAATAGCATTGACGTTGGGAGAGAGTATTCTCTTGTAATTACATACAAAACACCTGCCTCGATTCTAAATCACTTTAAAGAAAATCAAATCCTGTGGTTTTGTACGTGCTGGATCCTATAAGAGAGCGTTAGAAACTGAGAGTTTCAAATTATGATCCAAGCATTAGAAGACCACTAAAAATTCAGTTGTCCAAAATACTTTCATATTACTTTCAAATGTGGTATAAGATACTGTAAAAACACTGAGTAATTTTTGTAATTGAGCATTCTTTATAATACCTTACGGATCCAAACTCTTGTTAATGTCAGTAGTCCGGACGTGTACACCTCACTTGTATGTCAGCAACAAGCGAGACACCTGGCGACCATCGCCTCTAGTAGTGCTATAAATAACTGTCTCTATTCTACTTCTGAAGTAATGTATTGTGTTGGTGCTATTCTCTTTATTAAATATTTAGATGAGCGAAATAACGTCGTTTTATGAATTTAAATAATTTAAATACTTTCCGAATTCGAAGGCTGCCATGAGCAAACAAACTGTCAACCAAGAGCTGTTGTTAACATAATAAATCATGTTTGGAAGAAAATAATGCATAACTTTAATGTTAGTTATAGTGGTATCACTCTGACCAGTCCACTCAAAGTCACGCAATCACCACTTTCATTTTAGCTTTTAGTATAGTTCTCTTGCCTGCCTCTGTCTCACTGAGCATTGAGGAACGAGGAATGATGGCAAAGCAGAGCAAAAATGTGCTCGAGTGACTAATGAAAATGAAAATATATAGTGTGAGTAAACAGTTTAACATATGTATAAGAAAAATGCAATTTATACGCAAGTAAATCTCTTGAAATGACTAACGCTTCACTTACTGCAGCGATGATCGTCGATACGTCTAACCTTTTTAATATCTTAATAAAAATGTAGACTTTTTGTGCAAATGGTACCATATTTCCAATGATTATATTAGTTTGTAGATAGTAGGTAGCGAGGATATTGCATTTCACTCGTAAACTTGATGTCCAGATTTCACCGAAATACAGGTTTAGGGACTTCTTGGAAAAAAAAGTGAAAAGCGTAATTCAGAAAGAATTTAGGTTATATATCCACTAAACTTCATATTTATGTTCAGCGTCTACCAAGGATGCAATGCAAAAGCTTTAAAAAAAATCTGTCACTCCATAATACCCCTGTCATGGAAAATAATTTGTACATTTTGTTATTTAAAATGATATAACGATTTTGATTGAAATGCACGTTTTAAATATATTTACATGACAAAAAGTACACATTAAATACCCTGGGAATAATTTCTGAAGTCCTCTTCATTATAGAGGACCTTTGCAATGATTGGTAAGCAGATCTCATTAAGGCAAGGCTACACTGAAAATTCCAAATTCTATAATAATAAAAGTATCATTATAAAATTTTACCCACATAATTAGAGTATCATTTAAAACTTTCATTCAAATTTTTATGTTGCTACACCAAATAATTCAATAATTATTAATTATTTTTTGTAAAAATATTGTAAAAATTTGAGCTTTTAAGTTAAATCTTTGTTTCTGGCTAGTACAGAGCAATTTTAAAAGACCCACATTCTTATTTTTTGGATTATTCTTGTAGCATTTGTTCTAAAATATTTTCCACGTGTTAGCTCTCATAAGTTTGAAAATATTAACTTATTTTATTACTTAACACCATATAATTTTCAAAGCATGAGCATTAAGGAAAAGGGGGAATGAGAAGTTTCTTATTTACATATTATGTACTTATCCTGGAAGTTTCACCAAGTTAAATGGAAAACTTTGACAAGTGAGACATTTTGTATACTGAAAACTGTTAGAAAAAAAAATGTTTCTTAAAAATGAATTTTAAAGTTATTGTTACTTTCAACGGTTGTTAAAGGTATCTTTAAATTGTTACGTGATGGCCTAAGATAGTGGAAATGTTAAACATGGCATGCCGTCTATTACTACAAACCCTAAACTACCAAAAATTCCAAAAAAGAAAATTCCATAATTTTCAACATTTTCGGCGGATTTTCAGTGTAGTCTTGCATTAAAGTTCACAACTTGTCGCACTTTTTCTGGAATTAGCCATTTCCAAGATATTTCTTGTTATTGGCTCGAATTTCCCAATAGACTTCCTGCAGGTAGTAAAACAACGGAAGTTAAACGCTATCACATAGTCCTAAACGATTTCAGTTTTGTTTGAACCTACTGTACTCCCTTCCTGTTAAACTTACAAGGAAATAATATAAAAAATCTTTTCTACAAATGTTTGTCTTGATCAACGTGAGGCATATAAAGTGATATCTCGTAATTATACTTTATGGGTAGATAAAGCCATGCGAATATAACGAATAGCCTTTTGGTTTTACATATCTACTATAGATGGGCGTGTGCAATCTCAGAACGATGCTCAAATCGAACGATATGATGAATTATTGTAATCTCTTTTGGTGTTGTTTGCCATTATCATCCTGGTACTACCGTTTGATGTGAAATCATGTACCTACCTCCTCCAGACACTGAAGTTATATTAATTGTTTTCAGCTACCGTTCTTGTTCCTACGGTGGCAGGAACAGGAATTGATTTCACTTTTTATTTCCAGTCCTTCCCGAACACAATTTATTATTAAATCTTAAAAGAAACATTTAGAGAAGAGAAAGGAAGACAATTATGTGCCAATAGAAATCAGGAGGAAACCTTTGTAAAATTAGCATGAAGCAAAGGTCTCTATGGACATAGGAATTAATTAATAGCTGCTCTTTAAGGAAAGATGGGCGGTATAAGGGGGTGTGTTCCAGTAAAGGTGTAAGGAAGCTAACCAAACGTAGGCAGGCAGCAAGCCGGATGTAATTTGGGAGATGCGTATCAGGCTGTGTGGGTACCCTGGTAACCTACAGGTAGTTAAACTTGTAGCTTTGGGATTGAAAATATCGTGGTTCATCATCATTGTTAGTATAGTTAATCTCTCACTTGTATTCTTCAAAAATTAAATAATTACATTTCCTCCACAGTAAAATCAGTTCTAAACTTCAATAAATCAACTCTTTCAAGTTGTTTCAGTTCAGTTAAACTGCATATAGGTATACGCTATACGTAGAAGGCGGACTCCTGCACACTACAACCTGAATACATTTAGCACCCCAGGAGAACGGGAACCGCAGTAGGCTAGAGATCACCGAGACTTGCGAAAGTCTCTAAAATATCCTGTCTTGAAAACCCTCCAACTGCTGGAGCGATGAACGACCTTGTCCATCAAGCAGCCCAAGCAGACATATAGTAGTTCCCAGAACATAAAACATAACATAAGTAAATGGTAATTTGAGGTGGGAAGGTTCTCTTGTAAATCTTTTGGTTCAATCCTTGAAAGAGCTGAATTTTAATACCTTTGGTATTTATTTGATATTTCGTATTTAGTTATGATATTCACCAATGCACACATACGCGAGGAGATTTCGTGAAATATTAAACAATTTAACCTTGCATATGAAGCTAAGCAGGTTCAGTAATGGGTGTAAGTAATATTAGTGCTTTGTAGTATTCTGTCTCATGGTGAACAGTGGTTTTACTAGACTGCTTATTCTAAACAAAATGTTTTATTGCGTTGAATTTTCTATGAAGAGAAAATGCTTGCTTCATTAACTTATTATTTTCTGTATTATAAACGTACAGTATCTACCTAGAGGATATACTCTGTTTCACCCATAAATTCGATACTAAGTTCACCGGAAATAAATGTTTGACACTACCTAATCTATTTATTTGTTGTTTTTTACAAAAGTTAAAAATTCAAAGCATGAAAGTTCATATCACATCTACGAAGCAGCAATGTCAGTATGCTGATAGTAGAAGTATACAAGATGGAAATAAACACGCGGGGGATTTAATATTTAATCTGCTTTTCTCAAAAACTCTCTCCTCTAAATTTTAAAACATAAATTACAAAAACACCAATACAGAATTATAATCTAAATTCATAAGGTATCGTTTTGTAAAAGAAGATTTTTGTTGTTGTAATTTACGTCCTTCCCCGTTAAGTCATATCGGACGATGAATGAAATTTATAAAATGACGCTCAAATGAGTCCGGGGTCCATGGAACTTAGAGTTACCCGACATTCGTCAATTAGGATAAGGGAAAACCCCGGTAAAACCGTATCCAGGTAACTCACCCTAAACGAGATTCGAACTCGGGACCTCTTAAACGTGTGGCCGACACGCTACCATCTACTCTACCGAGGCGGACAGTAGAATTTGTTTCATTATTGTGGGTCATGTCTCATTACTAGCGTAACATTTGGAACCATGGATATGAAAAACAGTTTGTGGCGTATACTGTTCACACATATTCACATATTTATCATATGAAGTTAATAAACATGTTAACATTATAGTGAATCAATCATTGCAAATAGAATTAGGAAACCATAGTAAATTGTTTCAATACTGTAGGCATTTTCATTCACTTTTTAACATTTATTTTTAGATTTACTTAGAATTTCACAGGAAGAGAGTATTAGGGAAATATTTATTTTCTTGTTAAATCTCGTGTCCAATGCTTTTCCCCATGAAGGTGTATTAACAAAAGCAGGCGAGTGCAACACGAACGAGAACATCTTTTTGACAACTTTAGTTTAATTGTAAGCGATTTAATAGATTATATACTAATATACTTCAATTAATGAACAAACATTTACACAAAGTTACCTTAACTTTGTCCAACGTCAATTTAAATCTTGACGTAGGACAACTATTCATTTAATTAAAAAAGTCTGGAGTTATTCTAAATATGTAGATGTTAAAACATAAGTTAAACACACACACACACACACACACACACACACACACACACACACACACACACACACACACACACACACACACACACACACATTTAAATATACGAGGGCTGTTCAATAAAGAATCATCACAATTTTTTTTGACAACGTACCTTTATTCATCCTCATAATTTTGATGGTCCTTCTCAAAATAGTCTCCTGTGAATGTGATGCACTTGTCCCAGCGTTTATGCCAGTCTTCAAAGGCATGCTGGAAACCATTTTTTGAGAGATCCTTTAAAATAGTCTCCGCAGCCTTCACCACTGCTGGATGATGGATAATGCCTCTCCGAAGGCGTTTCTTCAAGTTGGGAAATAGAAAAATGTCACAAGGAGCTGAATCCGGACTATAGAGAGGGTGTAGGATGCACTTCACGTAGAGTTTCGCAATATATTCAGCAACAATATTGGCAATATGCGGCCGCGCATTATTGTGGTGAAGCATCCAGCCTGCTTCACGGAAACGTGGTCTTTTGCGCCTGATATGGACTTGCAATGTTTTCAGGACATCTCTGTAGTATTGTCCAGTAACTGATGTGTGTGCAGGTACAACATGTTCATAAACCATTCCATAAATATCAAAGAAAGAGATGGCCATACCTTTCCCAGAAGAAGCAACCACTTTTGCTTTTTGGGGGTTGGTGATGAAGGAGATTTCCACAGTGAGCTTTGCTGTTTGCTCTCAGGATCAAAATGATGTAGCCAAGTTTTATCAGCAGTAATTACGTTTGAAAGAAACTCCGGATCTTCCTCTAACATCAAATTATGTGACCTCCATTGCGGATCTTCCTCTAACATCAAATTATGTGACCTCCATTGCAGCGGTAGGCGATACTGAACATGTCCGAACTTGCCTGGTTCTCACAGGCGGGAACCAGGAATACCAACAATGAAACTACTACGGCGTGTTTGTTTCACATTAAGCTAATAGAATATAATAAGATTGAATTTTAGTGCGAAAAATTATGACTGTAAAAAATTATAATAATTCTTTATTGAATAGACCTTGTATATATATGAATTACACTATCTGATTTTCTCGTGGTTATTCAAGGACCACGGAATTTCACAGTGATCGCACAAATACACACTCTTTAGAAGTCTTGCTGTACCTTTATTATTATTATTATTATTATTATTATTATTATTATTATTATTATTATTATTATTATTATTATTATTATTATTATTATTATTATTATTATTATTATTATTATTATTATTATTATTATTATTATTATTATTATTATTATTATTATTATTATTATTATTATTATTATTATTATTATTATTATTATTATTATTATTATTATTATTATTATTATTATTATTATTATTATTATTATTATTATTATTATTATTATTATTATTATTATTATTATTATTATTATTATTATTATTATTATTATTATTATTATTATTATTATTATTATTATTATTATTATTATTATTATTATTATTATTATTATTATTATTATTATTATTATTATTATTATTATTATTATTATTATTATTATTATTATTATTATTATTATTATTATTATTATTATTATTATTATTATTATTATTATTATTATTATTATTATTATTATTATTATTATTATTATTATTATTATTATTATTATTATTATTATTATTATTATTATTATTATTATTATTATTATTATTATTATTATTATTATTATTATTATTATTATTATTATTATTATTATTATTTTTATTATTATTTGTAATTTACGTCCTCCAACGTCAAGTCATATCGGACGATGAATGAAATGGGTGAAATGATGTTCAAATGAGCCCGGCGTCCATGGAGCTTAGAGTTAGCCGACATTTGTCAATCAGAATAAGGAAAACCCCGGAAAAACCGTATCCACGTAACTCACCCTGACCGAGATTCGAACTCGGGACCTCTTGAACGTGAGGCAGACATTCTAACATCTACGCTATAGAGGCGGGCTGTCCCTTTATTGTTAATGTTTTTCAAGGAATGAATTAATACGATGTTGTAATTATCTGGATTAACTGCATGCAGATAGAAGATTCAACTTGGTTGTGGAGAATGAGTAATGTGAACGGAGTAATAAGATTCTTTTTTTTTTTTTTTTTTTTTTTTTGCATTGATATATGATATGAGGGTGCATTTATTTAAATTGGATTTAATTTCCTTGCCATGTTCTAGGGAAAATTACATAATTGATAACATTTGCTTTTACAATGTTACATATTATAACATTTCCGTTTAGTTCCCAATATTTATGTTTCTATTTCATAGCATGTGTGAGCTTGCAGTTTACTGTAATATATTTTTAATGTTTCAATGTTCTTTACGTGAAGCTTTATCCAAGATATTATTGGACATGCAAATTTCAGAGATAAATCATATTATTGTTTCGAGAAATTCACTTCTCAGAACAGTAGAAGATTCTGCGGAATACATCTACGACTAAAATATGAAATGAATGCTTAAGGTTTCCTGAGAGGTAATAAAGGATGAGAGCTAGAAAATCCTTTATATTTTCAACTCCAGAATGAAGAAAGGAGGTAAAGGACTTCCAGGAACATGGTGTATTGATTAAGGCAGGAGTTTTCACCTGCAAGAGGATGAAGAAGTATACGTAATAAATAGCCGAAGTGAAGCAGCAATGGCTAAGGAAAGAGGGAAATAAAATTATAGAAAGGGGCAGTGAATGGCAGAAGGAAGTGGGAAAAGCAAAGAGAACAAAGAATAGCAAGGGAGAGAACGAAAAATTGAGCCTTAACGATATACAGAAGATGAAAATCGAAAATAAAGTAGAGCAAAAATAAGAGATAACAAAATGAGGTGTACTACAGAAGGATGAAAAAAGTGAAGACTAATCCTTGTTTCACTTAAGCTTGTCCCGTATCTCTTAATAGTCACGTGACCTAATCACCTCTCATTGGCTGCTGTTGTGTATAGACTGTTTTGCGGTAAAAATTAGTTCGTTATCTTTATGTTGAAAGAGAATTGTCAAATTTATATTTTCGTAATTGCTTGAATTAAATATATTACGCAACAGAGTTGATTTATCTAAATGCATGTTAATTCTTAAACGAAGTTAAGAGGAGGTTCCTATGCTTTAAACCCCGCCTTTCAGATGACACGATAGCACGTGCATTAGCGGTAGTGGTGACATATTTATATGACTTTTATCACTGACCTTGTTTTGAACTGGATTAGTCATATATCGCCATTCGAAGGTGTGTTGTGCCGAGTACGAGAGCTAAATTATTTTATTGGTCGTTTATTGCCGTGTACTTATTATATGTATAACGGCAGAGTTTACCGCCAGTTTTTCGTTGAAGCATCGCAAGGGAAACCCTTTACAAAGCGGCGAAAAAAGAATTGTGGTGCATGTGTTTAATGCACTCACAGAGAAGAATCCATCTTTGTCAGTGAGAGAAGTCGAACAGCTGTGCTCTGGACTTACAGGTGTGAGTGTTAGTTCCGTAGAAACATCGCGACGTGAAATTGAGGCAACAGGATAGATTATCACTTCAGGCAAAAGCAGGAATTAACAAAAGCGCGTGCTCGGAGAATGCCAGGAGTTCGTGCAGTGCGTCGTCATGTGCATACTTTTTTCCTTAGAAACGAACTCCCTAAAATAAATAAAATTTAGTCTGCTGTAAATGATGATGCAGATTTAGAAATTTCAGCAGATCTAGTCTATATAATTTGCCTATAAGCTGGGGTTTGTTACTGAAAAAAGGGGCAAGAAAAGTTTGCTAAGAGACAGAGGTGATATTGCTGTGTGGCGAAGACGTTATTAAGGACAATCATTTTGTACCGGGATACAAATTGACGAGACTTGGGTGAATGAACGACACACGAAAAGTAAAGTATAGCGTGACACGACTTTTAAGACTGAAAGACAAGCATTTTTGCAAGGTATTTGTGCTGGTTTAAGAAATCACAGTAGAAAGGGCTGAAGGCCTTTCATTATAAACTTGTTTCAGTTGCGTTGCTCATTCATTCAGTTTCAACTTGCTCAGTTTCATTATAAACTTGTATTTTTGCATGCCTTCATATCCTTATTTGTATGATTTTATTTATCTTCCTGGCAATTATTATGAGGTTTAAATGTGACGGGAAGGCATGACCTATGGCGCGAAAGCATTAGCCAATGAGGGTGAGGGGTAGGTAGCTGCACGCGGAGTGATACATGTGAGCGGGGCAAGTTATATGAAACAGAAATTAGGTTTACTGGCATAAAAATAAAATGCTTTAAATATGACTTTCCATGCGAATTTTAATATCTATTTTATGTAAAAATTGTTAAAAATGGTTTTGTAACATGTTTTATTCTGAATACGTTGAAAATGCAAATTACTAGTTTAAGCAATAGCCATTTTAAGAGCAGGTTGCTATGTGACGGATTTGAAGTTCCTTCTATTTGCCTTAAAAGTGTTTCTATTCGAGAAAGATGTAACCATTTAGACATTCTAATTATCTTGAATTATTTTACTCCCCTTAAACACATATTTTGAAAATCCCTGAAAAAATATTAAAAAATACAATTTTAGAAAGAGGTTCACACGCGTTAGGACAAAGCTACACATTTCGTTTTCTGAGTTATACTGTTCACACGCACGCACGTACAAACACACACACACACACACACACACACACACATACACTCACACACAGACACACACTCATACACACACATACACTCACACACACAGACACGCACTCATACACACACACAGGGATCTCATACATATTTTCCCTGTGAAATCTTGACAACAGTTTTCCTTTCTTATTGCAAGTAGTAAAGAAAATACATAGAAATGGAAAAAGGAGATTGGGAAAGAAACAACCAAAATAAGAATGAAATAGAAGTAGTATGAGAATTATAAGGGAAATTAGAAAAGGCATATCAAAAAATACCGAAAGTGAAATAAATTACGAGAAATTAACATGTAACAGACCCGAACTATTTCAAAATTGCTAACCCAAAAGAGAGCAGTCATGTATAAAAGACAATGTGAAGAAAACAGAAACAAAAGTGTGGTAGTTCGAAGAGGGGAACCAGCAAAGCAGTGAGTAAAATCATCGAGAAGAAGCAGGGGATGAATAGAAGGAAGGGCAAGAGAAACAGGGAACAAACGTGTAAGGAGCAAACGATAATAGAGAATTGAGCAGCCAATGGTAGGAGAGTAGAAAAGAATATGGATGGTTAAGGAGGGAGGAAGTGAAGCGTGAAGAAAGTGAGGGAAGTTTGCGAGAGGGTTAGGAAAACAAAGGGGAAGGGGGATGGCTAAAAAGAAGAAAATATGAGTTCTAATAAAGGAAAGAAAAGCCGAAATAACGCCATGAAGAAAGACAGAAAAAGCAAGAAAGTTGGAAGGTATACAGAAGTAAGCAGAAGGCAGAAGAAGATAAAAAGGTACAAAATGAAGTAAGTCGTTGAAGAAAAGCCACAATGGTCCGCATGTTAGACTTTGTTTTGTAGAAATATGATGCTATAAGCGCTTTAAAGAAAAAGAAAAAGTATCTGCGACTCAAACACCGTGCGCTTGTAAACTTGCAGTCCACAGTTCGCTCCCCGTCTGTAATTTTATTCTTTCTCCGCGCCATTGTGTTATGGCCAAAGTGTTATGTCCACATTAAGATTTTAGAACGTTTATTTGAATTTATTTCTTTAAGCCTTGTTTTATTGTAACGAAAGGTATATTTGTTGCATCAAAATGTACCTGTATCTCCAAATTAATTTTAATTTAATTCACTTCAACCTTTGATAGAAGTCCAGCCTTTATATTCCCTGCAAATCGTATTCTTAGTTTCCTTGTCGGATAATATTACAAATTGCTCATTGCATATCATGTTAAGAGGCTTCTATGAATAATAATAATAATAATAATAATAATAATAATAATAATAATAATAATAATAATAATAATAATAATAATAATAATAATAATAATAATAATAATAATAATAATAATAATAATAATAATAATAATAATAATAATAATAATAATAATAATAATAATAATAATAATAATAATAATAATAATGGTAATAATAATAATGGTAATAATAATAATAATAATAATAATAATAATAATAATAATAATAATAATAATAATAATAATAATAATAATAATAATAATAATAATAATAATAATAATAATAATAATAATAATAATAATAATAATAATAATAATAACAATAATAATAACAATAATAATAACAATAATAATAACAATAATAATAATAATAATAATAATAATAATAATAATAATAATAATAATAATAATAATAATAATAATAATAATAATAATAATAATAATAATAATAATAATAATAATAATAATAATAATAATAATAATAATAATAATAATAATAATAATAATAATAATAATAATAATAATAATAATAATAATAATAATAATAATAATAATAATAATAATAATAATAATAATAATAATAATAATAATAATAATAATAATAATAATAATAATAACAATAACAATAATAATAATAATAATAATAATAATAATAATAATAATAATAATAATAATAATAATAATAATAATAATAATAATAATAATAATAATAATAATAATAATAATAATAATAATAATAATAATAATAATAATAATAATAATAATAATAATAATAATAATAATAATAATAATAATAATAATAATAATAATAATAATAATAATAATAATAATAATAATAATAATAATAATAATAATAATAATAATAATAATAATAATAATTTATTCTAAGATATTTATTATAGATCTTTCCGTCATGTGAAATGTTACGCAATTGCAAAGTGATAAAATATATAAATTTATGGAATAATTTGAGCCATATAATGCACACACGGTGTGGATGCCCGCCTCTATCATTTAGTCGCGTATCTGCCTTACGTTCAACAGGTCCTGTTTTCGAATCTCGATAACTCTTTAGCCAGGCTTCGGAAGGGAATTAAAGCCATGGTTTCATGTCGTAGATTCATGCAGGTAAAACAATCTCAAGCCTGATAAAGAGGCCTTTGAGAAAAATTAAGCGTTCTTTCATGGCCAATATGAAATGGTAGGCACTAAGAACCAGATCAGTGAGAGACCGTCAATAAATATAAATTCAATTTGTATTTATGTATAAGGGTATTATTGACGCGAAATGACTCCATGGTAATGTCCCATTTGAAGGTAAGGGTTCAACCACCCATTCTAACTTTGGATTTTTCATGGTTTTCTCGAAGCACAGACGAGTCTAGAATGGTTTCTCTTGTACCATGTCTTTCATGACAATAATTTCCTTTAAAGTTATCTGGTTCGTTCAGGACAGGTAACGGTGACTGTGAGCTGCTTCCCCTAAGGGAAGGGATCTGTGCGCTCGCATGCTTTAATCTGGAAAAGTTAGGGACTCCATGCATGATAGTGGACGTCATCTTCCGGATCTGGTCGCCCTTCAGTCTTACCTCGCAGCACAAAGGGCAACATTGGCCTATATACGATGCTCCGTCGTGGTTCTTTAACTTAACCACCCGTCAGAGAAGGCTACTGGGGAGGAACTCCGTGCCAAGGAGGTGTGTGATGCTTGCACTTTAGTCGCCCTTATACATGAAGGGAATATACTCCCTTGAGCGTTCTGTGTAAAAATCAACAGAGAGGCCTCCGATGTCTCGCCGAACACAGTTATGATAGCCAAATAAAACGGTAATGCGTTATGGAATTGGAATGAATAAAATGAAGTGAAAGTATTCTGGAAATTCTGAAAAGTCAGCATGAATCTTAGTAATTAAAAGGCAGATAAAGAAAACGGTAGTAAAATTTGTTGGTCCTTGATATCGAAGCCAGTACCTCCAAATTTGAGTCCCATCTCGCTCAGTTCTACAATATCGTAATGGACAGATACAATCTTTGGACTGCTTCTTTTTCTCTCTGGTTCAATTTCCCCCATACCGTAAAGACTTGACAGCTGGCGTATAACATTAAGGAAGGAAAGCGAGAACCTCAAAGGATGAGGAAGGCCAGTTGTATACAAAATTTGTCGGAACATTTCAGGTCACGGCGTACAGACAAAGATTTCTGCTGAACAAGGCTGTTACAGGCGCTCACCCTTTTGCTCTTCTCCCTCACCCTCGTCCTGCCCTCACATACACACGTCAAGCACTCTCCCCCCAGCTGCAGATTATACAAATACAGTCAGTATAGGCAAATTGCATGTTTCTGCATTTAAAGTTAAGGTTTGCTCTATCCTTCTGCAGAGAACACTGCTCTCATTTTATCCTGAAGTAAGAAACACGTTAGAAAATACAAAATAATTAAAGCAGAATGGTGCTGAAGCCAAACTTATTTTCCTCTCTCTTTATTTTTATAAAATTACGTACAAACGTTGTGTGAAACAAAAGAACAGATGCAACAGTTTCTTTTCCTTCCCTGAGCGTACTTAAGTGGCCAGATCTACCCGAACATGACCCTTAAGGTTAGTATTTCAACTAGAGAAATATCATCTTAATGCAAACTTTCAACAGCATGGTGCACCTTCGCATTTCCACCGTCATGTTTGCGAGCACCTGAATATTATTTACTAGACGTCGGATACGCCACAACAAGATTTTCCGATTCTGACAGCTTCAGAAACCACCGGATCTAACAGCCTGCGAGTTCCTTTCTAGGGCGTTCGTGAAGGATGTGTATGTTGCTCATTTAGCACATCACCTGGATGATCTGCAGCAACGCACTTCTGAGCTATGGATTGAGGTATATTCAGCATGATTGTTGTAGAACAATTTGGTTTATATTTTAGGGATTATTTTAGTGTAGTCAGGAGCCAATTAGAAATAAACCAATTAAGATTCTTTAGAAAAAGTAACTCAAGATTTTGATTCGCCATCCATTTACATTGTGCAAGATGCATTTTCTTCACCAAACTTGACTTTATATATTTGGCATATATAAAATCGAACTTCGCTCCAATATCAGGCCCAATAACCCGGAATTTCACTTAGTGATATATTAAAAAGTGAAAGAAATTGAAAATTAAAGCGAACAAAAGGTAAAGTGGCTGAATAAATTGCTACAAAGGTGCAAAGATTTTTGGTATCTAATAAAGGTTATACAACTTTTTCCAAGATCAGTGACATTCTTTGTGGGCTTGAAGCAATGTTTGAAGACTGCGCCGGCATTTTCCCCAAATGAATTAACTTACTTCAAACGTGCACCTATAACCTCATATGATGTTGAACGTAGTTTCTCCATATATAAGAACATTCTGCCTGAAAATAGAATATATTTTCAATTGACAATTTGACAACCTAAAAATGAACATTGTCGCTTAATGAAAATTTGCTGATAAAAACTAACCCCCAGGTCTGAATATTTTATTTCTCTTATTATTCTTTTCTTAAGTTACACTAATTATTCTTCTCTAATTTAGGACTTTTCAAAATTTACAGATTTCATAAAGTGCTGAATTAAGAAGCAGAGAATATTGGTTTTCTGCAGAAATAATTAAAATGTTTATGTATGAACAATTATTAATTGTTAATTGAAGTTTATTTCCAATTAATATAATATGATTAATAAATTCATTAACCTATAAAGGTCACACTTTTGTCTTTTTAGGTCATTTTTAAGACTCTTTCAGGTCATAAATGCATGCATGTTTTCCATTTTTAGGTCATAGAAATCTGCCTGTTACTTATTAGTTCTCCCTGCGCGAGGTCTGAGGTATTCCCCATATACACCCTGCGGTATTGACATAACAACCTGTGAGATATGGAGAAGTGCATGCATCACGTATCTGTGAATTCAAGGTGCGAACATTGTTTGTTGAGTGCCTATCAATGAATTGTGAGCTGAATATTCAAATTATTAAAAGCGAGATTATGTTAAGCGCATTTAATATATTTATACTTTCAATCGTGTTCTTTCTGTGATAAAGTTAGAGTTGGTTAAAACAGGGAGATTTACTCTCTATTCTGAAAAGCAAAATTTGTAAACCAAAAGCTTTGCGGAAGCATTTAACTTTAAACTTTGTAAAAAGATTGGTTGTACGATTCTGAAACGCCTTGCACCTAAGTTCTTCAACTGGCCGTGTTTATTGCTCGGGAAACATAAATCTACTTGTAACAGTAAAGAACGGGGTTATTCGAGTATAACGTACGTAATTTCTGTTTTATGTTGCATGCCTTTGCAAAATGTTCATGGCCATGGAGCTGATAACTGAGGAGATACGGGAATAGTCTGCCAAGAAATGGTACATCGTTCAGACATCTGTCACGTCACTCTGATGCTCATATCTGGGGTCTCAATTATTTTGGCATATAGGATATAAAAACTTGAATTAAAATAATAAAATAGATATTATGTAAACTGGTAGACGTTAAGGATATACGAAAACTCATTCCAACAAATGGAGATCTTCTTAAAACAATTTATTCGAAAATTACCTTTTTTCACCATAGGTCAATTCCAACGTATTTGTCCAACACTACATCATCCTTTTAAACTCCTATCGGTTTTCAGTTGTCTCTCGCGACTTCTTAGAGGCACTGTGGACTTTTAAGTCAGTAAGTAGCATCGGGTTCTCAAACATTTAACTCACTCTACTCCCTTTTAATTTATAGCGAAGTGTGTATGCAGCTATTTATGTAGATCTTCTCTACATTAAATTAAATAATTCAAAAAATAAACTTGTGTAGGTATACTTTGTATGCTTACACACTAATAAATAATACAGGAAAGTCATGTTAGTACAAAAAGTAGGACTTCTTTTAGCATATACATTCTAAGGCCATTTCGGGACATATGTGGATGTTTCTTCGAATGCAATTGGCCTTAGAATTGTCTTCTGTATCAACTGTTTTATTTGTTTTGGTGACGACCAGTCTGACAGAGCTCTATTAGGCTACTGGAGTGAATAACAGAGACAATTCTACGAACATTGTATTTTCCGGAGCACACAGAAGATACTCTAGGGAGAAAACTAAACAAAATTGTAGACGAAGACCGAGAAAGAAGACACTGGTCGGATGAGCTATACAATCAAGTAAACTGTTTTATATACGAATACACCCTTGAGCTTCGTTGAACAGACTATTATGGTGAAAAAAGTGCTTCAAGCATTATATGTAAGCGTATTACACTCGTTAACTGTTAAGTCTGTGATCGAACCTAACGTATCAGATATTATCTAATAAATATTGTTAGCTTTTGTATGTACTGGATATAGTACTTGATTTGAAAACAACTAAAATACATTATTTTTATTAAAGTTTGATGTCAAAAATAAATAAGGAAATATTTCCAATGGACTTTAAATTAAGAATATCACAGATGTACTTTTGAACTTGTTGATGGGTCTTTCTTTGTCCAGCTTTTTACTATAACAGTAGATAATCTATAGGTAAACCGCAAACAAAATGCAGTTGGAGGCGTGAGTTACCAAAACTGAAGTTCTCCAGCTTCCCCCTCTACCGTCATTTTAGGCTGCCTCTCCTCTCCTCCATAGCAAAACCTGTGATCATGAGTAGCATATATTACGTTTCGGAGAGCGCTTCAATTTGATTTATATTGAGACTAAGAAAAATCACATTTAGAACGAGTTCAACTTCTGTGTACAGTGAGATTTTTGAAACAAGAGTAATGAAGTTAAAACAAGATAAATTTTATTATAGCATACAATTTATGGAACATTTATGTTGTGGCATTAACTATCAGGAGCTAAGCAGGAGCATCCTCAGGAGCTAAGTTATTTTGCTTTAGTACTATGCAAAGAGTTGGAATATCGAATCCTTGTTATACTAAACTACCCATTAAAGATTTGACTGTAGCTTCAACCTTTAAACCCTTTAATGGGTGGTGTCGCCCTGGGACAACATTACGCTGTATTCAACTTAAAAATATCTTAGAGCTTTTTTTTTTTGTTATTATAATATTGTACTGAGTTAACAATAATAATAATAATAATAATAATAATAATAATAATAATAATAATAATAATAATAATAATAATAATAATAATAATAATAATAATAATAATAATAATAATAATAATAATAATAATAATAATAATAATAATAATAATAATAATAATAATAATAATAATAATAATAATAATAATAATAATAATAATAATAATAATAATAATAATAATAATAATAATAATAATAATAATAATAATAATAATAATAATAATAATAATAATAATAATAATAATAATAATAATAATAATAATAATAATAATAATAATAATAATAATAATAATAATAATAATAATAATAATAATAATAATAATAATAATAATAATAATAATAATAATAATAATAATAATAATAATAATAATAATAATAATAATAATAATAATAATAATAATAATAATAATAATAATAATAATAATAATAATAATAATAATAATAATAATAATAATAATAATAATAATAATAATAATAATAATAATAATAATAATAATAATAATAATAATAATAATAATAATAATAATAATAATAATAATAATTTTTCGTGAGACATGGCACAAGTCGATATAATTGATTTATGCAGTTGTTTCTGTTGTGTTGTAATTATACATTTGTGAGAGAAAAGAAGCTACCTAAACATGTCAAAACTTGACATGTCTAAAAAATCTGTAACATTCGAGGACAAGTTATAAAACTGTTATACTAAATTCAGCAAATGCAGTAACTTTGCAATCCGTAGTGAATTGTTTCGACCAAAAGTAACACAGATGTGATGACGCGTACTTGAAGACTGTGGTTAAGGAAGATTGGAGAACGCTCTACGTACTTTACCGTATCCCCCCGCCCTCGTAGGTAACGTGAATGAATGAGTTACTACTAGACGATCGATGTAACGCTAACAAAATACGCGCGCGCCGCGCGGCGGCGGCGGTACGATATCGAGCGCTTTCCAATGCCAGTCGAGTCTTCAGCATGAATAGTTTTCCTTCTCCCTGGAGTGTTTGCAGGTTCCGACTGATACACTGCTCCCTTTTGTCCGTGACGTCACGAGCCGCCGCAGATTACATCCCTTCAGTGTCTTCATGTCTTCTAACAGAGAAGTAATCAAAAGGCGAGCATCCCTTAGCAGGGATATTACCAGATCTATCGCTTTGTTTGTTGATCAGTTTCTATACCTAAAGGACTGTCCGAGATATAAACATGCTATAAGTAGTACAATAGTTCCCAAAATTGTTAAAATAAATGTGAAGTTCAGTTTTAGAAACCATACCGTAGACTGCTGCATATATTTAAATGAAAGTTTTGGGACATATCGTCATGAAATATCGACTAATCAATAATTATTCAAGAGGAATTTTATATTCAGTAACTTTACAAAATAGATTTAAAATACCTTTAGTAAAATTTTTATATGCTTCATTTACAGGGCCTTCTGTGCTCAATTCTTCATAGGTTTAGATTAGGAGTACTAGATAGAACACCAAAAGGAGACACTTTCGGCACGTAGACCTATATAAATTCATTATGGACACCGCCCAAAGGGGATGGGATGAAGTGCAGGAACCTCAGGAGGCTGATAGCCGCATCCAAAGAAGGCTCAGAGACACGTGGAAGTCTTTAAAATTTCCAGCTAAAGGTGCATAAAGAGAACAAACAACCCGTCGACCAAGCAGCCCACAGCAAATAATCTTTCCTTTAAACAAGCATCGCGGCGTTTGATTTCAACATACGCCACTAAATGTGAGACCAAGATGAATTTCGAAAAACCAAAGGTAAGAGTGTGGAATCGAACCACTGACCTCACTCGATACCACGAACCTCTCGCTTGGTCCCCCTGTATAGACTCCTTTATTTATTTACTTATTTTGTCAATTTATCTCTGTGCAAAGCTTCTAGGTCTTCAACTTTATGCATTGATATGAAATTATGGATCCATAGAATAAATTATTGCTTATAATAAAAATTAAATATGAATATTTTGGGCATTTGTGTTAAATGTTAAGAGGTTGTAGGTTTGCTTATAGATTTGAAGTACAGTTTGGCTTAGGGTTAATAAGATTAAATACGATAATTAGCGACGATTGGTTTTAGGCAAATTCGTAGATGTGGTCTGGATGGTTACGTAGCGAGAAGGATGAAAGTGTGCAGAGTTACCAAACAAGATATAGCAGGCTAGCTTGTAATTCTGAAAAATATGGGAGCATTTCTTAGAGATTTATAGAGAGAGTTTAGCATGTAAAGAAGCAAATTTCAGAAATGAAATGGTAACATTGTATTAGAAACAAGTAGTGGGGGTCTTATTCATTACCAAAAGGGGCGGATAATAGGAGAATTTTGAAGTTGAGTAACACATTATGAATATTATCTTTGACACTTTTGGTGGGATCGCCGGTGGAACAAGACGTAGCTGCATTAGCCGTCATTCTTACCTCAAGGATAGAACCGAGTGGTATAGGATTCAAGTACATTAACTTCGGATATTTATATATTAATTTCCACTGATCGGCAACTTCTCAGTTAGAGTGAATACTGTTTATTAAACCGTTTCAAACTCAAGATTTCTGTGTCATCCGTTCTTTGAATGTACATCCACGCATACCCATAGAATAGGTTTCTCTGCTAAAGTATCAAGATTACCGTTTAAAACTTGGCGCAGCATCATCAAGACAGAAGCAGACGGCCGCAGCCTTTAAGTCGTTCCCATTGTGTTTTGGTATCGCCTATTTATGTAAAAAACATTTAATTGTTATAATAATAATAATAATAATAATAATAATAATAATAATAATAATAATAATGATGATGATGATGATGATGATGATGATGATGATGATGATGATGATGATGATGATGATGATGATGATGATGATGATGATGATGATGATGATGATGATGATGATGATGATGATGATGATGATGATGATGATGATGATGATGATGATGATGATGATGATGATGATGATGATGATGATGATGATGATGATGATGATGATGATGATGATGATGATGATGATGATGATGATGATGATGATGATGATGATGATGATGATGATGATGATGATGATGATGATGATGATGATGATGATGATGATGATGATGATGATGATGATGATGATGATGATGATGATAATAATGATAATGATAATAATAATAATAATAATAATAATAATAATAATAATAATAATAATAATAATAATAATAATAATAATAATAATAATAATAATAATAATAATAATAATAATAATAATAATAATAATAATAATAATAATAATAATAATAATAATAATAATAATAATAATAATAATAATAATAATAATAATAATAATAATAATAATAATAATAATAATAATAATAATAATAATAATAATAATAAATGTCGTCACCAGCACTGATAATAATGCGACTAATAGTAGTAAATAATATAATCATATGGAGATACCGTAGGAGATACCGAAATAGTGACACAGAAGCAAGGAAAGCGTGCTAGCTACCATTTCATGGATCCTGGTACACAGATGCTGGATATATGACCCTGTAAACCGACTCGTGTTTGTGAGGTTATAGACAAGTATAATTTTACTGCGAGCACATGTAATCCACAAAGTTATTGCCGGGGCCTTATCGAGTCGGTTTAAATCGTACTATGTGTGTAATGTACACGGCGAGCGGAACTTATCCGTGACGCGGTTTGAGAGCTCTTTATGACCTTTCAGGCAGCGGGAGGTCTGTTAACGAGCGGTAATTACTTCACAAGTACTGGCGGGTTGAGACCAAAATGTGATAATTTGTTTCTTGCTGCTCCAAACGAAAGGTAAACTTCTCTAGCGTGATCTTCAGCAACAAGAGCCCTCTACGTTCGTTTCTCAGGAAACAAGTGAATAACGCTTTGCGCGCTGCCAACAGTCATTTCCATTTCAGTCGCACGTTCATTGACTTCGTAGAAAGTTACAGACGTGCTCTTTTCTAGGAATGGTGCATTACGGTTTCTTTTTCTGCGTAGTGTTTGTTCATACTAGTAAAACCAGATTTTGAGGTAAACTTTGTTTACATTATATTCACAGTTAACTGTTAAATTTTGGCTCTCTCCGTAAATAACATATAAACTCTCCCTAAATGCAATTTTAGGTGCGTTCGTTAAAATTGAACTTTATTCATTTACCTAATATTACGCGCTAAAAATAAGAAATTGAGATCTTTAAGTGTATTTAGGTAGAAGTTTTATCAAAACGTTTAAATTTGGGTTCAAAGTAGTACAAAGTTAGGAGTAGTTGAAATGGTAGGGCTATGCATACATTTTTTGTCGACGCATGTATCACGTATTTTATGCACAGCTCTTTCAAAATTTCGATATTTGTTGTAAACATAGTAAATTAATTTGATAATTATTAGTATGTATACTTAGACATTATGAACAGCTATGTATGAAATGAAGTCGATGATCGGACATGAAGAATTAATATATGGAAACAGAAGTTATTTTGAGAATATTTAAAATGCAAACAGTCAGTAAAAGTGACCTAGCTAGATCTTCGGAGGCTCTGGAGCAAAAGGTCTTTTATTTACAGTTTCCAGAGGTTAGTTCAGGAGTTTGAAATTGCAATAATGTAGGTATTATATGGAATTAAATTTAAAAGTACACAAATTATGCATAAGTTATAGATATTGGTTTTATAAATTTCCGAAATATTGTCAAATATTGAGAAGTTTAGGAGAGTTGTGGTTGAAATTTTAATAATTTGGGCCAAATTAAAATTTTATTCAGAAGAAAAAAAAATTCACTCCTTACCATATTATAAAACAATATTACTCATAATATTCTGCAATTTTGTAAGCCCACGGAGATGCTTTAAAAAAAAGGACAGTCTTTGCCACACTAAGATCTGCATGTCAAATTAGAGCAACTGAGTTGTAAAAAAAGGTGGAAAAATCTTGGTATTTTTTATTGACACAAGTTTAAGGAAAGCCCATACAAATAGATATCCGCAGCATAATGGGTTGTAAACTCAGTTAAACAGAGGTTATGCCTTTGATTATATTTTTGCAAATAAATCCCAATATACTAAAATTTATATGTTTCCTCAGCAGCAAAATTTTAATTGGGTAATTGATACTGGCAGCTCTCAGGGACTGATCCTGCTCTGGGTGGGCAAGGTGGCGAAAAACTGTTGGTCATTTAAAAAGTGTGTGTATTGTGAACCAATGTTACAAATATCAGGCCAACATTTAAATTTTTACCCAAGGGACTTATGTGATGTAAAAAAAAAATGAATTTAGTCATAATTTTTAGTCCATGGATGGAATTTGTGCTGAAATATGATATAAATTTCAGAAAGTTAGCACATTTGGTTTACATTTAAAAATTTTAGAATATCCTTGATATTTTTATAAAGTATTGCAGTCATTATTACAAAGATCATAAGCATCAGAGAAGGTATTATTTTACAGTTAAGTTCTTACCAAATTAAAATAACTATATGCTTTCCAAATAAAAATATATCTCTGTTGAATCGATGTTATCTGATACTCTTATAAAACTAAAATAGGTTATGTTATTCAGCTACATCATTAGAGGCCATTATGGCAGTCATTTTTCTAGGTATCAGCAAAACGTATTATTTATTCAATAAGATTAAAGTTCAGATGTGAATATTTTGTTTCTTAATTGAATAACAGCGAAGGAATCAATGCCTTTATCAAAGTTAAACCTATGTCCTTTTTATACTCTGTTGAAGACAGAATAAAAATATATGCAAGTGTTCCTGAGTGCGGTATTTGATCAGTTTTTGGAAATGATCTTGCAGCTTTGGCTACCATAACAGGAACATTTAATACATGCAACAAGTGTATAGAGCCATTTGGATTGGGAAGCTGTTCCACATTAGTCATTATGACTTTAATCCTAAATCTGAAGAATCTTGTAACTGATGTATGTCTTCTCAAATCAAAGGTATTTGTTGTCAAGATACATTTCTGCAAATGTTCCATCTTTTTTCCGGTTGATCATCAAAAGGAGCCAAAAAAAAAAAAAACAACATAGAATTGCACAATATGTATCTAATACTGACCCCATGCCCTTGAACCAATTATAAAGTTGTGAGCATATAAAATGAATCACGGAAAAGTGGAAGCTTGAGCCAGCGAAGGCGCATACGCACACAGATTGGACAAGTCGCTCAGCCGACTGTCAGGTATGTAAACATATAACGATGCGCAGGATGCTCTCTGCTGGTCCGTACAGCCCATCAATATATTTACTGTTTAATTTTTAAAATGATTTTCTTGCATACAATTTCGGAAATTATATTGAGTAAATTTAATAACATATTCTTTTGAAGTGAAATTTGTTATAGAACATTTTGAATAGGAATCCTTTATTGGGAATCTGCGAAGGGCCATGTTCGGGCCTCAGATTTTTTAGGCCCCGATGTCGTGTACCGGTTGCATCAACTGTATGTCCCTGGCCAGGGAGCTATAGTCATTCTAGTAAGTATTAGTCTCCAATACGCTAGCAGCCAAATTAACAGAGAGAAAACTATCATTTTTAATATGCAAAGAAAGAACATGATATAGCTTGCGTGCTCTGCGAGTTCCCTAATTTTTTATATTATTACCTAATGCTTTTTTTTAAGTATTGCCATAATTTTTCAAACATGTAGGATGTTTAAAGGCCAGAGAGATGTGCGCTCCTGTGCAATGCAAGTTAGCTGGACACAGGATATGAATGACTTCAGATGAGCCCGCCTCGGTAGCGGAGATGGTAGCATGTCTGCCTCACGTTCAACAGGTCCCGAGTTCGAATCTCGGTCAGGGTGAGTTACCTGGATAAGGTTTTTCCGGGGTTTTCCATTATCCTTACAGACAAATGTCAAGTAGCTCTAAGCTCCATGGACCCTGGACACATTTGAGCATCATTTCAACCCTTTCATCCACCGTCCGATATGACTTAACGTTGGAGGACGTAAAATTACAAAAAAAAAAAAAAAAAAAAAAAAGGTCAGATGTACAGCATTACCATCAAATGTGCAAACGTCGAAAACAGCGTAACGTAGTACTCTGCGAACTAGTGAAGCACTGCCTTGCAAGTATATGCAGACGCAAGGTCAAGGTGTAGTATAACGCGACTGTTTTGTTTCCTCTGCAGTGAGGCGGTTGTCATGGTCGATCTACACCTACCTGCAGTTGTTTACATGCGCAAGCCATAACAGTACAGTCCATCTGCAGTACACCTATAGAAAAAGGCACACTACTCCGGCTTTTAATGACGTTTATACTTTCATTTGATGCATAAAAACGATGTTTTTTGCTTTCCTCACTAATACATGTTGAAATACATATGGCTACTTCCCACGTTGGCAATACCACAATTCCGACTTAAATATACTGGACTTATTTTATTGCCATCACAGCGATAGCTTGCTTAACAATAATACATAATAGACTCAGTAATAATTGCAAAACAATGCAGGGGTGCAAGGTATTTAAGAGAACAATTGGTTGAAACCTAATAACTTCGTTTACCATAGAAATAGTTACTGAAAAGAGCAAAATTTAAATAAATATAAAATGTTTATGGTATAATAAGGAAATATTTGAGTTAGGTAAATTTGATGATATAGGACATCGATATTTGGAATTTTGTACCGTTCTATTTCATCAAAATATGTTTTTATGTGATAAATGAGTAAACACTCGAGCGTACTTAAATGCTTACCATTGGATCGGATTGGATTCGGCACGGAGTTCCAGTCTTGGTCTGTTGTACCTATGTCCCAAGTGGGGCATCCCCGCTGGGAAAGATGAGGTGAGAGGAGACAGAGGGAGGTCGTCGCAATGAGTCGCGACAGTTCAGAGGGCATGGTCCTTAAAACTGACCGCTTGGAAACTCCCCGGCAGTCTAGTACAGAAGGCATCCCATCCAAGTGGTTCTGAAACGTTCCACTAGGTCAGCCCGGAGACCGGAGACCTTGCTACCGAAGGAGGAAGTAGATATTTACCAGGAGCATATCATCCTGCCGTGCAGCACAGACACCCGCATATACTTATACCCTGAGACCACCAGATGAGAGATAGTGTGAAATGATAATGAAGATGAAATGGAGGAGGGAGAGGAAATTCGGAGGATGTAATTAACCTACCCAGCATTCGCCTAGCGACTCGGGAAACCCTAAAAAAAACATGAGTCAGGTATGTGGGCACACATACACACACGCACACACAAACTTTTACACTCCCACTTTGAGGAAGATAGGTTAAATCTTGGGCAGAGAAAAATACCTACCTCCTACAGCCGAGAATTGAACCCGGCACCTGTGCTCTACCGACTTGAATGGCGCATTTATTTTAAGTCTTTTAGTGTTTATTTCTAGTCATTAGTATGTAGAGCTTGTGATGTAAGGAGCTGTGTTTTACGTTGTTTCTTAGGAAAGAAACGGAAGTAGAAAGTTGCTCTGCTGAAAGCACAATGAAAACAATTAAAAGATGAGGAGAGTGTCTCTGTCGCACACTTGCCAGTTGCAGTCGCAGTCAGACCCTCAACACTTTGCACACAGGATCCGCTGTCATCTCATGACACGGTAGATGGGATTCTGCTCCCCTCGGGGGTCATTATACAACATGTAATAAGTGGGAGCGAGGCGCTGGGGAGGGGGTTAATCAATATATGTTAGTTATACGGTCGGTCGGCCTGCCTGCCTGCCGGACCGACCGCTTCCCCATGCATGCGAAAGTGGGGCACCAATCGATTTTCGCGTCGTCTTTGTTTTGGGTCAGGAAAAAGGAACATGTTTCGCATTAACCTTACTTTCCTCTTCCGGAATTCAACAAAGTGCGGGCGGATCCAAACTTCTTTTTAACGTAACGAGGCGGTGAAACTGCCGGTAAATGTGCCCTTAAACGCCGGGTATAAAAACCGCTAGTTAACAGATTAACGTTAAAACACAATCAGCTGATTACTTTTTACCTCTTCTCGTTAATTATGTTTTCTCAGTTCTCATCAACTCTTCTTTCTCACTTTATTATTCTCTCCTAAGAGGTTCATCATCCATTTACGTACCTATGAATTTTTTCTGTTTTTAAAGTCATTTTTTTTCTTCTTTTCTTGGCTTTTTCCTCCGTGTTGCAGCTACGGCGTAGACTGACGGCGTGCGGCCGACTAGTGAGGCTGGTTACTATGACGACGGAGTCTGCAGTAAATACAGAGCAATTAGTCGCTTAAATTATTTATTTTACAACATAAATACGCCCAGCAGTATGGTTCAAGCGATTAGATCTGTGTTCCACATTCCGGACTTCCCGGGTTCAAATCCTGTGGGCCAACAAATCTGACATTTTTTTATTGTTTCGCTTAGATTCAGATGCAAATATCAGATTGGATATTAATACCATGATACAAATTCCTACTTTAAGTCTAAAACAGGAGTAAAAATGAAAATAGAAGGTAATGACGAATGATCTGCATCTACACATGTAATAAAAGCAGGTAAACTAGACGGCACCCTAATGCCATCTGCCCGGCATGTGCATAAGCAGAGACGCAGTAGTCGAGCACCAAGGTCTCTGTGGACACGTTCGAGCTGCTATGTACCCGTCACATTAGTTGTACAGTCGCCTAGCAATAAGGTCTCTATAAAATCTCGAAGCTAGATGGTTGGTACAGAGAAGATAACTAGGAATTTAACTTCCCTTTGGAATGGAATTAAAGTCGGTGGTCCCGTAAGGTAAAAGGACGTAAACAATCTCAAGTCTGATAAAGAGGCCTCTGAGCAAAATTAATCGATGTTTCACTCCCAAATTAGAATGCGAGCACGTAGCGTCCATAAAATAGAAATCTCCAAACATCTCCACTGCAATATCACCGCGTAGTTAAAGTAACGTAAATAAAACGAGAGAGGAAAAACCAATTTAAAAAATTAAAATATATCACGTATTATATAAACAAAGAAGTTGGTGAAACTGCTTCCCTTTGTTGTTCAAGCATTTCTAGCACCTGCTTAGATAAATGCGCATTACTCCCTGCAGAAATGACAGCAATTTCTTGACAAAGTTACTTTAAGTTCATTAAGGATTTCTTATGTAAATGTTTCATTTTTGTGTTCCCAGAGATAAACATCTAAGGGAGATAAAGCAAGAGAGCGCACCCGCACCAGTGAAACAGCAACCAGCTTCGCCGGCCGGACGCAAGCTTTGAAACCTATCCCATCAAAGATTACTCACCCAATAGTAGTTCCTCTGTACAACTGTGTAGAGATCTGGACTTCGAAGCTCGGTAGTATCGATTTGCCCTAGGTAAGTATATTTTTGCAAAGGTTTCCCTGGTACTTACCACTTAGCTCTGAAATCATTGGACCCGGGCTTGATTCATCATTGCTTGAGACGCAACGTGGGCTAATATCTACATATTAGAGGTCTGTACACCTTTATGTCCTAATCTGAACATTCTAGGAAAGACTATTAGTACACCACCGGTTTAAAAATGCCAATTAATTCCAAAGGTAACTAAGAGTCAACGCCCCCGTCAACGTCATAACCTTAGCAATTTAATAGGGTTGTATCGTACAAATGAAACAATAAAAACTCATCTGCTATTCACAGCATTTCACGAATATGCAATTCCGCTGTAAAGTTAATTAGAATTTGTAGATTCAAATAAGGACATTAATAACCTTTTTGACATTTTTAACAAATCTCACGACCGCCCCTAGCGGAGGAAAGCTTGTTTTGTTCATTATAAACCCAAGACCGGCCCACGCAGACCCCATATCGTTTCTACAATGTATATACTTATTTTGGACATTAAGGGTCAAATTTGAGAATATCGATTAAGCTTTGAACTGTGTGTACTGGATAAATGAACTGAAGGAATACAATAATCTTCATGTTTCTTTGCATATGGTTCTTTGAAAAATTTTATTGATTTATGTGAAACTTGATTGAAACAGGTAAATTAAACGTTTTAATATTCCTTTACACATAAGAGTTTGAAGAGTTTGACAGCTTCCAAATTCGTTTGAAATTTGTAGAAAATTGAGGATAGTTAAAATTGAAAACCTTGGCATGGAGGTTGCAGCTGAATATTTCCAAACCGAACCTATGGTTTTGAATCTTTGCTCGCATAAAGTAAATCTTCAGTGAAATACATGACGTGAAAATCATTGGAATTACTGACCGTCATTGAAAAAATAGTATTCAATATAATATAATGGGAAATATAATATACTCGACTTCGTCTCGTGTTTGTAAATTCATCCTCGTTCTATCATACTGCATTTTATTACCGCAACCATTTTGTTACTCTGGAAAAAACAAAAGAACAGAGATCGGTTTCTTTTATTATAAACACTGTACAGCAACGCAAAGAAGATCCCTGAAAGGAATGTGCTCCTTATACAGTGGGACAAGGACAGCAAATGTGTGTGTGACAGGGAACGCATGCTACACAAGGAGCAGAACCCTATTCACTCTGTATACTAAAACCGAGAAAATTCATTCACAAAAGTAGAAGCCGTCAGAATATTTTTGAATGGTCTGTAACTGAACTGACACGGGGTGTCATAAACCTGTCCAGGGAGGGTTTGGGAACCTTCTACAACCCCCTGCGTCTCTGGACCCCGAGACCTCTCTCCTTTGGAGGACAGTAATAAATACATGATGCTACATTCACATGACTTTCTTTATGTTTTCAACAAGGTATTCTTACAAAGTGTTCTATCTAATTCAAATTAATAAAGATACATACAAAACGTATAAATAGCGTTATTAATACCGCAACAAGTACTGTTTGTTATACCGTACGTTTAACCGATAGTCAATTTTTTTAAGAACGGGTGCTACGTTTTGGCAGTGACATTGCACATTCTCTTTGCATGGCAAGGACATGAAGGAATAATAACATGCTATTTGAGAAAAGTATAAGTAATTGAAAACTCAAACCCATTACAAGGAATATCTCCCAAAATCAATAGTTTGGTATAAATCGTGTGATTTAACCTGATGATATTTTGTATAGTAAGTTTTTGTCTGTGTCTTACAGGTTAAGAGTTATTTGAGATTATATATATATATATATATATATATATATATATATATATATAATAAGAATACTTTAAACATACGTTAATTTAATCAAAGTGGTTGCAGCATTTGCCAGAAACTCAGCGTTTTTGTAAGTTTTTCCACGTAAAAGGTGGTTTGAGTCGGGAGGATTTTCTTGAAATCTTCGAGTTGCATTACTTGGAAGACGCTGAGATAAATTCCAAGTTTGCTAACAACTTTTCGATTTTAAAAATATATTGTTCATAGAATCAGGACAAACGCACGAAATTTTTTTTCTTCTAAAAGTGTCTTTGTTTTTGCGATTCAGGGGCCCTCAAAGCTTACAGTCCCAGAAAAATTTTAATATCCAATTTTTAGGTGGAATACAATATCTTCTCTACATACTATCTTCATGATAGAGAAATAAAAGTATAATGTATCGCTTAAATTAAAATATTGTGTTATTTCTTATTGGAGAATTTATTGAATAAAGAGAAAAATAGTAGCGTAAATCTCTGTCGTTCACGATAAAGGTTAAACGTGTTAAACGACCAGAAGTATCGCTGCTGTAGCAAGACATCTTTTGTTCTAGATGGTACGACGGAATCGTAGTTCTACCAATATAACGAACGCACTGATGAAATTGTCGGTAATGGTGCCCTAAAACCTGGCTATAAAACCGCCCCAAGGTTAATATTAAAACACAATCAGCTGATTAATTCTTCTCTCCTGTAATTAATTAATATTTTCTTATCTTTCCTTCAAACATCTAAGACCTAACTGTTTTATGTTTTCCGTCAAATCTTTTAGATGGACAGGGCGTGGCATGTTGCAGGTACAGGAAACTTTGAAAATACATAATAACGTAAATGAAAATTTAATGTAGCTAAGGAAACACGAAAATCTGAAAGTTAGCAGTTTCATTACAGATGTAACATTTATTTGCTTCTGTACTCTTGTAAGATAAGGTAAAGTACAACGGAGGGGGACTTGGAAACAGAGGCTGGCTAGGACAGGGTCCCTAACATTACTAGATGAGGTTCCTCGGTGGTATCTAGTACAACAGCAATCCTCCCTCTGCTGCAGTCTTGCACATCCCACTGGAAGACTTGAAACCGGAGATTGCCCCTCCGGGGCACGAGTTTTATATAAAGCATTGTTTTTCCTTGTGACGCAGCGCCGAGACGGTTGTGAGTGAACCAAGAAGGTGAAATTTGAAATAAAATGAGGAGTGAAGTGAAATTGAGGGAGAGGAACTTTGGAGGATGAACAGCATTCGCCTAGCGAGCCAGAAACACCACCGGAAAATCCATGGATCAGGATGGCGCGGGTCGAACTCATGACTCCCTGAATGGGAGTCAAACGTGCAACCTGGTTCGTATCCTATATCTTTCAAATGTTTGTTATACACTGCTGAACCAGCTACGGGAGGAGATCCGTCCCCTTCAGCTGCCGAGGTGCGGGCGCTGCGGGCCCTTAGCGCTCTTGATACCTCTGACGTTACTAGAGGAATCTCGGGCCGAACCCCCGAGCCCCTCCCGTAGGGGAGTTGTTCGGATTGGGTTGGACTCGAGGGGGCAGTGTGTTCCCGACACCCACGGGGAATTGGGTACCTCCGGCCAGGCTACGGCCGCCCGGAGGGGGTAGAGGGTTCCTCATAAGTCCCGGGTACTAGCCCGCAGAGCTAGTAGAAGGTGTGCTAGATCTCCAGGTGGCCCCACTAAGGTTTTTGGTAGTCTTCCCTGCGGGGTTGACACGCGTAAGTGGCGCATCCACTTCTATACCATCTTGACGTTGTGCTCAGCGGGGGAGGGGGCTTTTTAGACTCAAGGTATTGCCCTATGGAAAAAAGAAACCGGAGTATCCACTCCCGGATTGAAGGAAACCCGGGTCATTGGTCCTACGGCTACAGGACTAATGTGAGTAGAACCTCTTCACTTAACTAATTGCTGAACTAGCTTCCCGTAGGGGAGGGGATCCGTCCCCTTCAGCAGCCGTGGTGCGGGCGCTGCGGACCCTTAGTACTCGTGGTACCTCTGACGTTACTAGAGGAACCTCGGGCCGAACATTCGAGCCCCTCCCTCCGGGAGTTTTTCGGATTGGGTTGGTCTCGAGGGGGCAGTGGTTCCCGATACCCGTGGGTGATTGGGTACATCTCCTGACGGGGTTGAGGGAAGCCATTTATATTTCCGCGTCTTGGTCCGGGTCTTGGTTCTACGGATCCTGGACTAACGTAAGTAGAACCTCTGCGCTTAACTGCTGAACCAGCTGAGGTTCCGAGTTCGTATTCCTGCTGAAGGGTAGGAAGTTTTATTTGGCTAGAATTATTCCCTATCCTCTCTAGGGTCTGGAAGTTCGAAAGAGAGTTTGAATGTGTGAACTTTAACGAAACCATATTACTAACAAGTAAAAAGCATTGACAGTTACCTAAGGTGTTAAAGATGGCATAGAATGAACCGAAACATTTCGTTTCCTAGGTTCATTGCTCGCAATAACATTTTTTTTTAGTTATCTATATTTTATACTACATTTTTAACATGTTACATTTGATGGATAAATTACGTTTTTACATTCTCTACCACTTAACTACGTATAATGCGCAGATGAAGTTTCGTTGCCACACAAAAATTGGATATTTCGCGGAAATTCTTACATGCTTTTTGAGATACGCGAATCCCAAGCATTACATTTACAAAATGGTCTGTAGGTGCGTGCCTGTGTGTGTATGTGTGTGTGTGTGTGCGTGTGTGTGTGTGTGTGTGTGTGTGTGCCTGTGTGTGTGCATGTGTGTGTGCGTGTGTGTGTGCCTGTGTGTGTGCGCGCGCGCGCGCGTGTGTGTGTGTGTGTGTGTGTGTGTGTGTGTGTGTGTGTGTGTGTGTGTGTGTGTGTCCGTCTACCTCAGATTAGCGTGACTCGAAAACGAAAAGCTGAATACATACATTGCTTCTAAAGAATGCAATGTAAAGCAGTTTATGTTCTTCCCTCTTTTCAAATTACTCTTTACATGTGAAAAATGTATATATTTATGTTTTACTTCTTCCAAAAATATTTAAGGTTTTAGTTTAAATATTTCTAAGATAACGAGCGACAAATGAAATTACATATGAAATTTTCGCTAAATAGAATGGGAGTTTTGTGTACGAAAATATGTATAATTTTTAATATATGCAGTTTAAACTAAGTAAATCCTATTGCATTATGCGTTTCCGAAATATAGGTTGTGCTGTGTTTCAAGCAGTTGTTTTGTGTGTTTATAGGTCATCATTTATTTTATTTATTTTGATAACTAAGTGGACGGTGAAATAATGAAGTAGTTGAAATGGCGCTTAAATGGGACCCGTGTCTCAAGAGATTAGATTTGCTCGTCATCGTCTTCCCAGAAGAAGGAAAAACTTATCCAGATAGCTCACCTAACGGACCTCGAACTCGGTACCCTTGATTGTGAGGCACTTCCACACCACAGAAATGGGCTTCTCATGATTCTTTATCAAAGTCATTCAAAGAGTACACGCTATAACTGCACTAAATTATGTCCTTTTTCTTTTTAAACAGCATCTGTCTACAGAATACAGTTGTAAAATAACCCATTTTAACCGCAATTAGCATACATCGGAGTTTTTGCTAATAATTGGTATAATAGTTATAAAAATAAATGATAATAGTTGGGGATGTTCTGTGATAATTGAACATCAGGATTTTGCATTGCTTTATCTGTGTCGATACTATAAAGCGTCAGTATTTTGTTTTCCCCTCTCATGAATAAATCTGACGATCGCTTGTTGCCATGGAAACTTTGGAGAAGTGACATGAAAGAATAGGGAGAGACAGGCCTGTCAAGTTTGCGATGGAAATTCCTTGGCTCATGCCTCGAGCGGAAATGGTGACATTGTGTTGGTCAAGTTGAGAGGTCAAGTTATCGCTTCCATTGTTTGTGTCCGGGTGGGCGTTTATCTGCCCAGTCCATCGACATTAACGACCACACGCTATCCTGCCCGTCGATCATTCACAACTACATTAACCGTGCCTTTAGAATTCAGATGAGCTACGGGTACATATACATTAACAGGATCTACTGATCACGTCCACAGAATAGGTTAATAACTGTAGCTGCTAATAATTCCGTTATTTTATGGGTAATACAATCACTTTGGTAAGGACATTCAAATGTTTGGATCCCTTAAGAGCCAAAATAACTCTGGATGGAAATACCACTGAACAGGTGAATAAATCTTATAACTTAGTTGTGATATCCCCCACTTCAGAAAAGAAGCTGTATTTAAACAACTTACCAAATTTAACTAAGTCTATATAGAAATTAATTGTGGAAACGTAGAGCCAGACTGAAAAATTCAATGCGATAGCCGGGATTTGAACCACGGATCTTCTGGTCTCCGTCCAGTCGCTCTAACCATTGAGCTACTATGGCCAACGTGCCGTTATGACATTAAATTCTGAAACTGGCTTGTATTTTCCCGGTAAACAACTTAGGAGTTCTCATAAGCACATGAGACAACATTCTTAATGGCGACTTACAATGTGTAAGTACTTTAAGGCCCGAGCTTTATAGTTAACCACTATTAGGTCAATTAATGGAAATTAATTGTTCTTTCACACTGGCCGTGTGTAGGCTAAAGTATGGAAAGATTGAGTCAGACTGAAAAATTCAATGCCATAGCCGGGATTTGAACCATGGATCTTCTGGCTGCCGTCCAGCCGCTCTAACCCTTGAGCTACTATGGCCAACGTGCCGACATGACATTAAATTTCTCCAACTATATTGGTTAACTATAAAGCCCGGGCTTTAAAGTACTTACACATGTAAGTCGCCATTAAGGTAGTTGTCTCATGTGCTTATGAGAACTCCTAAGTGGTTTACCGCGAAAAACACGAGTCAGTTGGAGTATTTAATGTCATGTCGGCACGTTGGTCATAGTAGCTCAAGGGTTAGAGCGGCTGGACGGCAAAAAGAGGATCCGTGGTTCAAATCCCGGCTATGGTATTGAATTTTTCAATCTGGTTCTACGTTTCCACAATTTAGCCTACACAGGGCCAATGTGAAAGAACAATTAATTTCCATTAATTGACCTAATAGTGGTTAACTTTAAAGCCCGGGCCTTAAAGTATTTACATGTTTTAAGTCGTCATTAAGGTAGTTGTCTCATGTGTTTATGAGAACTCCTAGTGGTTTACCGGAAAAAATACGAGTCAATTGGAGAATTTAATGTCATATCGGCACGTTGGCCATAGAGCGACTGGACGGAGACCAGAAGATCCGTAGTTCAAATCCCGGCTATGGCATTGGATTTTTCAGTTTGGCTCTACGTTTCCACAATTTATCCTACACACGGCCAGTGTGAAAGAACAATTAATTTCTATAAATTAATTGTTCTTTTACTCTAGCCGTGTGTAGGAGACACTATTAAGGGGTAGAGTGACACTGAAAAATGCAATGCCATAGCCGCGATTTGAACTACGGATCTTGCGGTCTCATTCCGGCCGCTGTTAACCAAAGCTACCATGGCCAACGTGCCAGCATGACACTAAATTCTCCAACTGACTGGTATTTCTTCCGGTAAACAACTAGGAGTTGTCATAAACATATGAGACAACTAGCTTAATGGCGACTTACTGTGCTGTAAGTACTTTAAGACCAGGGGTTTGTAGTTCGGACCACTATTAGTTACAATTAATGGATATTAACTATTTGTTCGCACTAGCCGTGTGTGAGACCGTAGTTCAAATCCAAGCTATGGCATTGAATATATTTAGTCTGACTCTACCCTTTCATAAGTCTATATATGCCCGCCTCGGTAGCGTAGATGGTAGAATGTCTGCCTCACTTTCAAAAGGTCCCGAGTTCGAATCTCGGTCAGGATGATTTACTTGGATAAGGTTTTCTCGGAGTTTTCCCTTATTCTAAAAGACAAATGTCGGGTAACTCTAAACTCCATGGACCCTGAACCCATTTGAGCATCATTTCACCCATTCTATTCATCATCCAATATGACTTAAAAGGTTAAAGTACGTAAATTACAAAAAAAAAAAAAAAGTCTATATAATTACTTAAAAACACCAGAAAAGAAATTAAACTAAAATTGTACATAGTGATGGCAGTTCCATTATTACTATGTGGTTGCGAGTTTTGAATCTTGGCTAGAAGATGAAGCAGTTTGTATGCCCCGATGATGTTGCTCCTGTTTTGATGCTGTGATCTTGCTTCAGTCTCTAGTGGAGTGTAATAAAAGCAAGGGTGACACCGGAATCGTAGTTTGAAACGTTTAATAACTTTTTAAGTATTCATTTAAATCGAGAAGGTGTCGACCATTGGAAACTAATATATCAGTATCCAGAGTTAATGTAATAACTTGTATCATTGAGCCAAGAAATGACGCCCCATTCAGCTACGTCTCGTCCCATCGGCGACCAGTACAGACTCCGCCCATAATGTCCTACTCAGCTACCAATATTCCCCTAATAACCTCCCCAATAGGTATAGATAAATACATGCATTTTTTAACTTTCTTTTTCAAATAGTGCTAACATCTTGAAGTAGCTATGATAAATGTAGCTGGACCACATTCGTGGTTAGGTCTTTGTTTTAAAACGCCACATCACTCAGCGCGTTTTGTATATGGTTTGAAGATTATCTGAATGACATATTATCTTATCGGTGAGTCTTTAAGGAGCTCATTCTGGTCTCATAGGTTTACATCTCTTCGTCGATGTATCAACATTCTTCTCACGGTTCTTTCCTGCTGTTTTCAATGATTATTTATTCTTTTGTTATTTAACTTCTGTAGGGAGCTTGGCTTTAGCAAGAAGCAACTTGTTGATCGTCTTGAGATTGATTGTTACTAATTTTCATTAGATAACACTGTCATATTCACCACCAGAATCTGTGAGGAGTACGGAGTAGTTATAATTAAAGAAAAGTCCTTTCACCAACCAGAAATCGAAATCGTGACCTTTGTGTTGAGAAGCCACAACACTGACCTTTCAAGTACCTGTAGCTAAATCATAATAGCTATTAGTTGTAAGCACATTTTTGTACTATAGATAAATACACGTAAACTGAAGCTTTGCATTTTTAAAAAACTATTTACCTAAACTCTTATTCTTCTATATATTTCGGCCGCGGCGTGGCTCAGTGGTTAGACCGCTTGGCTCTCACCAAGGCGGCCCGGGTACGATCCCAAGAGACCACAAAGTGAGATTTGTAGTGGACAACACGGCGCTGGGGCGGGTTTTCTCCGGGATCTCCGGTTTCCCCCGCCATCTCATTCCACCGGTGCTTCATCTTCATCTCATGTATCATCAGTGTCATTGCCTGCGGTGCCGTATGTAGTAAAAGCGGGCGTTAAACACTACACATTTATTTCTATATATTTCATGTTTGTAAGATAGCTATTTGCAAAATTTGGTTCGTTGCATATTTCCTTCTGGATGCAAGGGGAATTTACCGAGCGGCCAAAGCCTGGCTGAAGATACCCGATCTCCCGCGTGTGTCACTGCCCCCTCGAGTGCAACCCAATCCGAACAACTCACATTCAGGGAGGGGCTCGAATATTCGGCCCGAGGTTCCTCTAGTAACGTCTGAGGTACCACGAGTGCTAAGGGTAGAGACAGAGAAATTTGGTCACCGAAGGGAGAGAGATAGTTGACTGTATTCTAAGGTATCACAGTGTTGTTTAGAATACGAAAACGGGTACTGCACCTTCTATATGAAAGTCATGCATAATAATATAGAATAATAAAGTTAGTTATGTGCAGAGATTCCACTCCCATTAGTCCTGGACCCATAGGATCTCCTTCTACCCGGGAGCGGTGGATAATCCGGGGCTCTTTCCATAGGGCAATACCTTGAGTCTAAAAAGCCCCCCCCCCCCCCCGCTGAGCACAACGTCAAGACGGGATGGAATTGGATACGCCACTTACGCGCGTTAACCCCGCAGGGAAGACTACCGAAAGCCTCGGTGGGGCCGCCTGGAGATCTAGCACACCTTCTACTAGCTCTGCAGGCTAGTACCCGGGACTTATGAGGCAACCCTCTACCCCCTCCGAGCGACCGTAGCCTGGCCGGAGGTACCCAAGTCCCCGTGGATGTCGGGAACACACTGCCCCCTCGAGTCCAACCCAATCCGAACAACTCCCATTCAGGAAGGGGCTCGAGTGTTCGGCCCGAGGTTCCTCTAGTAACGTCAGAGGTACCACGAGTGCTAAGCCTCCGCAGAGCCCGCACCACGGCAGCTGAAGGGGACGGATCCCTTCCTCTACGGGAAGAATAATAAAGTACAAGAATTGCAGATATTTATAGTCTGTCTCTATAATATCATGTGGCCTCACATGCACCTTCCAACACAGTTTTTAAGCGAAAACGCAGAATATAGAGTTTTGGTACTTTTAGAAAATATTTGTAGCACAAATTCTGCATCCATTAAGAAAAAGAACCGGACTAATAATAATAATAATAATAATAATAATAATAATAATAATAATAATAATAATAATAATAATAATAATAATAATAATAATAATAATAATAATAATAATAATAATAATAATAATAATAATAATAATAATAATAATAATAATAATAATAATAATAATAATAATAATAATAATAATAATAATAATAATAATAATAATAATAATAATAATCATAATAATAATAATAATAATAATAATAATAATAATAATAATAATAATAATAATAATAATAATAATAATAATAATAATAATAATAATAATAATAATAATAATAATAATAATAATATAAAAAGGAAGAAAAGAAGAAAAATGCTTAGGCGAATCTAGTATGGTGTTAGGGATAGATATGTGTGAGTAGCAAATGTGTCATAAATAATGTAATATTTTCATTTAAAAATATAGATATATAATTTCAAGTAAAAAGGTGCATAATTATTATTTATCACTTAACGATATAGACATATTAGCCATTGGATGGATGGCATATTCAACCTAGGTAAGTGCGCCAGGACTTTATACTTGAAACATTTCGAAGCGTGAACAATGAGACTATGTCGCATTCATATCGCTTTGTTTTGAGTGCTCCTTGCTGCCGCTGGACAGTGACAACCTGTGCTAACTTTCGCCTAACTTGTTTCACCAATGTCTCTTATTCTTCTAAGATGAAAATAATTACTTTCTAAGGAACACACTCTTAATTCTTTAATAGTTTGCTAGTTATACAAGATTACATACTATTTCTTTCTGAAATAATCCCTCACAAGCATTTTGCAAAAAATTCCAGATTTTCATGCCTATCATTAAACGCATGGCATTTTAATTTTGGAGACATTTTTAATAAATAGCTAGCAGAACTTGGTTTGAGGTAGGAGATATTATTACAAATCTTCGTTGGTTACACTTTTAAGATGCCGAAGTTAATAACATATTGGTATTTATATATTTCATTTTCAGGCATGAAATTGAGGTACACACCAACAAACACAAATCTAATGTGCTAATTTTCTAAAGAGTGTCTCAAACACATACTTCACGTATATTCTCCTCTACCTAGTATAAGTAAGTGCTAGAGAAAGTATTACTCTGTTGGAAAGACTCAATTACTGGATCTATGGGTATAATTCTCCTATCATTAGAACAGTGGATTCAGATCCTAATAAATTACAGTACATTCTTTCAAATGCTGGCAAGAAGGTGGTTGTGAAAGAGGCCTGAGCACTGGGACAGCCTTAAACAGCGTCCATATCTATTGACTCGGATATTGGCACAGATTACATTGCCGAAATGGCGTTTTAGGAACTGCCTCACCAATTTGGATCCATTTGAAGAAACACCTGCATGACCTTTTTTGCTAAATTTGAACATCTGGAAGCAGCTGTCCAGAGTGGTGGGGCATATTCTGAAAAAGTTATTCTAGGAAGTCTGTGGATGCTGCCTCACACGTGGTTGAAGCAGATACATCTCAAGGAAGACTGCATTGAGAGGATACAATTTTCCACTAGGTTGTCAATTATACGAGGGCTGTTCAATAAAGAATGATCATAATTTATTTCCGGTTAGAATTTTTCGCACTAAAATTCAATCTTATTATATTCTGTTGGCTTAATGTGAAGCAAACACGCCGTAGTAGTATCATTGTTGGTACTCCTGGTTCCCGCCTGTGAGAACCAGGCAAGTGCAGATATGTTCAGTATCGCCTACCGTTGCAATGGAGGTAACATCAGTTAAAGTTGATGTTAGAGAATGATCCGGAGTTTCTTTTAAACGTAATCACTGCTGATGGAACTTGGCTACATCATTTTGATCCTGAGAGCAAACAGCAAAGCTCAGTGTAGAAATCTCCTTCATTACCGACCCCAAAAAGCAAAAGTGGTTGCTTCTGCTGGGAACATGCATATATACATACAAACGTACATATTTACCACACACTCATACATACATATACACATACATTTTTTTTTCTAAAAATGACCTGCTTTATTCGATGGGCTCGAAACAGTATTTCTGGTGAAATGGTGTAGAACTTTTAGGTGGACTGCAGTATCCTCTATCTTCTACTAGGTGTTCGGTGCAGAAAATAAAAACGTTTATAGTTACTGAAGATTAGCTTTACTCTATATGTTTACATTTGTACCTGTTTTGAAAACTGTTCTTACAAAAACATCATTTTTAAATGATTTCATTTAAATTTATTTCATTCTTTGTTGTCTGTTTCAGTGTGAGAACACGGGGAGTCAGGAAGCTGAAGGAATAGTTAAAACTTTTAAAACCTATCTGGCTTTGAAGTATATATATATAATAAAGAATGGTGAAAAATCAAACGAGTACCAATAAAACTCGGAAGAGCCACGCAAATAGTGTGTTTTAATGACATGCATATTTTTGTGTGGTAACATTTTGGCTATCTCTTGTGGTTTATTTAAAATTTATCAAAATTCATTAAGAATGATGACCGCAACGTGACTGAGTGGTTAGACCACTTGGCTCTCACCTAGGCGGCCCGGGTTCGATCCCAGGCGACCTAAAGTGGGATTTGTGGTGGACAACATGACGCTGTGGTGGGTTTCATCCAGGTCCTCCGGTTTCCCCACCATCATTCCACCAATTGCTCCCTCCATCATTCAGCTCAGGCGTTGGGCCGACCCCTCAACCCTGATTTCATCTCAGGTCAGATGCTTCGGCTCCCTCGCTCTGAGGGAACCCAAGCGCCTCCTAGCGTCAGCATTGACGAGAAAGGGAGTTAGCTCCAGGCTAACTGCAGAAAATTGAATTTATAATTAACCATGCAATATCTTAAATGTATATTATTGCAGCAATTACGTCAGAACTGTTTCTTTTTTTAGGAAAATAGCAAATTGTGAAAGTGTTTCCACGTAAAGAGTAATTCGGGTTTGGTGATTTACTAGATTGCTTTCTACGAAGCTGTAGGACTTAAATCATTCTTGCCCACATACACACATTCGAACTCTTTTCTAAAATATTTTCTCTGGGTTCAAGTGGTCAATTGAAACATCTGTGTGGGATTTTTGGGTGCTTCCTAAAATTTTCTGATCTAGAGAGGTTTCTTTAAAATAAAAAGAATAGAAGCTGATATTTGCATCTCAAGACCCACTATTGTTTCCTATATAAGAATTCGTCACCATCAAATTGGCAAAAACATTTTTAAACTGATTGAATATGTTCTAGATAGAGTTTTATGTGTTCCCTGATGACAACAAAGTATCGTGTTCAGTGGTATATTTGAAACACTTTTCTATCGATGGGTTATCATTCATCTTGATGTTTTTGCCCATGCGAATATGGTCCTGCGCTTGTTTTTCAATCTCCCTCTTCCTTCCTTCCTTCCTTCTTTACCCGCGGCAGACGCACCAGAGAATTTCGATTTTCTGTCTAGTGGGGAGGAATATCCCCTCCTCCCTCTCTGCTGCAGGAATGTTCACGAAATTGAGTCGCTTTTCCAGAGTAATGACATTAACTGGACGTGCAGCGTCTGTCAGCGTTTGGTTTGGCCTCTTCAGGAAACTTTATTATTTATAGCCCTAAGATCGACAAATTTACGTTCACACGTCTTCTTTAATCTCCAAGATGGACATTTTATCTGAACCCGCAGTACTACTTGAGCTATTCGTTGTTTGTCTTCCTTGCTTTGTTCAGCCTGCTGTGAATGCTTTAAGGTAATGCATCTATGAAATTTGACCAAAAATCTTGAAGAATTAGAGAATTAAAATATTTGAAGAGGAATCTCACTAGAGCTTTTCATTTTTCTAGAGAAAATCAAGATTCAAGTGGGATTTAATTCAGTAGTAGTAGGGATGGATCCCCGTTACTTTTCGATACTTCGGTGGTGATTCTGAAATTGTTATTTTATTTTAAAGTCACAAAATATTATTGCTGCAAGTAGAACACTGCAAAGCCCGAGAAACTGCCAGGTATTTGTACCTACCCAGTAACATTATAAAAGAAAACAATCGTGTGTTAAATTCAGTACCAGTTACTATTTCCCATACTTCAATGACGAATTCTCACTCTCTTTCTATTGCACTGGATTACTGGAAAACAAATTTATAATTTCCAGAACTAAGAAATAAACAAAACAAAAATCGCTAAATATTTTGTATTCCACCTCCTGCAATAGTTTTCTCTGAAAGACTGTTTAGCACAGCAGGACTCACATGTGACTGAAAAAGAAGTAGACTTGAACAAAAGCTTATAAAAGTAGACTGTTTTGCCTTTAAATATCTAATGTAGGATTTAAAAATAAGAACTTTGTAGGATTTAAAATAAGAACGTGTACCAGTTTAATTTTATTGGCACAGTTCTCCCAACATTGTACTGATACTAGAAGTAGAAATAAAGGAATCGAATATCGAAGCACCGAGAAAATATCATGGTTCGGTATCGAGAACCCATCCCTGCTATCTAGCATTTAAAGAAAGTACACCAGGTGAGTCGGCTGTCCCGAGATATTTGTATTTATGCAGCCCGCAGTTTATAGTCTAAATATTGATCCTTTTCAGCAAACAGTTATTGTAGCTCTGACCTTCTCTTCCATAGTATATCGTATCCAACCAGCATTAATGTTTAAAGGCGTGAATATAAACCAAGGAGTACAAAACTGAATCGAGAAGATATTGACACATTGCTTCACTCACACTGTTTATTCATAGGACATGTTTCAAGAGCTCTTGCTCCTATCATCAGCTGATACTTGATTAGTATCACTACTCAATCACTACCAAAGAAAAGCCAGGAATCTATGAGATCAAATGTGAAACTTTCCCTAAAGTTTATATAGAAAAAACAACAAGAAATATTAACACCAGAACTAAAGAACATACAAGAAACATTAAAAATGGTGAAACAGAAAAATCAGCAGTGGCTTTTCATTTTTTGAATACTAGACATGACATCAACTTGGAAACATCTCTAATAAAATATGTTAATCACTCCATAGACCTTTCCGTATGGGAAAAAGTCTTCATTAACAAAAATCGTCATAGAGTCATGAATTTTGAAACTCCACCACCGGACATCTTTGACAAGTACATCACACCATCTATTGACAATACGGAGAAAGAGGAAACCACTACAACTTACACTAAATATAATGTATAAGCTGGCAAGTGGTAAATGAATATTTTCCCTAACAGCAGGATAGAATACCTGACCTCTATAGACCTCATCTATAAATTATTATGCAAATCAACTAATAGAAAGCATTCAAGAAAGGTGTAAGTCATATAACATGTCGCTTATCACGTTTCATAGGCTTAGCTGGTTTACGAGAAATAACTGCAGTGAAAGATTAATTAACTTACTAAATTAATTGATTGAACTGCTTCCCTATGCGGTTTCGTTTCTCTTTGTGCTGTTTGGTGTCCTGCTGTTTTGGTGAGGCTAATTCTGAATACCTATGCGGAAAACAAATGACAATCGCAAACGAATTAACAGGTGAAGGAGAGGGATAAAACGAACAATTGCTAGGGAGGTGACAGAAACGTGAGATAAGCAGCCAAATGGTTAAAACAAATAATTTTATAGCATCTTATTGGTGAAGAGTTAGTAATAACGCGACAGCTATAATAAAATATTAAATATTCTTCTTGGCTTTCCCACTTGGCACATTTAAAGTACCAATAATCTGAACTGAAGCTATAAATGTACAGGCTCATGCTTATCAATAGGAACGCTCACCTTTAAATCTTGTTTTCTAGCCGACGGATCTCATATCTGTCAGATAAGGGTGACACAAAATGTATCTTGACTTTACTAAGAATAATTTCATGTTGATCTTTTTACTGTTGAAAAACAAACATTTGGTAATACATCCCTAAATTGTGCCTACCTCGGTAGTGTAGAGATGGTAGCATGTCTGCCTCACGTTCAAGAGATCCCGAGTTCGAATCTCGGTCAGGGTGAGTTACCTGGATAACGTTTTTCCGGGGTTTTCCCTTATCCTGAAAGACGAATGCTGGGTAACGCTAAGCTCCATTGACCCCGAATGCATTGAACATTGGAGGACGTAGATTACAAAAATCCTAAATTATGTTGTTTCTCCGAAATAAACTTCTTACAAAATATGATTTCCATTTTTAATTTTTTCAATATAACGTTAACGCTCTTAACCAGGACGGTAAATTAATGAAATTATGCTCAAATGACAACGAAGTTTACGACTACGCTTTCAACTACACGAAGTTGATCCTCTTAAGAATAAATCCTATCCCGTTGATTCGTCCCAGTCGAGATTAAACTCAGAACCTCGTTAACCTCACATCACGCAGGTGCGCATATTTATTGTTGTGCATATGAGCAATGGATATTTTATATCCATTCTTGGACATCAGCACAAGTGGAGAATATTTAAATATCAAGGCCAGCATACATTGACTTCTTGTTTAAATGTTTCACTGCCATTCCTTAATCTATTACATCAAAAACCTACATTGAAAATTTTTTGGACGAAACTTAGGTCAATAAACGGAAGTACACGTAGGAATTATTTGTAGAACATGTATAAATTAAACGATAGCACGCAGGGAAATTGTGCAATTAGATTTGTTTATCTTATCAGGTGATTATTAAGAAACGTTTTGATAAAAATGTTCTGATAAGTCTTCTGTATCTATTCCTGAAACGATAATTACACATTATTGGAACAATGAAGAAAAGCTAAACATATACGTAACCAATTTTGCCATTTTATATCTATATTTTGAGTGGTTTCCGTCAAACACAGAAAGTTGCCAAACAGACTTGTGAATTCTTATACATATTTAAGCTTGATATACTTATAAAACGGCAAAATAGAATCGTAAACCCTTTATTATTTTACTTTAAGCCCATAATTCATCACTATATAGGGAAGATGCGCCCAGTACCACAAACCTAAGGTTTTTTCAAAATTTGAAGAAAATGCAATGGAGAACAAGTAGCGTGTTACTGTGATCATGAAGCTAATAACATACAGAAACAGCGTTAGTTATGAACATTCATAAACGCGAGTCATTTTGACTTTTAATAACTAAAGTAAGTATGGCTTAGTGGTTAGACCGCTTGGCTCTCACCAAGGCGGCCCGGGTTCGATCTCAGGCAACAGTAAAGTGAGATTTTTGGTGGACAATACGGCGCTGGGGCGGGTTTTCTCCGGTATCTCCGGTTTCCCCCGCCATCTCATTCCACCGGTGCTCCATCTTCATCTCATATATCATCAGTGCCATCGCCTGCGGTGCCGTATGTAGTAAAAGCGGGCGTTAAACACTACACATTTCATATCTCAAAAAGCGTTTCCCAGTACCGGACAGACGTATATAAATACATATTTCTTAATAAAGGAAGAGGAACTGCATAATAAATCACAATTCCTATCATAATCGTTGTATGTTTGAGACAAAAGCAGAACATAACATGATAATATATTTTTCAAAATGTTCTCTAGAGATTATCACAGCAAAATAAAGCTGTCTTAGAACTAATGAAACATTTTTTTAAACACAGTGATCACATCTATAAAAATCAATGTTCTCTTGCCCTGTAGATTCAATATGTGTCCAACACTTGCACGATACACTAATTACACTGAACCCAAGTTCGTCTGTGATTTCTAACCAAATGATACACTCTGTTAGAACACTTCAATCGACACTGATTTTGGTTCCAAAATTTAATTTTCTTTTAGTCATCTAAGGCTCTTCACTATATCCAGTTTCTGTTGGCACCGAGTTAGAGCTAGGTTCTCTATTTATAGTTTTATTAATGTTAGTCTTGCGTCCCTTTGCTATTGGTTGGTTCTTCTGCTTTTGTGCCTTTTCCTGCAACATCAACGTATACAGAGTCGATGTTAATGTTTCAACAATATATATTGCTACTCCCAGGCTCATTGATCTTTCTATCACATTATTTAATGATTATTTCATATTTTCTTCTAACCATTTTCCTTTCTTTTTGCTTCCATGTTGACAGGAATGCCAATAAACAAAAACTAATCTAATGTCAGTGTAAGTTCAGGGGATCAAAATATACCTTCGCGTACGGTACTGGGAGAATTGCTATCGTACGGTACTGAGCAACTCACGTGTATGTATATATAACGTCATAACATGGCCCTATTCTTTAAAACCGATACTGTTTTTTGTGTTTGTGTAGTCTACTTAATATCAAATAATATGAGTACAAGTACTTAATTATTTCTTCACCGGAAAAACAGCAGCAATGTCAGCAGGTTATTTATTAACAGCACAGCTTCCACTGCACGGCTTTTCTAAAAAATAACTTCTGATTCCACAGTCAAAGAGGAGGGTATTAAAAGAGCTAAGTGATTAGTGAAAAAATGTGAATTTTTAAACATTTTCAGTGAAAAGTGAAGAAATTTAAACGGTTAGAATAAAACTTTAGATAAAAAGAATTTGTAACATACAGAAAGGATTTATGGTATTTGTTTTAATAGTTGTAATATTAAATAATTTAAAAACGTTTAATTTCCATATATAAATATAAAGGTAAATGCATATCATTCAAATAAAGGTTGTTTGTTTAATTAATGCCTAAAATAGTAATAAGTAGAATATATTATTTTATATGACAGTTAAAAGGCACCTAAAAATTAGATGAATAAAATAATTTGTTTCATTTTGGAAATATAATAAAAATGATTATATAAATATTAATTTTAATATTTTTGAATAATATAATGAATTGTCTGTTTAAAATTTAAAAGTATTTAAATAAACTCATTTGAATAAATATTCATAAAAGAAAAAAGTGCTGCTTACCAGTATTTTAAAGTAAAATAAAAAAATATTGAAAGAAATTGTTAGAATAGCTGGGGAATATCTCCAGTTGTTTTATCGCTGGATACCAGTGATATAGTTTTTCTTTTAATCATATATTATTTTGTTGTTTTGAGTTAGTAATTATGTAAGTAGGTAAAGATGTTTTGTAGAATTTTGGTATCTAATGTATGTTAGGATATAGTTAAATATTTTTCCCTTGTTTTTGGATTTAAAGTAGAAATGTTTAGAAATAGTTATTTTTGTTTATTTTAGTTAAGAAATGGAGCTGTTTGTTTTTCCAGTTCTAAACTTTTTGCTGGTTACTAGTATACTATATAATATTTTTTAAGTTTTTCTGAGTATATAGAATTTCTTAGATATTAGATATTTTTTGTTTTGTTATTGTTTTTTTCTTTCAGTTTTGTTTTTTAATTAATCTGAAAAAATTGTGTATATTATATATTCATGTATATTATGTGTATTTTGGAAAAAAATAGAAAATTGGTATATATGTCCCGGTATACTTTACAAGGTGGCGGGGTGGTCTATTCAGATTTGGTTTGATTTTATTTTTTATTCAAAGAGGTAACAAAGGTAGTTGTTTGTCTAAATACCGGCCATGACTTCTACTAGCTATCGGCAACTACGAGATACTGACACCGTGCGGGACTGGGCGCATCTCATCTACAATTTTACTTTAGTATATACCTTTTAAAGTTTATTAATTATATGCCTCTATAAGCTTACCATTTATCACTAAAATAAAACAAGAAAAGACAAAAAGTCTAAAGGAAGTTGGGTTTTCATTTCTTTAAATTTAGTTTTAAAATGCTGTTTGGAGTTTACTGTAAGGTTAATAGAGAAAATTTACTAAAGTTTTTGATGATGCACATTTTTCTCTCTATTTTTCTCAAACTACTGTTGTAGACTTGAGATTCCATAAATGAAAAAAAAATGTGTTTGAGCTCAACATTTTCCAAGGGTGCAACTCGAAGATTTTCAATAAAATTCCTCACTTCAAACTGTCCTCTATTTGGGAAATTATTACACTGTTTTTATTTTGTAAAAAATGACTGTACCAATTAAGATTAGTATAAAATAATATTAAAATAGTTAAGTGGCAAATATAATGTATAAATAGGTATTCCGAACTTTTTGGGAATAGCATCTCATTTGCATAATTGGTTAACTTAAGAGATAGACATAGAAACTGTAGAGAAGCATATAATTTATCAAATTTCTTTTCTTTTTTGTGGAGTTAAGTTAGATATATTCCTTACTGTTGGTTTGAATGTTTAACATATTTATACTTTTATTATTCCAATGGAAAGTTGTTACTGATATCTTTTTTTGTTGAGACCATACGAGAAGATGGAATTTAGAAGTCCTCTCATAACGTCATGCTCTGTAAATACCTGATTATCACTTTATCCTAGAACGGAATGTTTGTCTAAATTAACAGGAAGTAACTAGAATAATAAGTAAGGCCGGGACTTCGATGATCTAAAGAATACCCAGTAAAAATGTATTAACGGCTATTAAAGATGATCTAACACAACAAAAACTGTTCCCAGAAAATTCAATATGAAAATATTATTTATGTAAATATTGTTATGAATCTATGGTATTTTTATCAACACACAGACTTTTTGAGAAATGAATAATCAGGAAATGTTTTATATAAAGACAATTTAAGTGGAAATATTTTCTTGACGACCTACGTAGTTTGTCATTGAAAGGTACTGAACTTAGGTGCCACGTTTGCTATTTAACAACAAGCCGTACAGTCGCCTGATCTTGTCACTGAGAAGCACAAGATAATAAAATGTAAGTAAATGGGGAGCAGAAAATTTTTAATATTACCAAATCACTACCGCGAAAAGGCAAAACAAAGTGACTAGTTCAGTGTGAATCGAACTCCAGACCTTCCCAATGTAAACCTCACAGCTTACCGCCAAACCACTCCGCTCAGGTTTTGTTGGATACGCTCACGAAATAAAACTCTTTTCCTGCGAGCACTCATTCACTCTGACTTTAATGACATTGGCTAGATGTACAGGTAATGAATAATATGTTTAAATAAGGTAACAAAGGACGGTTTGGCACCAGTCTGTCACAGGATTGCAGTCACTCCTCTCTAACACGCTTGTTGATCAAAAACCGGTAAAATTCATTTCCGATCCAAAGGTTGACTGTTTACAAATCATAGTTTCTAACTGGCCAGCTCCAGGCTCTTCCGATGCGAGTTTAGCCCTTGGAGCAGCTCAGTCTGTACCGGAAATGAGATCTCTTTGGGATATAACTGATCAAAGGGCTTCAGCCAATCGGTGCCAGTAATGTGTGCCCCACTTGCACGTCTGGGGCGTTGCTAAATAGGACAAAAAACAACAACAACAATAATAATAATGATAATGATAATGATGATGATGATGATAATAATAATAATAATAATAATAATAATAATAATAATAATAATAATAATAATAATAATAATAATAATAATAATAATAATAATAATAATAATAATAATAATAATAATAATAATAGTAATAATAATAGTAATAATAATAATAATAATAATAATAATAATAATAATAATAATAATAATAATAATAATAATAATAATAATAATAATAATAATAATAATAATAATAATAATAATAATAATAATAATAATAATAATAATAATAATAATAATAATAATAATAATAATAATAATAATAATAATAATAATAATAATAATAATAATAATAATAATAATAATAATAATAATAATAATAATAATAATAATAATAATAATAATAATAATAATAATAATAATAATAATAATAATAATAATAATAATAATAATAATAATAATAATAATAATAATAATAATAATAATAATAATAATAATAATAATAATAATAATAATAATAATAATAATAATAATAATAATAATAATAATAATAATAATAATAATAATAATAATAATAATAATAATAATAATTACTATTATAACTATTATATTTAATCATCATTATTACATACTCTGTACTGCATAAATGAATTGGAATGTGCTCATACTCTTTTCATTAATGCTCTTCTTTAGTTGTTTTCTGTTTAAATTGGATCACAAATTTAAACAGTCTTATGGTTCTTAGGACTGCAATAGTCTAAAAGTTCTAAGTATATTTTTTCAAAGTGTACTTGTAAATTAGGCCAAGAAATGTTTACTCTTTCTTTGCTACGTACCTACCTAGTAGCTAGAGGAAACACTAAATTCCACCCAAAAGTTTTATACAGACCCCAGTTTTTTTAAATATGTGTGTGTGTGTGTGTGTGTGTGTGTGTGTGTGTGTGTGTGTGTGTGTGTGTGTGTGTGTGTGTGGGTGTGAGTGAGTGAGAACAAGAGCACCCTGCAAGACTATCAGAAAATAACCCTGCACCAACCTACCCTTTATATGCAACATTTTTCGACTTTTTTATTCTCTCAACATAAAATGAACACATTACAATTTTAAAATAGCAGATGTTAAATATATTTTTCTGTAAACCGAAGTGTATTATTGAATTATTTGGTAATATTTCTGTGAAGTCATTCACTTCTTATGACTTTTTCATAACGTAAACTTCAAGATTGCATATACAAAATATTATTTAAAAAATGTTGGGTTTAAAGCTGCATACCAAGAGAAAGGAATTTTAAAGCAATCCTATAGTGGCTTACTCTTAAGGATTTTATTATCGCTTAAGGACACTTGGTAGTGTCAGAATAGCAAATTCCACGTAGAATTTCATGCAATAGATGCTAGTGTTTCATGAAAGCTATGCATTTTATCATAGTAAATCTTTTACCACTTATATATCAGTCTCTTCTAATTTAGAAACAATAATAAAATCACAATTAAAATTAATAGCTTTTGCTCAATTGATATTTCAATAAACAAAAAAATTTTCAAAAATTTTCACGCATATTCTTTTTCAGGTGCCCTTTTCTCCTGAACACTTAAAGAAACACTTTCAAACCCTGTAATCACTATAAAAACATGCTATTAAACATATCTGGTGAACTATTAAGGCATTTTAAACAATAATAGCAATTTGAAAAATAAATAATAATGTATTTTATTTTTCATATATGAAAATATTTTTTGAGGAATTTCATGAAAGTGTGACGTATGAAGATTTCACCATCTGTTTAGAGCAGTACATTCTGCATATGCACAGAAAAATACACAGCTCTATCTATTATAGTTTTCTAGCAAAGTGTACCTAAGTTTAAAAAAAGCAAGTTACGGTAAATGGCAAAAGAAGATAATGTTGTGTTTTTATATAACACACCCAAAATTCAAAACATTCCTGGTCCATATTCCTCAGCCCAGTTTTCTCAGCATCCTCTGTACTTCGTAGATTCATTTTAAGCAAAAAACAAAAAATTACATATTTTCATCCAAGTGTCCTTAATCTTGCTGTACTTCCCTAATACCATTAGGCCTAGGAAAATACAGTAAATACTTCTGATAATTTGCATCTCGATGGGCATGTTTAGGTAAGTTATAAGAATAATTTATACAAGAGTAGAGAAAGTAATGTGAATGCAACATATATTTTTTATGTGAAGCTTTGGAACTGTTATAAAAATAATCATTTTCGGCCCTCTATAACTGTACCAGTTACTTTGCTATCATATTTATCTCTAAACAGTTTCCTTTATGATAATTTAACAATGTTTCTAATGAAATAAAGGGAGGTACAAGTACGCTCAACACTGGTTTAGTTAAAAGAATTGTGCGAGGACGATGTGACAGAAGGAGGTTTGTTAACAGCTATGACTTGCCTTCATTATTCACAGCCTGCCAACTTGAGTCAGAGCTACGCTTGAAAACAGGTCCTAGTTTATAAAATGAATGTCTGCAGGGTGCGCTACAGTTTTCCTTCCCAAAATCTGTTTCAATCAGAATTCGAAGAGCACACAATTTCCCGAGGAAGAGGGGAGGAAGGGGTAATGGCAAAGCGAGGGTTGAAATATCCCTGGTGAGTCGGGTATATCGCTAGAGGGTTGGTTCCTATAGCACAATGCCAGGCATTCTTAATTTGTCGAGGCGTTCTTCTTAATTACGTCGCCTACTCATGTGCCTAATGGCGTCACACTTTATTTACTTCTTTATGCGGCAAGAAGGTGAGAAGGAGTGCATGTAAACCTGAGTCATTTCATGTCACACAAATTAGTTGCAATCAGCGTTATACTTTTAAGGGTTCTTTGTTATTGATTAATCTTTTCCAGAAGGGGAAACTGACGAAGAGAGATTATAACAGCGTTCCTGTTTCAGATTAAGACAACTATCTAAAACCCTTACAAGCAAACATTAAGGGTACTTAACATATATGATTAGGATTACTACGAAAGGGATTTGGCACTGCGACCTACCCCGGGAGGAAGGATGAGGTGAGTGGAGACGGGGCGGCCGTCCCAAGGAGTCACGACAGTGCAGAGGGAAATGTGCTTACATTGTATTATATGGAAACATCCCCCGGTAGTCTAGGACATGTTGTCGCGAGGTCTACCCGTAAGTCCGAAGACTCCGGCCTCTATCAGCACAGGAGCGAAGGAAAACTCCGGAGGTCTTTCCTTGGGGCAATACATTGAGTCTAAAAAGCCCCCCCCCCCAATCGACAACAACGTCAAGACGGGATGGAAGTGGATACGCTACTTACGCGCGTCAACCCCGCAGAGAAGAATATCGAATAACCTCGGTGGGGCCACCTGATGATCTAGCACACCTTCTACTAGCTCTGCAGAGTAGTACCCGGGAAATTTTAGGCAACCATCTGCCCCCTCCGGGCGGCCGAAGCCTGGCCGGAGGTACCCGATTTCCCGCGGGTAACGGGAACACACTGCCCCCTCGAGTCCTACCCAATCCGAACAACTCCCATTCAGGGAGGGGCTCGAATGTTCGGCCCGAGGTTCCTGTGGTAACGTCAGAGGTAAGGTCCGTTTAGTTAACTCATGTGCAGTCGGCCGCTGCCTTTGACGAACCCTTATAATCGTTCTACAACACTGGCCCTCCTCCTCACATACCTTTCTGCAAGGTTGCCACCTTTCTCGATACATCATGGGTATCGTACGAGGATTCGTCTCAATAAATTATCTTATGTCCATTACTGCAAAACTTTCTTAGTTTTGGCGATATATATGGCCAAGCTACAATTCTACTGGATGCCATGATAACCCTTAAATTATTCAATGTGCGGTATTTGAAACCCAGCTCCTTTTGGAGACCGCGCAAAGTGCAGTGCCCGTAAGGAAAATCACAAATTTCTTGCAAATGTGCAACCAATTCGTCTAATGTGGGCGCTATCCCTTTTGCATTCTCGGCGAATTAAATCGCATATGAAATTATCTACTTTAGAGAAACGTTTCAGTTTGTTTTCACACTTGATCGGCGTCTTTGGTATTCCTTTCGTCACAATATTTCTTACTGTATTTCTGTGAATACCCAGAATTTATCAGGTTCCATTGCATGACCCCTTACCAAAATTATTAGTCAGCACATATTTATGTGTGTTCAAAACAAGCACTCGAATTTGCTTAGAAACAATTCCCGCTATAACTTTGCTTTTTGAGGCTTTTCCAGTAATATAACTCGGCCCAGTTATTCACACTATTGTCTTCACTTTGATTATTTTCACGTGACTGAAATTTATCTACTACTTGATTTGCATTTACCACTGCAGTTCCCTCCCACGGTCTCCACATCGTGACACACAACGAATTTCTCCATGTAATGAAACAGATCAACTGGAAGTTGGAACTTTGGCAACTGAGACTCCACGTGGAGTATAAATGCGGCTGTCACTTCGAGAAAATCAGGGTTATTATTGGTCCTCAACGACAATGTTCCATTTCTGAAGTGTGGATATAGATTTATGACGGTAATTAGTGGGCGGGAGGCTCCGGTTCCTTTGACTCCGAACTGCGCACGCGTTAACTAAACAGACAGTACCACGAGTGCTGGGGTAGTCTAGGACAACGGACATTCCCTCCTGCTGTCGGTTCGGATACCGGCAACCATCCTACCGAAGGAGTAAGAACCTATCATCCTGCCATGCACCGCCGAGACACTCACCGACACTTCAGGCCTCAAAGACACCACCAGATAAGAGACGATGTGAAATAATAATGGAGATGAAAAGGAGCGATAAACTCGGGGGATGTAATCGGAAATTCATTTCGTGATTTCATTGGAAATATCCGGTTTGGGGTTCCCTAAACGCAAAACATTTTCAGCTTTTGTGTGTGTGTGTGTGTGTGTGTGTGTGTGTGTGTGTGTGTGTGTGTGTGTGTGTGTGTGTGTGTGTGTGTGTGTGTGTAAATACTGTTTTATATTAATTGAAATTGAATTTAGAATGTAAGTAAAAAGACTTAAATATTATTAAGGGATGAGAAGACCCTATAGAGTTTAATAAGTTTAGTAATTATTTGAGTTAATAATTAATTTTTTGTTTTTATGACATTTATTTAATTGGGGTGATTGGAAGATAAAATAAACGTGTAAACACAAAAACAAAAGTTAAATTTCGTATATAAACATTTTGTTTATTTTCTTACTTAAGCTTTTCAGAAAGCCTGGAAAATAATTATATTAATCATCTTTGAGATAATATTCGTAATAAAATATTATACCTATGTCCTGTTGAGATTTTCCTTCGATGATGAATTTGCGTCATCAATAGATAATAAATAGCTCTCTCTTCTTAATTTAGTTCTGTAACTTTGTTATTGTTTGTATTGCGGGATCATTAGATTTGAAAATGCTGAAGATGTAATGAATTTATAAAGAATTAAATTTAGTATTCCCAGCTGTCTTCTAGTCGTTCTACGAGAAATCTCATTCCTGGGTCGCGATCTCGAATAGATGCAATATTTTAACCTCAATTTTCCAAAATAAATATGCTGAAGCTTCTTTATTAACAATTGTAAATCGCTAAATATAGAATAAGACAACACAATTTTATACAATAACGCTTTTAACACATTCCCTTCCGTAGCTATTAATCTTCTTCACTCAAGCGTCTTCCCGGAAGTTGATTTTGTCGCTTAATAATCGTTCGTTTCGTTATTTATATACTCAACACTCATGGCTCCATATCTATATACGTATATTGTTTTTCTCTTATTCATAATTTCACTTCTACATAATATAAATATCATAACTTTAATTTTATTTTCCTTTTTAAATTCTCAATAACACTACAAAATAAATAAACAATATTTATTTTGGGGCCAATCAAAAAGTTGCACAAAATTTTCAAGAAAATCCTCCAAACTTTTTTATGTGTATATTTTGATTTTCTCAAAATTAACCAACAATTTTGATTAAATTAAATATGTTTAAAATACTTACACAACAAACGAAATGTGTATGTTGAATTTTGTGGAAATGACCCTGAAGTCCTCTACAGTCTGGATGACCATTGCATAATCGGTAAAGCGTAAGAAAGAGACAGAAATGTTTTACAAAAGGTGTAGATATCGTAAAACACACAATTTAATTAAATGCAAGTTTTGTAAGTTAGCTGTTTCCGAGATATTCCATGTTAATTTGTTTTAGTTTTCGAACACATGTATTTCTAATTAAGAAATCGTTATGCTTCTATTTTTTTAATCCTTAGGCCATAAAAACTTCAAAGCCCTCACATAGCGACTTGAGTATCGTTTAATTTCTGTACAGATATATCTCCATTAATATGAAGTAGTGAAATAAGTGTGTGGAAAAGTGTTTGTTCAAGAGCAGTGAATGCAATTGGAAAATTATTGCAACTTTTATTAACTGTGATTTGTTTTCAATTAATAAATAGAATATAGGCCATATCTTATTTCCAGGTCCAAACTTATTACAATTAATTTGCTTATTTTTTAAAATTTAATTGCCTATAGCTACCTATATAAAGATCGAAACGCAGAGGGTCCCATTTCTTCGGCGAAAAGAAAGGAATACATTGGTCTACTGCCGTCAGAAATGAGAAAGTGTGGGAATAAGTATAATACAATTGGAAAGTTGAAACATAACATTCATTATGGGACAGTGTATATGTGAGATTCCAAAAACTTAAGACACATGGTGTTGATTTTATGACAAGCTTCTGAAAGACAATTTAATGGCTCGACATTGTGGCATCCTCAGGGAGGGAGGTGTGAGTAGGGTGGTCGTACTTGAGAAGTGACAAGAGCAGAGGGCAAGGTCCTTAATAGCTATAGATTGAAATTCACCTGGCGGCGGCTCGTACAACCGGCACCCCTCCCCTGTGCGGGGTACTCGGGAACAGAAGACCTCCGCAGAGGACAACGGATTACAGAAGCAAATTTCCTGCCATGCATGCCGAAACATCGTCGACACCCGAAATAGCCAATCAGGATGAAAGGTGAATTGAAATAAGAAGTGAGGTAAAATGGAGGAATAGATATTTATCCCTCCCAGTATATTTGCCTAGTAACCCCAGAAAACTTAGAAAAAGGTGATCGAGAAAGGTGGACACAGAAATCGAACCCAACGACCTCCGAAATTAGGACAATACCTGAGTCATCCCAATAGTTCAAAGGTAGTCTTAAATTAGTACTAGATATATTAATATCTTAACTAAACATCACAACTTGCAAATGTAGCAAATAAGCAAACTAAACAACCAACAGCCTCAGTATTCGCATAAATCCATGTGGACTGGCTCCCCGTTATACGTCTGTCCGAAATTCCTGTACAGTTTAACATAATGCTTTTAAGTATTTTTGACTCTGAGAATTAATTATGGTATTTGACAGCAGTATAAACAATGTTACTTTTAGTCCTTAAAACATTTCTCTTGATTTATCCTCAAGCAGATAGCAACAGAAATTCATTTTACTTCGTCATTTAAATGATTAAATGGAAGTACAATTAATTCTCGAAACCCTTCCAAAATAATGACTACCTTATTTATTTATTTTCCAACTACTGTAGTAATTAGAAGAAGAGTTCCATTCAGAACATCTATTCCGATTTTTCACCAGAAACAGACTCGTTTGAGGCTTCCTGATAAATATGATAACAAAAAGCGTTTTTAGAAAAATTCTCTCTCTCCCTTTGGTGTGTATGTGTGGTGGTAGTGTGTGTGTGTGTGTGTGTGTGTGTGTGTGTGTGTGTGTGTGTGTGTGTGTGTGTGTGTGTGTGTGAACTTAAAACGTTCTTTTTCAAGTTCAGCTCTTCCAATGAATATTTTCCTACAAGTTCCTACTATCCCCCCCCCCCCAAAAAAAAAAACACTTTGAGTATCCAATATTTCCTCAAAAATTTGAAACATTGACATATTTCCATGACAAATAAAATACCTATAAGGCTAGCCCCGTAGCTCAGTCGGTAAGCACCTGCCTGCTGGACAAGTGCTCCCGGGTTCGATTCCCGGCTGGGGTGGAAATTTTTCTCCAACCAAGAAGTTTCCCCATCTTTCCCAGAGTCTAGAAGTATGAATGAGAGTGTGGATGTGTGCGGGATCTAATGAATGAAATACAAAGTATAAGCAACAAGCAGCCCAACGTATGCAAGTTACACCATCGATATGTTCCAAAGGATAACGGCCGTCGATATGACCACTGCAGTTAAAGGAGAGGTATAAATGGGGGAAAAAACTATTTTCTAGAAATAGCGTCTAAATTCCTCTTTTTGAATCACTTTTGTGTAACAGATAAACCATAAAAGATAGATAATATCTTACAATACATATAAAACACGTAGAATATCATTAAAGCATAAAATTTACAAAAATAGTTGCTTTTGTGGCACTAACATTATATGAGACATTCTTAACTACTGTTTGAATTTTAGAGTACTTATATTTGGAAAGTAGCAATTCCTTTTTTTTTTACCCTCATAAGGAGCATGGACTTTCAGAGCAGTATCACCTGATGAGGCCTTAAAGACCTGACTATCGCGGTACCTAACCATATCACTGTTATACTTAAAAATAAATTTGTAAATATGTAATAAAAGTTTCTATAGATTAATAAGTAAATAGAAAATTAAACGTACGTAAGATGAGTAGTAGAAAAAGGAATGTGTGTACAGCACATAAGATGTATTTCCTGCTTCTTTTATTCTGATTAAGTCGCGTAAGTGAGGTTAATGTAATTTAATGGACTCACATAAAGTTCATTATTATACAAACTACTCGTGCAAACGTTTTTTCTGTATCCACTTCAAGTTAATCAAGATAAACATTTGCAGAAATCACTTTAAAGCTAATTTTCCTATAGTTGCAAGGGGAATATCTAAAAATCCAATTGCATATGTAATATTTCAATCAATAAATTATTCATAGTTTGTATGTTCTAATAAGAATTAATTATTATTGTCGTGAGGCATTGTTTTGCGGCGGGCCGCGGCCGGCGCGTGCGAAACAGATGGTACGGCGCGGAGCTAAACGCTTGCCGAAAGAGAGAAAGAAAGATAGTCGTCTGGAAGTTTCGTATTGTCCGATGCCATCTTGATTGCTACCGAGCGTTCAAGTAATTTCTAGAAACAGTGACTGGAGATATAAAAGCGCCGCGGCTCTCAAAGCGAGTGACTTGTGATTTGAGAACTGTTAATTGTGTGTGTGCAGCTGTGTAGTGGACCTTCTTTGTATAATTTACGTCCTCCAACGTTAAGTCATATTAGACGATGCATGAAATGGGTAAAATGATGCTCAAGTGAGTCCGGGGTCCATAGAGTTTAGAGCTACCCGACATTTGTCTTTCAGGATAAGGGAAAACCCCGGAAAAACCTTGTCCAGGTAAATCGCCCTAACCAAGATTCGAACTCGGGATCTCTTGAACGTGAGGCAGACACACTACCATCTACGCTACCGAGGCGGGCATAGTGGACCTTTGAAGTATACCGCAAGTGCATCCCTTCGTTTGTTTACGTGTGGTGAAGCAACGAGAGACTACTGTGTGTATGGCACGTCAATTATAGAGCCTGTAAAGGGTGTACAAAACGTATTTCTACTGAAATAAGGGCATTTTAAATTACTCCAAACAAGGCTTTTAATTCTATGAACCCACAGTCACATTATTAATCTATTTTGTATATCTCATTTCATATTGGTACCGTAAAGTACTGATCAGTAAAACTAGAACCGTAAGTATTAATGACGTGTTTCATCCTTGTTGCCATGACAACTGACAAATGAATTGTAACTGTAACTTACACAACCAAATACATGTTAACAATGTTTAACTTATAAATCAAGTATTGCAAAAAATATCTTACGCATGTGGAGGTGTGCATCATTCTATTATGAAATAGAAACTGTTCTTTCATGCAATGCAATCAGACAGTTTAAATTGATCGGTAGGCAGGGTTTGAACCCGGAATGTTTGGAATGGATTATCGTGCAATGCTCGTTGTTAAGACCTAGGTAACAGAAAGAAGGTAGTTTGTTGAGGATGCCGACAACATGTTGGGCGGACGAATGGACAGTCTCAGAATGCCAATAGGGCGCTCCTAGTGACCTGTTACGTTCGTGTGTGTTTTTAGAAACAAAAGCAGTGGAGTGTGTTTGATTGTCCCCTGCAGCGTCTGTCTGTGCCTTTAAATCACAAAACAACTTTTCCTCGGCCGGGGCACTATAGATATGAAGGGGAGGTGCAATTCGACAGCATGGCCACAGAAAGAAAAATCTGTCTTACGCACACACGTTCCAGTGGCGGTTCCAAGCCGTTATCCATCTGTTACCGGTTCATACTTTCTCTACCGCTTATCTCTAATGTAGTAAAACTCCAATGTTTCATCGGAAATACGATTTGCAGGTTTTTTCTCTATCACGTACATAATAGGTAGAGAAAGTACTACATTTAATCCAAAATTTGATACAATTGTTTCGCAGAAAACGTATGTTTTGAGGTCTTTTGAATCCAAAAGAAAGCGCTTTGTTCATCTGTATCTCTGTTTAACCAGCGTAACTTAAAATAGAAAAGAGGAACAATACGAACTTGGTATTTTAGATTCAGTACCTTTGAAAAATACATCTTGAACATATTCAGGAAATTTTATCGAAAATGCTTAAAGATCCGGTTTTATTGTCTCTATGTTAACGAATAACTCGAAATCGAAATTGTTTTTTCTCTTCTTTTTAACGTCCTCCAATGTAAGAATAACCAACGATGAATAAAATGATGCTCAAATGAGTCTAGTGTCCACAGAACTTGGAATTACCCGAAATTCATATTTTAGAATAAGAGAAAACTCTGGAAAGACAATTTTATCCTTCTCCGAGATTCAAACTCGGAACCTCTTGAATATAAGGCAGTCACGCTACTCCCACGCTACAGAAGCGTGCAACGAAAAAGTTAATATATACCAAACTTGAGTTCAGTTGTATTTTTCAAAGATACGACATGGTTTTTAGGAAATGTTGCCAAAATATATGTGTTTGGGATTTCTTGGAAGAAGCCCAAAAATAGTTTTAAAAAGGCTGTTTATGAAGAAAGATTAATATTTCTGTATCTGTCTCTTAACACGAAACAGAATAAATGGATAAGTAATAAACTTCGTATTCAAATTCTTAAAACAACATACGATTTTCAAGGAAATATCCGCACGTGCAACTACACTTTACTTGGAACCTTTCCCAAAACTTTTTATTTTTTCAAAAGTAGCTCTAGTGATATTAATTAAAATACCACCTATTAAAGATGTTCAATATCTAACTATTAAAATGCATATCTTGTATATTCTAGAATCAGCCTGTGAGATCCTGTTTATTCCAAAGGCATTTTGTATAATTTTGTATAACTAGTATTACATTAAGTGATAGATAACTCGCTACACAAAAGTGATAACACAATGTATAAAAGCAACTTTTTGTGTGGCACTAGTCATTTAGGAACCATCCGTTATTTAAAATTCAAATGGGTTAGCACTTCTTTTTTTTTTTTTTCTACAAAGTTCTTTGGAAATTTTTCCGCTGATGCATCGAAGGAGTATGGTCAGTATATAGCATCCAAATTTTTAAATATTTAACTGTCTCTACTCCATTTGTGTCTGTATAGAAATGTGGAATTTGATTGTTTCTCCGAAGGTTTATCTCTGTTGAACCGAGGAACGTATGAAAATAAAGTTTATAATAGTAGTTTGTATACTCACTAATAAACAAAGAAAATACGGAAAGCCCCATTGTACAAGAAAACAGATTTTTGTACTTCTTACTATAAAAGTACAGCTTTAGACAAAAAGCACTGATATTAAATTTGAAGATTATAAATATTCAGTTGTGTAACATATTTAGAACGCTCCATTGTTAACAGATTTGTTTCTTGCGACGGAAATTACTGATTAATACAATGACGGTTAACTTGACTGACTGGAAAATACATTCAGCAATGTTACCCTAGTTGTGTTAATTTACTTTTGCCACCACATTCTGTAATTTTGTAAACTAATCATGTAGCACTGGTGTTGTGAAGGTCAAGCAACGAAGGCCAAACTAGAGGTCACTGTTGCGCATGTGTGAACTATACTGTTATTTCACTCCTATTTAATGTTCCGGAATATACCATGGCAACCGAAATGTTAAACAGAAATTTTATTTAACACTTCTATACTTAATAACTAATCTATCATTTATCTATAGTAAATTAATCAATTATTTATTTTATTCCACCCGAAAGTTCGATGTAGAGGTGTGAATGGGCATACACATTTTTAAACTGAATAAAAATCAATTTAAAAATGTGTTATTTGTCTCGTAAGTAGGTACTTATACTCAATCTTCGAAGCGTGTGATACAAAGATTTTCAAGAAAATACACTTTACATGTAACAGTTTTCGATATTGTTTTTATTTTCTCAAAGCGATTGGTGGCAAGAGTCTGTCATCATTTTAGTTATTTTGTGTTGTTAAACTGTCCGTTCCGGCCGTTAAAGTGAGGAAGCTGTTGAGAGAGCAGTTAGAATTCAGGGTGAGGGATCCCTGAAGAAAAGATTAAGAAGAGACAGACCCCAAAGGGATACCTAACATTTCCAGATTTATCACATTCGGCACTGCTGGTCCTGAGAAATCTTACAAAATGAATTTTCGCTACCTAGCCGCAACATGCCTGAACTTTCAACAATTATGATGAAGGAAATTATGAGTACGAAAATGATGGAAGTGGAATCACTAAAACTTATCGGCCAGGTGAAATCACAAACAATTCATGACGGAGTAGGTGGTCGAACTCGGGACCTCCTGAATTCGAGTCTCACACATTACCCAGAACCATCTAGTTCTGTGAGTAAAAATGGACTTTAGAAAATTTGGCTGCGCCCCTCTGTATAAAATTCCTTGAGAATTGGCCTTTTAAATTACTTAATGAGGAATTAAAAACTTGTTTTAACAATTGTTAAATAATTTTCTGTGGTTTAGGTCCTGCATCTTATGCAGTGGTGAGTTAATTCATTCGTATTAATTGCAGTTACTTTGTAAGCTTCTGAAATTGATTGGTCTACCATTCACTGCGGCTTCGCAAAACTTATCTGACTTATTAATGCGTCAGATTACTCGTGGTGTTTCGAACAGTTGACACATTCATTATACTGGTGCAAGGTCATTAAATGGTGAGCCTTTAACACTTCCATATGTCAGCTAGCAACTGGTAGTCACTTCCTGTCCGATAGATATTACATGTAGAATACACGCCACAGTTCTCCCATGAAGTGGGGAACTGTTAACATTACCAGGGCTCTATGTATGATTCAGACATTTCTCGATCTTTTAGTATGAAAACTGTGAAGTGGCTTTCACTTTAGTAACATTCAATTAATTTATTTATTTATTTTTCAATATAACGTAATACAGACAATATATAATGTTTAAAATGCGTTGTCAACAGTTTGTCAATCATCCTCTCTCTCTCTCACACACATACAGACACACACGCAAACATAATATATGAAATTTATCATCAAAATATTCGTCTATACTATAACAGGCTCTGCTTAATAAGAGCTTAGCCAGTTTAGATTTAAACTTAGCAGCTGACAATACTTTTTAGGCTTTCCAGAAGCTTTTTAAGTAGTTTTGGACCAAATTATTGGGGCTAATGTTCAACTGTTTTAGCCGGTGACCTTTAACCATACGGTATAGCTATTCTCTCCCCTTGTTTCATATGTGTAGATATTGGAATTAGTATTCCTGTTATGTACAAAAAGTATTGTTCGCAAAAGTAAATATGCAAGAAAGAGTGATGGTTTAATATTTTTTTTTTTTTTTAAATTGGGCCTGCATGTACTTGTACATGTTATTTTTGCCAGGTATCTGATAGCTCTTTTCTCTAGGTTAAAAATTCTATTTAAGTTTAATTTGGATATCCGTCCTCACAGCTCGACGTCATAAGAAATGTGTAAATATATTAATGCAGAATACACTAATTTGCTAGCATTTACTGATAGAGAGTGTACTAAAAATACCAATACAAAAAGTCCTGAGATTGGTTTACTTTCTAGTTTTCCAGTGTGGTAGTTCCAAGTTAACTTGTCGAAAACCAAACCTAAATAGAATTAATTCGTTTTTGTGAAATTATTACACAGTTTGATATCAATAAAATAGTGCCACATATAGGTCAAATTTAGTGGCTAGAGTAGTTCATTTTGAACTGGTGAAGGATATTGTTCAACTTCAATGGGGTTATGTTAAACATTTGACTATGGGTTATGTATCGGGTTTCAACATCCTAATCAAACGAAAGTTTAAAGGAATACTTTCGTAAAAAGTTGTCAAAACATACCTTAAAAAACGAGCTGATTCTTTTTAACCTTATAGATCCCTATCTCCTTACATAAGTACCTTTCATCGCGATTTAAACAGTCAATAACCTTATAAACTGATAGAGAATTTACGATATAATTCCTCTTAATGACAAACTGTTTGGCAGCGCTTATCAACAGTAATCTCACTCAAGTCTTCTTTCCTTTTTATTTATCTTGCTTGAGTGGGATTTAACTGACTCGCGATTAAGAGTGTATATACGAAGTTAATAACAAATAAATACAATAAAATAGGAATTAACTTAGAAGACTGATTAATCGACCTACCTCGCTATGCTGTTTCTGTTTGCGTTGTTTGGTGTTGTACTCTTTTTCTATGTGGAAGACAAATGACAATCGATAAAAAATATGGTAGCAGCCATGATTGATTGAAACATATCGTTTCGTAGCATCTTATTGGTCGAAAGCAGCGCTATAGAAAAATATAGTATATATATATTTCATACAGTGAAATATTCAAGCTATCTGCTTCAAATTCCAGGATAAAGCTTTGAAACGTCATAAAATATAGAGCTGCCGAATTCTTCAATAACTACTTAAAGAGTTAAAATTCTAATTGCATTTTCTTTTATAGTAAAGGAGGCCCAGTAGTGAAATTTTGAAACTTGGTTTTTAAAAACGGACGGTTATTTGTGATCTAATACAATTAATGAATTTAAGGAACATTCAGAAATTGTGTTAAACGCCAAGTTCCTGGTGGTTGCAGTTAAATCATTAGCAGAAATAGCAATAAATAAAATAAACAAACGCGATAAAAGTGTTTAATGTAATACAGCTCCAAGAAATCTGTAGCTTTTAAATAAAAAATGCAAACATTAAAAATGCCATGAAATATAAAGCTGTAACTGTACAAAACACTGTCTGGCACAGCGATGTTGTTTTATTTGATGGCGGTGCCGCCACTGGCGGAGCGCGCGACAGAGAGGAGAGATAACATAGTCGTACACGTGCTGCATACAACATGGCGGGGAGTAAAGCCATATGTGAGAGTGGGGCGGAGTCCCTGTCACGCAAAGTATAACTATCCGTGTCACTGTCATTGCCAGTGGCGTATCACTCCCGCTTCAATAACAATTATATCAACAACTTCTAATTATTTATGTGTTTTCCGGATAAACATCCACTGTATTTACAGACTGACAACCTTCAAATTAGGCGGGGTAATGGACTGCCTGCATTTGTTATGCTCGCTACAACAAACGAAAGTCAGCCTGTTACTTTCTCCACTAATTACATTCATCATTAACGTTCAAGATAGGCTATGTTTCGACTCATAAGGTATCTGCCCAGAGAGTATATAACACAAAACCTGCCAAAAACGTACCCTTTATATGCAGCAAACCTGGAAAATCGGAAAATAAGTTTCGGAATGGAGCTAGAGTTCTTATAGTCTAAGCCGGAAAACAGACTAGGGGGGAAATGGAAATACTCTTCGGGAACAATTTGCGTAAATGACTTGATTAAAACGTATTGTGGATTACTTTACGTGTAACAGGTTACAACGCACATGTTTTATAAAAGTGAAATAATTTCTGAGGGCGACTGTACTTGTAAGTCCTATGAACCATAAAGACATAAAGTGTAGTCCTTCGAGGAAATGGAAAACAAACCATTATTTCTCTCTCTCTTCTAACACACATGGTAAGGGTACAACTGTATTGCAGTGTGTTCATTCTCAGTTTCTTTCTTACAAGTGATCAAGTACTACTGGAAGAAAACTGTGAAGTTTGGTGGATTTTAAAAACATTGTTTGCACGCACAAATTCTATAAAATGAGTTCTAAATATAAGATATTGTGACTTTGTGGTTTCCTGACATTAAAAGTCCAGGTTACAAACACTAAAAATTGCTCTTTATTTCCGTAGAAACACACTTTGATTAACCTGACAGTCCATAATTACCACATACACAATACAACTTGCAAGGTCATCGACCACAAACAAAGTCAAAATTTTTGCAGCTGTTCACGCACACGCGTCCAATTACCGACTGATACCAGTGGCAGCAGACCAGCAGAAGATGCGAGTCGCTCAGGTTTACATGGGCGGGGTGTTTGCTGCCTAGCACCTAGCCTCTTAGTGCGGCTTTATCTGGGCAGTATAAAAGAAATGTCGTTTGTCACAGGTGGTTGTCTTGGGCAGTGTTATGTCTAGCCTTAAATGGGCGCTAGTACCCCGTGGGGGGTGTGCGCCCAGTGCTGGCTGCGCTCTTCCGCCTGCCTGGGAGGCATCTGAGCACAGTCCGCTTGACAGGCTAGAGGGAAAGGAATTAATGTTAAGGAATGGGACTTACCAAGCCGTTTCTGGGCTTGGGGGTATAGAGTCAGGGGAAAGTGGCCCAGTTCAGTTCAGGTTGCCCAATGCATCTTTGGGCAACCGATATCTCGGTCTGCGGCGAGGAGCCCTATGGTCGTAACGGCCAAGGGTATTCACCAGATTATTGGGATGGGAGTCTAGCTTATTGTAGATGGTACGGGTTCTCTCCCGCACCACGTCCACAATATATGGGACTCCGGAGTAGGTGTGAAGGATATGGGACGGGAATGTACGTCCAGTATGATAGATAATTCGTAGCGCCCTGTTCTGGACGCGCTGTAGTCTGCGGATAATGGTCGGAGCCACTCATCCCCAGACTTCGCAGCCGTACATAATCAGGGGCGGTGTAATCGCCTAGTTTGAGGTGTGTTGGCATAGTGGATTTCAAGATAGGGTACAACTGCCTAAGTGCGGCATGCCCTTGTCCGGCTTTGACCCGGACGTGAGGGGCGTAGGTGAGGCCGCGATCGAGGAGGACGCCAAGGTATTTGGCAGAGGGGACCCAGGGGATTTGCCTCTGTCTCAACCTCAGCGACCAATCCGGATGCCTGGCTCGGACCTTAGCCAGAGCGGAGCTCTTCCCCGGGCTAATGGCCATCCTCCACCTCTCACTCCAACGGCCAATGGCTCGGAGCTGGCGCTGCAGCGGAGGATGACAATATCTTAGGTTTTTGTTACGCGCCATTATGAGGACGTCGTCGGCATATTGGGTCTGTGGTTCCAGGGGGAAATCAGACATGTAGGCCGCAAAGAGTAACGGGGACAGGGTTCCCTATTTATAGCTTACTCACCATCCGGAATGTTCTCAAACAATCAAGATGGCGCTAGAAGAAAGATGAACTCTCCAGAAATCCGTCTCCTTTCCCCCCACCGTTTCGGCGAGCTTTTATCTCCGCAATGCACTGTCCGTCTCTTTGAACTCGACCCTCGCGCCGCCTCTCCTCAACAATGCGTTCGCGACAATATTATCACTGGAGGAAAATATTAAGGTTAATGAAGAACACGAAAAGAAGAAACGCGCAGCTAAAAATGGTGGAGGAGAAACCAAATTTAAGAGATTCTGAAAAAATTAAAATTAAAGACGAGTGATTGAAAGGAACAGTAAGGCATGTCACACGCTTACAAAATCTAGGGAGTATGACAGCTAAGTCACGCCGTGTTCGAGTAGTTAGTGCACGTGCTATAGGAATTCCCATTTCTGGACCATTGCTTCAGACTCAAGCTTTATAGACCGCAAGACAATTAGGCAAACAAAGAAACTAGGCGTTCTATTTTAGAGTGGTTTTATTGTATAGTAGCCTCGTTCATTCCTTCCCACGCTACATCAAAGCTTTCCTTTCTGACCACACATTCTCACACGTAAGCAATTATAAGGGTCTTCCACCCTTAAACATATGGGATAATTAAATTAATTGGGAGTCGATTAATGACACAAAACTACACTTACTTTTAAATTTTCCCGGAACCAGTTTCTGAGGTCTTCCCTCTATCTTCAGCCGGACATCGACTGCTTCTCATTGGTGTAGCTGGCAATATTTTGTCATCGGTCTCCTCTGGTGGCGGTTCGAGGAACTTGCTCAACAAATCTTTCTGGGGGATGTCGAAATTGAATACTTTGTTCCTATTTTTTGAAATAAAGATTTGTTCCCATGTGGACAGTTCTTCTTTTCCTGTTGTATGTTTTAGTAGTTTTGGTTCTGGATTTATGTTGTGGTTTTTTTCCCAAAAATGCGTGGCAACTGCTGATTTTTCTAATTGTTTGTATTTTATGTTCCTAAAGTGTTCATTTGCTCTTGTTTCTAAATTTCTTTTGGTTTTTCCAATATAAATTTGACTACAGTCACAGCATTCAATTTGATATATACCAGATTTTTTGTTAGATGGAATGGCATCTTTGATGTTTGAGCAAATTAGGTTTTTTAAGGAGTAATGGTTCACTGGAGCTAGTTGAATGTTTTGTTTTTTGGAGAATTTTTTTGAATTTATCAAAGGCCCATGGATGGTAAGTGGATTTTTTGAAGATCATTTTAGTTTCTGTAGCTGAGAGGGTTGTGGTTTCCTTTAGTAGTTTCTTCTTATTTGCTAAGTTCACTTTTTTGTCTACTAGTGATTTGGGAAAGTCATTTTTCTGTGCTATTTCAATAATTTTGTTGTTTTCTATTTTGTATTCTTCTGCTGTGAGAGGGATGTTGACCAGTCTGTGTGCTAAACTATTGAAGATTGCCTGTTTGTGGGATCTTGGATTGTAGCCATTAGCTTTTATGTAGTTGTCTGTCTGTGTTGGTTTTCTGTAAATGCCAAAGTTTATTCTATTTTTATTTCTGATTAATTTTAGATCTAAAAATGGTAAATACTCGTCTTTTTTAACTTCTACAGTGGTTCCGGGAAAATTTAAAAGTAAGTGTTGTTTTGTGTCATTAATCGACTCCCAATTAATTTAATTTATACAACAACACTGTTTTCAACACTTCCATGAAAGGATTTATATGGGATGGTCCTTCTTAATACGTTTACCACCTTAAAGCGCTGTTACAAAATTTTTCTTGTGCCCTCAGAATTGCGGTACCTTCTATTAGCTTTGACTGTGCAAACTTGCTTCTTATGTGTGTTAATTAAGCTTATATTTATAGGAGTTACATAGTGTTTAACTTAAAGTAGTTTTATAAATTTATTAGTGTTAAATAGTTATTGGCGTTTAGCACTTGCGTAATTTAACTAAGATGTGGAGACCGTGGGATTTGAACCTAACATGGATATGCTAACATAGACTTCCATTCATACTTGTAATATATACCTAACAATATTTCTAACCTTTCTCGAGTTATAAAGCGTTTATGACATTTAATTATTTTGCCAAATGTACATGATTATTATTTAAATAGTGTTTAACAGAAATCCCCCACCCCCAAAAAATTACACTGCTTAACTTTATTCAAACTAGTAAAATCAGCAGACATCCTTGTAAAACGGTTCCAGCATTTGAAAAGAGTAATAGTTTCCTTACTAGTTTTTATTTATTCCTTAGTTTGTCTTTTTTTTTCTACTTTTGAAATATTTACTGCTTTGTTACATCAACTGAAATTCAGCACCTGTAGCTGCCATAGAATATAGGAAAACGTTTTAGGATAAATCGGTTCACGATTGCAATAAACAAAGTTCTAACGTGCAATCTTTGCTTATAAATTATTATTAACTACCAGAATATCCAAAGTGCTTCTTTAATTTGGAAGTAAATATACTTCGCAAATGCATGCACATTGATGCAATTTAACCCCTTTAAAATTGTAATGATGTTTTACTAAGCTTTCCTTGGATATTATGTTAATAATACACATTTAGTTCTTGTAGGTAATATAAGTACTAATACCATAAGAGCATAGGTAATATATATCTTTTCAGTTATGTTATAAAGCGTTGACACATTATGTATTATTATACGATACGTTACTTAAAATTTACTAGGAATGCTAGTAATCTACTAGAAAACGTTAAGTGTAAGAGTCAACATTGTAACTTCAAGGACAAGATTGGATAGCAGCTAACGTATTGAGGTATTACGCACAAAACGCAGTCTGTTTGAAGGTTACAGAATAGCGCTAAGTATGAACATTATTTTTAAATATTTTGTGGATATTTTGCTTTAATTTGCAAGTAAATATCCCTCGGAAATTCATGCACACTGATGCAATTTAACCCATTTGAAATTGTAATGGTGTATTACTAAACTTTCCTTAGATATTATGCTAATAATACTCATTTAGTTCTTGTACGAAATAGAAGTACTAATATCATAACAACATAGGTATATATCTCTTTTCAGTTATGTTATAAAGAGTTGTAACATTATGTATTATTATAGGATACATTAATAATTTAAAATGTATTTGAAAAGATCATTGATGATTTCTTACAGTGAATTCTGCTTTATTTATTTGTTTATTTATTTATTTATTTATTTATTTATATTTTGCCTCTAAACGTTATTTTAAACAACGGCAACCCTGGGTATTCTCAGCTGTAAACACGTGCCTAACATTCTTCACTTCTGACCCCAGTTGGCGTTTCCTAAGATGTTTATGACATTGTGGTTAGGGGGAAGAACAGTGTTCCCCTACAAAGAGAGCCGATTGGGGATGGTTAGAGCGCGGCCACATTAACTGTAAGGATCCGGTAGCTTTGACCATGCTGATATGGTATTTGAGTAACTGGTGTAGAGGAAGTCTTCGATGTACTGCTGGTCTTTTCATCTGGTAGATTTAATTAGATTTGCATGACGTAGTAATAGGGCTGATAAAAAGTTCAAGCAAAGTATTAGGTTATTTCAAAATTATACTACATGCATATTACAACAGGATGTTAGTCACTAAACCTGGCAAGTTAAGACTGTAAGTTTACAACACAAGTATCGACAGGTTTATTCTGTACAATTGCCATGGCAACCGATCAAGTCTAGTTTGTCCAGTTTTTTTTTCTTTCCGCTAAAGTAAGGAGATGAAAATGTTATACAGGATATAGAATAAAAAGTGTATTAATGATGCCAAAACTGCGCCATTAGTCTCCCAACTTGTTGGCAGATCTACTGAACTTTTCTCTTGTAGCATATTTGTGTGGTGGGAACCTTATAGGACGTCCATAAATCAAAACCGCGGTCTTCTTCCATCCCTTTTCAACAGAGTCTACCAAACTCATATCTCCCTCAGGAGCCCAGGTTAAGTTAGGGGTGAACAAAAAACCATTTCTCTATGCTGTTTACTCTTCTGTATCTTGACTAAAAAGTAACATATCCTCTTGAGAACACACAGTTCTATCTTCCTCTTCTTTTTCCTCTGTGGCTTGTTACTCGTGTTCCTTACTTTTGGGGAGTGTTTTTATCTCTCTCTCTCTCTCTCTCTCTCTCTCTCTCTCTCTCTCTCTCTCTCTCTCTCTCTCTCTCTCTCTCAGCTGTATCCTAGTTACTTTCCTGAACTGATTGCTTTACTTCATTTCTTTTCCTTCTCTATGTTTAAAATAGTTTTTCGTGTTGTAGTTCTCTTACAGCTTCTTTCATTTCTCCATTAGGTATTTATTAGCTTCTTCATGACCCCAGTAGAAAATTCTCGTACTTGTGTATTTCTTTTTAGCGCAAAATAAATTATGTCTTTCGAAAGCAGCCTCCTTACTTTTCTTTTGTTTACGTGTTAAAACAAACTTTGAAACTTTATCATCTGTTATTTTCCTGCATGTTTAGTTTGACCTTGTTTATTGTCTTGACGTGTTTCTGTTGTTTGTTTCTTTTCTTCATTCCCTATGCTCCCAATCCTCTTCTTTTTATCTTCGCATCTCTCAGCTAGCTGAACTTATTGTGAAAGTCAGCCTGCACTCTTTTTTTTTTCCACTTTCCTTCTATCTTCTGTACCTTTTTAGTTCTATATGTTTCTTTAGCAATTCCTCGTTTTTCATTCTTAACAATAACAGAATTACTAATATTTTTTTACCGATACTTAGTACTTTTAAACACACAAACTGGCGCTTTTTGAGAACTCCTAAGTCAGCAATCTTATATAGTGTGAGACAGAATAATATTTGTCTTTAGCTTTATAGATGTACGTACATATCAGAAATATTTCAGAGAGTTTTACTTACGCCACATTTTAAGGAACTATTATGTGTTTCAAATGGGAAGGGTTCTGGAGTCCAGCTAATCAGATGCCGTATCACACTCAGCGTTGCCAGCTTGTTACCCCACTCCTTTTATATTTCCCTCTATCTCTCGCACACTCATACAACATGCAGGTCTGCTTGGTGCAGACGTAAGAGTAAGCAAATTATATTTTATAAATTTTTACAATGATGCAGTTGCCAAAATCAAAATTGGAAAAAGCATTTTCGCAAATTATGTATATTTTAAAATACTATTATTATAGTTTCTGAATTACCTGTTTTTCTAATCCAATAGAACTGCCAGGGGCTCATCCATATCGGTGTCAATGTCACTTCCGTTAAGAAACAATCATTTTCACTGTTTTCATCGTCTGAGTCTTGCAAATTTATGATTATACGTTCCAAGATCTCGTCACGTGCTACATGTTTCTTAAAATCGTCTTCTTGAATGTTTTTTTTTTTTTTCTGCATACCTCACGCAGTTTTCCCAGTCCTGTTGTGTTACCTTGTCAATATCTTCGTAAACAAGTCGTTCAACGTCCGTCAGTTTAAAAGTTTTATTTAGTTTTGCAACCCCCCTTTTTATTTGAGCCCACACCAACTCAATTGGTTATATTGTCAGTGGTAAGGTGGGAGGCGCATTACCTCGTGTCCTATTTCAATTTCAATTGCAAGTTGATCCAGCTGATACACTTTTAAACGGAAGTACTCTTTGCAATAACTCATTTTTAGTTTCTTTTTCCGAAAATTTTTTGAAGATCGTGTATACCTTAAAAATAGTACTTCGAGCCTGACTTCGCAATACCTGCCTTTTTGATTCGCCACTAATTTCACCGCAAGAAGCCATTGTACTATTTAACTCTTACTCTACTGTTGTGTAAAGAACAACTGAATGATATTGACATGAACTCTCCAGCATAGAGCATTCTGCAGGCTAACAGGAAATGAAGTGTTTGCTCTTTCTCGAATTTAACACCTTCACTTATTCACAGTAATTCTTTTATCCGTCATATCTGTAGTTTAAATTTCATTTCTGAGTAATTAAAAGTATATGTACATACACACCAACCACTTTGAACTCTCTAGAGTAAACAGAGATTACGAACCATTCATAAACAAAGATATAATTTGACCAGACACGTTCTGCCAGGCCAGCAGGAAATTTATTGTTTCCTCTCGCTCGAATTGGATTATTCAAAGTAATTCTTTTATCACTTCATGTCAAACACTTACGTTTCAGTTCCGAGTAATTACAAATATACGTACACGTATACATGCCAACCAATAATTATATTCATACAGTGCTTACGTCGCGATTTATTGTTATAATACAGGTAATATTGGTTTATTTATTTGTATTAGAAAAACTATTTGAGCTAAAAATATGGGGTTTTCGTGGTTATGTTAGATACATTACTCTCTACCTTCCACATGGATCAGTTTTGGCAAAATCTGAATTTTTGTCTTAGCGCGAATATAGTTCGTACAGATTGATTAGGTTGGAGCTCCTCACACATCACTTAGCGGGAATGCAATACGACAACACCGCAGAACTCCGATTGGTTGCTCACCTTGTAGCGTTCAAGGACAAACGCCTTCCCATTTGAAACACATAATAGATTCTCGACTATAACGCGTCTCATGCTTAGAAGACAGTGGAGATCTCACCGGGCGCCTTGTTGCCACATTACTATACGTATCATCGCAACTTCGGCCACGGCAGCGACCGGTCTGCCGGTTTGAATGTCGTAAATTAATACGGAATTATATTCTGCAATTAAATTCTATTTTAAGAGATTCACTTTTTGAATGCTTGGATTTTAATTTTATTCCTCCTTTTACTTGTTACTTTAGTAGTTCAAAACACGAATTTTCAGACAAAAATATATACTACAACAAACCAAATGGAGGCATGCAATGATAAGTTTTAAATATGTCGATTACTTTTATGCTTCTCTGTTATCTGATAAGGGTGCAATGCCTTCCATTTCGTCGTCCATTAGCCTCGACGACAAATCTGATATCTTCTCTTTCTATTAGAATACCCTTGCTACCCTTGTAGGAAATCGTGTAGGAACCGATTCAAAGTGGCGCTTGAGAAATTAGGTAGGGTGTCGTCAAACTGTTTAGCCTTGCCAAAACTTGATTCAGCGCTGGTAGGATGTTTTCAAGCAGCAAAGAATGAACACTACGCCACACTCCGTTTTGCACTACTCCATCATATTACGTTAACCGAACATTCATTTGTTCCCCGTCCCTTATTTATGGAGTTCATAGGGGACCTTCCATTCGTTCCGTTTTTATTCTATATACTGATGTTTCTGAACACACGATAGCCTTAGCTTTTCTTTCATTGCTTTACCGATACTAATTTTACTTGAAAAATAACATAAGGCATTCATTACTAACGTGCGGTCCCTACTTCTTGGTTCACCAATATTGTGTATCTTCTTAGCGTCCCCTTCCATTATTATAAGTATTTACAAAATGATTAAATAGCTTCACGTAACACTTCACAATCTTTCAGACGCTATAAACATGGTCATAGGAACTCTTCTTGCAAACGTGTTCACTTTTACTGCATTACATTGCCTGCTCTCTCCTTGGGTTAGAGGGATGGTGCCTGCCTTGATGTCGCCGTTTCTTTGGATAGATAAATGATTTTTGTTTGACACATACGACGAATGCAAAAAGTTATAGGATTACGGTTTCTTTTAAAAATTGCCTTCAACATTCTTTTACATTTCTCTCGCTTTTTGCCCCCAATGCAAACCGCATAACAAAAATGCTTCTCGCTGCCTACATTTTCTAGTGCGTATATGTAACATTTTCCGAAATTACTTAATGTAAAAAACTATAACACTCGTCTGATTTAAGATGGAGATTTCAAACTTGGCAGGTAGGAGCACCGTGGTCTTCCCTAACTAAGATAAAATTGCTGTAGTATTATTGTGGTGAGCTTTATAGCTACCGCATGATGAACATACAAATAGCAAATATCGAACTTTTACCGAAAAACAAGCAATTTCAAAAAGTTTGAGCGCATAGAAACACAAAATGACTGTAAAAATGACAATCTGATAGAGAAATTTCACTGTGCGTTCAAAGCTGCAAATTATTACAATTATTTATTTATACCATGTTATTACCAAGTGGCAACAATGCGAGGGTAAAAGGGACGAAGCTAATGAGATTTCCCGTGAGTTAGAGAGAGATATGTCCCATTTACTTCCATACTGTCTTATAAGGTTGAGACAAGCTATAAAATCACTAACCGTAAGCCGTAACACCAATATAACAACCAATGCATTGAATAAATGGCCACACTTATAACAATGTCCCAGTATATATGAAACAATTGAAGTTCTATAGAAGTTAACTGTGATACATTTAACCCATTTTCCGTTCACATTGTTGACATCAATACCAGCAACTAAAAGATACCCAGGCAAAGATATGGCCGTAGCCGGTGTTAATTGTAGCTGATATGTTGGCAACGTACTCATTATCTTGCAGGCACATAAACTGTTGCTTTCAAATTGTTGGGTAGAGACCGCGTGTTCCAGAGTGCATTTATGTGGTATTGATTTAGTGGTTAAATAAGCGTTCCACTCTACAATTGTCGATTTTATAACACTCTTGCCTATCAATAAACATAGTACCATAAAAGTTACCATTTAGACCTGGGAAATGCTGTTTCAAAATAAGATTTGCAAAATTGGGTTGGAAAAAATGGTTTTGCAAATAGAAAATTTCATGGTTAAGGTTGGCAGTACTTAAGCTTAGTGTAATCTCGCCGTACATTGCCGTTATATGACGATCCTCTCTTCGCCTTTCTCTCTTCAACTTTTCCCTTCCTATTTAGCGGGACTTCACCAACAGGTCCCGCCATGAACAACTAAATACTGGTAGTCCTCTGCTTATGAGGTCCTCCTTGACCTCTTCCTCAGTAATGTACTGTGGGAGATCCTTAAGAGTGACATGGAGTCCTTTTCCTCAGATAGAAGAGTTGCCACGTAAGGAATGGACTGATCTTCCAGCCATCGACGAATTTCATGATGAGCAGTCGGATCGATCGAAAGTTTGGTCACGGTGTTCCGCATGTTCTTGAGTGTGTGAATCTGACTCAAGAAATATTCGTAGCTTCCTTCCATCATCTGGATTACTCAGGAAGATGGGAGATAGTTTGGCAATCCAAGGAGCTTCTGTAGAAGGAACAGCGGAAGCTATTTCCGGGGACCCTTGAGATGAGACAGTTTCACTCCTCTGGCGTTTTGGTGGGATTTTTTTGATGGAGAGTGAGTTAGGGGAAGTCGCTAAGAAATCAAAGCGATTTGAGGTGCTGAGGGTACGGTCACTGGCCCGTTTAGTCTGCTGATTGTGTTTCCTCTTGGGCTTGACCTGTTGCCATTCAGTATCTGTAATTGACTCCTCATGTTTACTTAAATAGACATTTAGAGCGTCAAGACGGGAGCGATGACTAACTAATTTCTTGAACTCAGAGGAGGCTATTTTGGCATTATTCCCTTCAGCAGCCTTCTCGAGTAGTTCCGGGAGTTTGTCTTCTACTGCTTGGATGTATTGGAGACGAGCTGTTTTCTCCATTTGTATCCATTCTAGTAGATTGGGTTCTATTGGTGGGGAAGGATGCTTGACTAGAGGAGAATCTATTAACAGACTAAATGCCGCCACCATTAAGCTAATAGGACAGCGACTTCGTCCAGAAATCTTCTAAATATATGTTTGTAGAAGGCGTGGAAGAAGTATCCATGGCAGTATTAGTATCCATGTTGAGAGATGACAGATAATAAGCCAATGGAGAGCCCCAATGCAACAGCAAATCAGAAAGCAGGGAAAGCCAATCAAAACGAAGCACTTTTGTGCATGCAAAAACGGCACACAGGCCCCTTTTGCTCTGTAAAGCGAGAAATGCTGTGATTTTTGTGGGAAAGTTACACAAAATACTGCACAGCACACGATTTCGGCAGACGATTTTAGAACTTTGTCTATTACAACACTAGTTGTACAGAGAACTTTTACAAATGTAACACTCCGACATTGCACTGAATATGACTTTGTAGCTGAGAGTGAAAAAAAAAAAAAAATAAAGCACGTCCACACAGTATCCACTTATGAATATCCGGTCTATTCTCACTTATTATTAGTTCATGTCCAGAGAGTCACTTGCGTGTCCCTGTCACTACAGTAAACATGGCACGTCAGTTATTTGTGTAAGTCCGTGCAAAATTTATTTTAAGATGAATCAGCTGGCCATGTGCGCATGGAGTTTGCTGAGAGGTTTCCAAATTCTACACAGTCTACTAGAAAACACACATGAGATCGTCAATAATTTTGAAGCTCTGATTTTGGCATTAGACAAGAGTCATTCTAGTAGAGGATCAGTTAGAACAGAATATTAAATAGATGAAATCGATGCCATTTTAGAATAATGGCATCGAAATTCCCTATACAAATTAGCTTAGCATTCATCACTCACTTCTGCGATAAATACATAAGTTAAAACCAAAAACATATCGCTGAACACGAGCACAAACATTCAAACAAAACGATCCCTGTCCATTATTGTAATTGTTTTCTCCGATTATATGTAAATAATTTGTTTTATTCATCAGAGTGAATAATGGATTCAGAAATACCTGTAGCATTGCACGAATCGCCCCAATATGACCTAAACATTGTAATGCTATGTGCAATAAGTGCTGGAAGAATAATAGGACCCATTTCCTTTCATGAAACAATTATAGGAGAGCGATATCACAGACTAATTAATTCTAGGAACATTTTTTGAACTCTTGACAGAAGAAAAAATAAACTGAAGTATGTTTGATCCAACAGTACAGGAAGAATTTCCGGAAGAATTGTTTAATGTTAGAGGTGTATGGTTAAGTTGTGACCGTCGACTAAACCTAGTTGCGATGTTTGTTTATGTATTTCTTTGAAGGACAATGTGTGTCGTTCTAGCTCCTGTACAATACAGAACTTTCTTCATGCAAGAAACCACAAGGTTTCCTACTTAGGCGAGTAAACGACATTATTTGTACTAGTTATGCTGGCTGTTTGACAGCAGAAAGTAATTTCCAGCATAACGTAAGGGTAATGGTGCTCCTCTGCCGGTACCATTTCCCTGACAACCCTCAGTGAAGAGAGAGGCCACGAACCGGTTATAGTTTATTATTATGACTATATAAATTAACCACGCCACTATCAACCGGACTATGCATTGTTCCTTATACTTGTAAACCGTTTTTTTGTTTCCCTATTTTTCTGATTGCCTTCCTCTTCTTATTTTTACCTCAGAGACACATACACACATTCACAGGATGCCAACATATTTGACCAAGACGAGCTTTGAACCTGCAGTCCCCTAAATAAGCAACACAACGAGCGCAACCAGGGGGTTTAACTAACAATATTACGCTAGTGTTTAACTGATTAATATAAAGTTGAAGCTGTATATCTGACTCCAATTTAAAGCTGTCAGCGTCTGCTTCAATCTCGAGCAGAGTTCTACCTCCGGGTATGCGTGGGTGTGTTAAAAAGTAAGGCTGACATCGGAATCTGAGTAGAAACGCTTTTTAAGTATTCACATTAACCGAGAAGCTGCCGGCCAATTGGAACTAATATAAAGTTTCCGACCTCAACATGAAGATGGCAGTACTCGTAAATAAAAGCTAGTGAATTTCGTTGTACATCTGTTGACAGATACCAAAGTTTCAGCCATTTTGTACGCTCAGTTGTTATGTAGCAGTCGTTGGAGTCAGTTGATAGAGTGCTTTTATGAAAATGCACACAATCGAGTATCGAACTGTCAATAAATATTTGTTTTTGAAAGGCAATACGCCTGCGAATCAAAGATGAGTTGGATTTTGTGTATGGGGACTGCACCATCATTTAACACAGTGACATTTTGGGCAGCTAAATTTAAACGTGGCCGTAAGAGCTTGGGAGACGATGAACGTTTGGGACGTCCAAAACTGCAACTACTGACGAAAACATCGCCAAAGTTCATCAAATGGTGGTAGACGACCGCCGAATTAATGTGAGAGAGATAGCAGATGCTATGAACATGACAAAAGAACGTGTTTGTCACATATTAAATCAATATTTAGACATGCGAAGGCCTTCCGCGCGTTGGGTGCCGCGTTTCCTCACCTTAGACCAAAAACGTGTTCGAATGAACATTACCAACGCTCTGTTGGCGCAGTTTAGGAGCAATAAATCCGAGTTCTGGCGCCGACTAATTACTGTAGATGAAACTTAGAATACCCCATTATACGCCCGAAACAAAAATACAGTAAAACAGTGTACTGTAAAGGGGGAAAGGCGCAAACAGAACTTTTTTTCGTCTGGGAAAGTGATGGCGACTGTTTTTTTGGGGAGCGGGATAGTCATGGAGTTATTTAAATCGATTATCTTCAGACAAGAAAAACCATTACAGGAGCATACTACGCATCATTATTTGACAAGCTGAAGGAAGAACTTGCGGAAAAATGGCCATATTGGCAGTAAAAGATCCTCGGGCTCAGCAGTTCGGCCCGAGGTTCCTCTACCAACGTCAGAGGTACCACGAGTGCTAATAGTCCGCAGGGCCCGCACCACTGCAGCTGAAGGGGACGGATCCCCTCCCCAACGGAGGAGTTGTTCGGTTTGGGTTGGACTCGAGAGGTGCAGAGTGTTCCCGATACCCTGGGAGATCGAATACCTCTGGCCAGGCTTCGGTCGCCCGGAGTGGCCCAAGAAATCTCCCAGGTACTAGCCTGCAGAGCTAATAGAAGGTGTGCTAGATCACCAGGCGGTCCCATCGAGGTCTTTTGGTAGTCTTCCCTGCGGGGTTGACGCGCGTAAGTGGCACCCGACTTGACGTTTGTGTCGATGGGCGGAGGGGGGAGGGGAGGGCTTTTTAGACTCAAGATATTGTCTCAAGGAAAGACCCCTGGAGTTTTCCATCCCTCCCGGGTTGACAGAGGCGGGAGTCTTCAGATTTTCGGGTAGACCTCGCGATAACCACCTAATGCAGTGGCCACCATCTCAATGCACAGCGTGCACAGTAGGTCGTGCAAGTTTACCCGTTGCACGCCGGAATAATCTACCGTGCACTCCGTAGCCTTCAGAGCAGTGGCGGAAAGCCGATCTTGCAATTCAAATGCACAATTTGACTGTGCAACAATAATAATCGAATTGTAATATGAAGGATATGATTGTTATATATATTTTTTTTAAATTGTTTCTTTCATTATCATTGAAATATGTACCTTTATTTTAATTAAAAAAAAAATGAACAATAAATTGATAGTTTAAACAAAATGAAAATAATCGACAATATACTTACATTACAGCAGTATTGAATAACAGCTCGAAAAAAGCAATAAGCACAACATATTACTCAGAAATAGATATCATTAAAACTAATTCTATTTTGGAATTTATTTTTCATTTGACGATTGCATTGCAAATCGATAAGTTCAAGTTGCAATTCAGATGGAGCATTATCAACATCTGTAGAGTAAGGCTCAGCAAATATTTGGAAAATTGGCTCTAATTGCGTCTTGAAACCTTTTCTACAATTCTCGGTTCAACTCTCTTAATATTTGAACATATTCTTGCAAATCACCCGAACAAGCTGCTGAACTGTTGACAGCTTTGGGAAATGTACCAAGTTCATTGAGGTTAACTGCCTTTCCCATAAGAATAGTTTCATTTTGAATGCTTCTGATACTATCACGTTCTATAAAAAAGAAACACTCTTCCTATGAAGGCATAAATGTAGAAGTGTATGTCTTACCTGTCACATTACATTCTCCAACCGACATTACGTTTACGAAAACAAACCGCAAGAGGCAACACTGCTGTCTCACCTGAAGTCGCGCGGCACTCGTGGCAGTGCACAGGACTACGTCATTTGCTCTAGCACAAAATCGATCCATTTGGTGACTGCTGACCTAATGCTACGCGATAACGGATGATTGTATAATTGAGGTAAGAAATGACGCCTCATTCAGCTACTCTTGCACCATCGGCGACCAATCCAGAATGCCTAAGATTCTGTCCAGAATGTCCTACTCAGCTACGAAAAAATCCCCTAATAACCTCCCCTTTTGCAAATGACCCCTTACTAACTTCTAATACGATATTGCCACTTCATTTCTACATTACTGAAATATTCACATTTAATTTTATTATAATACATATTTAAATTGTTATCATTCTGTAAGATTAGGAACTGAAAAGTAGGTAGGAATTGTCTTTTGGTAGACAAGAAGTTTGGTGGCTAAGAACGCGGTCAACAAATAGTAAAGCACAAGTTAAGGATACTTGATCTACTTAATTCCTGATAGATTGCGGTTTCTTAGAATTAGCCAGCTATTGTACTTAATGCATGACGCTTCAGTATTAAGAGAGTAAGCACTAAAAGAAGGGCGGAGCGCGTGTCTCGACGCAACTCGTTCATTCAGTGTTCATATTCATCAACTCAGATTGCTCGACGATGCAAGTGTTGTTCCATCACTCGAAAGTCACGTCCTAATAGGTAAATATTTATCAGTTAAAGTGGTAACGTACCGTAAAGTTAAGTTTATACCTTAGCGGTAAAGGGCAATTAAAATGTAATTATTTTAAATTCAGTGTATAATCACTCCCATGAGACGAGTTATCCCGAGGCAAACTACACCGATGTCACATAACGTTCATGACCTTAGGCAAGATAACGCTTCGAAAGGACATTACAGAATAAACAAGAAGTTTAATATGTTACGGTACGTTAACTAAGTAGAATCCTTAAAAAATTAGCACTCCCGCGAAAGTTGTAGTGTTATCCAGTGATCACGAATTCACATATTGCCAGTCAATTAGAAACAGCCAATGATCATGTTGCTCTTTAATGTGTTCTTGAATTGTCCTTCAGTAGTAAAACCAGTTATGGATAAGTAATCGGCTCATTGCCACGGCTGTTTAGAGTTTGGCTTCCGTAGCTGAGGGCTACCTTGCTTCCCTGAGTCACAGTGACTATTCTGATGAAGTCCAGCCGTTTGTCTCCTAAAAGGTTAATGTAATGATGACAATAAGCTGGCTATCAGAAGGGAGAGGAGGTAAACATTATGTCACAAAAATATGTACTTATTGAATGCAGAAAAGGTGCTACGGTAAGGAGAAGAACAAAAGTGACTTATTTAATTCTGATATGAAGTTTCCGATTCTTGCTTATCCTTTCCCAACTGTGGTGATGTCGTATAAAGGATGGTTATCAGCTGTTGTATCAGTCATTTCAGAAATCCATAAAGTATGTACTTCCTCTTCATCACTGATATCCAAATACACACTGATTAGTACTCTTTCTCTTTCTTCTTCTTCATGAAGAAATCTTGATGCCAGTATTCTTATTCTATGGACGCATTTTTCCAATACTTTTCTCTGTTGTGTTTAAATCAGGGGAAGACAACTAGTGGCGGTGTGACGTCAGCTACGTCAGCTCTAACCTCCAAATATGCCCCCGAACGAAAGGCAGGTTGTCGTGTGACGTCACCACGCTGATTTCTGCTGCCCAAGAGGGAGACAGTTTGATGTGTTGGGGTTCCGACAGCGTAGGAAAGACAGGAAACGTATCGGGCAGTAATAATATGTATAACTTACATCTTGGGTTTTGTAATATTAATGCTGACTGCTTTAATTATCAAATGGGTCACAGATTATAAACAATTACATTTTGGCTCTGTGCTATGAAAAAAAAAAAAAAAATATAAACTTCAACTCGTAGTTTAGCTTAAGGCCAGGCATGTTATAAAGTAAATAAAATAAAATATAAAGTAATTTTCTATGCTAATTAGAGGAGACCCACTCAGAACAGAATTACGTGATCATTTTCCGACACTTTCTGTTTCGTTTTCTTTAACTAGTTTATCATTGTCAGGAAGTAATATCTGGGAAATTTGTAATCGAAGGCTGCATGTTAGATTGTGATCCGACAAGGTACTTCGGGGTTTCGGCTTAGTAATTTCATATGTCGACACATATGTCCAGCCAAACTTACACAATGTCCATGCGGCAAGTGAATACAACCTCGGAAATCTGTTTTGGGGAACATTGTTGTAAAAATCAGCCAAGTCTTTCTTATGTGTATATTTGTCCTTCAATAAATCGTCACATTGTAAATTTAACAGATCTATTTTGTACTTGGCAGCTACATTGTTGCCATCGAGTGTGCTACACCTGATGGAACCCTCAGATCCTGTACTCACAGCGCGATTTATATAGACAACTTGGTACTACACGGCTCTTGCCTGACGTCACACGCACTGTAGGCCTCACTCCCGGCTGAAATACGTCACAACTCTCGAAGCTGTCTTCCTCTGGTTTAAATTATCTAGTTGGTGCGTTTAAAGTCATAGAACACACATTTTTCTGATATTTTTCGCTTCATCATAATCCATATCAGTTCAATGCAGTTTAAATCTCAGTGATAAGGCAGAAAACTATATTCTGGCCTTCCACTAAAATGTGCCGATATTCTTACTTTTTTTTAAAAAAAAAAAAAACTGAATCCCATTCCGTTTATAGTTTTTCCATATTCTTAACATATCTTAGTTCCATTGTCTTTTATTGGAAATAAGTTTGTTAAGAAATTGGACAAACTGTAATATTTGCCAGAATGTTTTCTGTCCACCACCAAAATTAATTTTTTCATTTACTGCATAAAATAGCTTCTTCACTGTTGGAATTTCTTTAAGCACTTCATAATATTCTAAAAAGTTCTGCAAACGACGCACTTAGCGGAATTGTCCATTTAAAACTTCTTTTTTTTCCGATTATGTTGTTTTTCTGCAATATTAACTCGTGTAGCTGAAACACAAGCTTTTCCAAATTCTTTAACAATCCTTTTTATTGTGGCTTCAAATAAATTATTGCAAATTCTGGAAGTTACAAGTTTCATCTGGGCATTCCCTAAATCTCAAAAGGCCATAGCTGATAGCCAGTATTACGAGTCATGATATTGTATTATGATACATATAGTTTTGTGTGGTTTATCATCATCATCAGCATCAACTTTGGAGATCAGCACGTAAGATTACGAGTATTTCGGCTGAAATGGGATCTTCCCAGTGTCCAGCTGCCATCCAACATCACTACAACTGGTTTGTATTACGCGGACTGTGTTTGTCAGTATTTGATCTTGTATTCCAGAGGATGATATTTTAATTTCATTTTGCATTCTATATTTTTCTCATTTAATTAGATATGTTTAACTGTTCTCTTATTGTTTCACTAATAATATGATCTTTTGAGACAAAAGGCGGCTACACACGTAAAATGTAATTACGGCTGTGTAAATTATTCTATTGTCATACCTATTTATTATAGTTCTCGGCTACTTAAGATATAATGGGCAATGGTAAATATTATATACAACGTAGTCAAAACATTTTACATGTTCTAGTACTTGTTGTTGTTGTTGTTGTTGTTGTTGTTGTTGTTGTTGTTGTTGTTGTTGTTGTTGTTATTATTATTATTATTATTATTATTATTATTATTATTATTATTATTATTATTATTATTATTATTATTATTATTATTATTATTATTATTATTATTATTATTATTATTATTATTATTATTATTATTATTATTATTATTATTATTATTATTATTATTATTATTATTATTATTATTATTATTATTATTATTATTATTATTATTATTATTATTATTATTATTATTATTATTATTATTATTATTATTATTATTATTATTATTATTATTATTATTATTATTATTATTATTATTATTATTATTATTATTATTATTATTATTATTATTATTATTATTATTATTATTATTATTATTATTATTATTATTATTATTATTATTATTATTATTATTATTATTATTATTATTATTATTATTACATAAGCCACATTTTATTCATTCATACGTGCCTGCAAATTATACGACCTTGTGCTTTGAAGCATACCCAAAGAGTCTGCAAGGTCGCATGCAACGTGGTGGGGTTGGTGGTGCCCTTGAACATAACCACAAACCGCCACTGACACGGTATCTCGTAACCTGCTAAAGCCAAACAAAACAAGAGCGGCATGGCAGCTCAGATAAGCCGCCGCTACATAGTCGATCGGTAACAGATGCGAAGCAAAGTGCAAAACCGATCGAGCGCTAATATATCACATTACGTGAATATTAAATATCAAATAACTTGTAGGTAAACAGTGTTGGTGTGATTAACGGGGCGGGTACAGACAACCCTTTTTAATGCGTTCCCGATTCCTTAAGCACGAGTTTCACTAGCACGCTGCGTAACATAAAATGGATGGCCTTGTGGTGAAAGCGAAAGAAAGGGAAAAGGCGTACGGCAGTAGGTGGCATCCAAATGGTGGCTACTTTTTCCTGACAGTTCACGAATTTATATCTCACTGCGGTATTTATTACAAAAACAACATGGCTAACCAAAAGGACGCCATTCTCTACTGTATCTTGCCGCATTTCGCGTACAGCTTTCAGTCTGCCTTATGAACTGAAACAGTTAATTCCGGCCTCAAAACTTTATAAATGGTGCAATATGAAAGAAACACACATTCATTGCAGTAAGTACTACCGTACTGTAAGTGCATCCATCTGCACTGAGAATCCCTGAGTTCGTAATTCATCACTAAATTTGCTTTGTAGGGTTTCAATTTTACAACTTAAACAGCTACATAGGTGTATGAACACAGGTTTTGAAACACCCAATTTATGCGCAACTTATCTATAGATATTTAGAGAGTATTCGAATGATGCACCAATTACGAGTTTTCCTTTGTTAGGCTTAGCGTTGCCGCTGTCATTAATTTATTAACCATACATCTTAGTTTCTCTACTTAAAACCACGGCGCTGGGGCGTGTTTTCTCCGGGATCTCCGGTTTCCCCGCCATCTCATTCCATTCATCATTATCTCATGTATTATCAGTGTCACCGTCTGCGGTGCCGCATGTAGTAAAGGTGAGAGTTGAACACTACACATGTTTATACCTAAAACTGAAATATCAAGACATTTCTCTCTTGAAATTAATCACACATTATTTCCTTGATTTGGCTATTACGTACTTACGGTATACCAAACTGAATAAATATAGTTAACACATAATTAGATATACCAAATAAACTTTCTGCTTTTAAATGAGAAACCCTTCTAATTTTTAAAAGATGCATTTAATTTAATGCCAAGAATGTTGATATAGCGGCTCGCTCTTCTCTGGAACTAAAGAAAACAATTGACATTTTTAGTTGGGGAAAAAATTTAGATGCCAAATAGCTTAGAAGAATTATGAGGAGCTCAGCTTTTGCTGCTGATAGGATCAGCTCCTGGGTTATCTAGGGTGCCCGCATGCCATACGGGGGACCCGGTGAAGTCTAGATCGGCGTCTAGTGGGGTCATAATTTCGCATAACATATCTGATGCACATAAGTTACGATGAGAGGGTCATTCGTCGCTAGTGCACTGCAAAACATACCTAGATCATTACACTGAGAGCGAACTACATCGTACGTGATCGATGGCCCGGCTAGAAACGGAATGTATGGCATTTCCTAATTGATTTGTTTCAGCATGTTCATTAATGCACTAATACTTTATCAGTTCCACAAAAATAAACTATGTGTAAACCTAAGTAAATTTAAAGTGCATTTGCATTCATTGTATGGTGTGCTTACTGAAGAGAATTGAGATGAAGCTAAACGACTAATTATTAGACACATGATACAAAACATCTGATAAAGATTCATTCAGATACACGAGTGCATGGCAGTTTTTCTGAAAATAAGCCTATGGAAGGAGTCTGGATGATCAGTTTTGACTTCCAATCCAGAGGTACAAGCTTCGAGTCCTGCCTGGTACGTGGTGATGTTTCTTAAATGAAGGCTCCATTGAATACACGATACGTCCAGAAAGTAAGTTCTGTTTAGTAATAAAATTAAATTGTGTACAGATACAGAAAAATTATTTATTGCACAAAATGCTACAACTCTTAAACTACTTTTCCACATAACTGCCGAAATTTTGCAAGGCACAAGTTTCTGTAAACCTTCTTAATAGAAGTTTGCCGCCTGTGTGTTCAACCAGTTGGAAACATTTTCTTTCAGCTCTTCGTCATTGTTGAAGTGTTGACCGCCAAGGAAAGATTTGAGAGGCAAAAACAGATGAAAGTCTCTAGGAGCGAGGTCAGGGCTGTACGGGGGAGGGGGGTGGTCAAACACGTCCCAGCCAAATCCCTGTATGATGTTTTTCGTCGCATTTGCAGTATGTGGTCGTGCGTTGTCGTGAAGAAACACAACACCTTTTGACATTGCAAATTTGCCGATAGATTTCAATTGGTTTCACTTTCCTAGCATTCAGAAAACGATTTCACAAGCGGCGGGATTTTCAATCAACACCGACATAGTAAACAAACACAACAAAGCCTACGTGGCTTACAGCGATCTCACGATGGCGCACGTTTCTTCTCCTTGATACAGAGCGTCTACCGCGCATGTGCGGAACTGTGATCGCAGCGCTGCAGCGGAGATATATTGAAACAGAACTCACTTTCTGGATGCCCCTTGTATTATAATTTGCATTTATTTTATGGAATTTAATGAAGCCCATGCATGCTTCGTGCATATATACTATACAGGTAAATTTCAGGTTAGTCAAGAGTACATTTTTCGATATATAAATTTAAAAAGAATCGTGTAATATTTTCCATAAGAACTACATTCAGAGAATATAGATGAATTAATGAAACTTTGTTTTTCAGACGCTCTTTATAATATGTGCTGTGTTTGAAATTCCGTACTCTTCGCATATCAATCAAAAGAAACGAAGCAATTTTTAACATTCCAAAAGAATAACAATTAGATATTCAGAATTCAGTCACATAATATTATTTGGAAAATGGTTAATATAATAAAATATATTTTAATGAAATGGGGGTCATGCAATAAGTTTCTATTCGGTCTCTTATGGTTTATCAGCTATACAAAATTAATGTAAATTAATTGTTCTTTCACACTAGCCGTGTGTAGGTTGCACTATGAAAGGGTAGAGCCAGACTGAAAAATGCAATGCCATAGCCGGGATTTGAACGACGGATCTGCTGGTTTCCGTCCAGCCGCTCTAACCATTTGAGCTACTATGCCCAACGTGCCAACATGACATTAAATTCCCCAACTGACTCGTTTTTCTCCTGGTAAACCACTAGGAGTTCTCATAAACACATGAGACAACTATCTTAACGGCGACTTACTATGCTGTGAGTACTTGAAGGCACGGGCTCTATAGTTCGAACCACTATTAGGTACAATTAATGGAAATTAATTGTTTTGTTTTTTTCACACTAGCCGTGTATAGGCAGTAGGGCTCTGCCCTTTCATATTCAAAATTAATTTAGAAAATTCGCAGAAAATTCAAGATATATATTTATTAGTAATAGGTCATTTAAAAAAATCATTAGACATATTTGTGAAAAAAAAAAAACTTTTCGTACAAAAGGTAGTTTGGAAATGGAGCATATAGCTCGAAAATTTCGAGTTGTATACTTGGACGGTTAATTTAAATACATTATTTGGCATTTTATAATGTTGCTGATCTGCAGTGTTCATACAAATACACACACACACGCGCGCGCGCGCGCGCACAGACAGACACACACACACACACACACACACACACACACACACACACACACACACACACACACACACACACACACACACACACACACACACCTGGTGAAACCTCGATATAGAAATTTTTGATGGAATATAACTTCCTCTACCTATTATAGATAGCTAGTAGAGAATGTTAAAGGAAGAAATAGTAATTGGTGGCGGATATATTACACTTCTTTGCCCTGGAGTTGCCGCTCAAATCGCCGACCCGTCAGCTACCGTAAAGCGGACGACAGCTCGAGGAAATGTCCCTTGGAGCCACGAACACAGAGCATCGTTAACGCAGCAAGTCTGTTATTTTCAGTAAGTGCTTAAGAATTTTGGTAAGTAAGCGCTTTGTTTTAGTTTTGTGGTGTACAAATGAAGCAGACAGGAATGAATGAACTTAAGGAGACAGGCTACAGGTGTTAGGCCGAGTCATTAGCAACAGGAGACTTGGAACAAAAAGCATGCAGCTTGTTTGCTGACAAAGAATCGGAAGGGAGATGCTGATGAATGCACCTGGCATTACTTCAACCCTCTCTGTACGGGGGTAAACACAATCTGATTTCACCCCTTTGCTGTTCATGTGGCTTGCTTTCTGGGCTCATGGTGGCTGTGCCATATCTACACGGATAAAAGGGGTGACTCAAGTCCTAGGCTAACAGCATAACTCAAAGTGGGAACTGAGTTAAATGAAAAACTTTTATTTAACTTCTCCAAGTATTCTGACTCGATTATATGTATATCTATAATAATATGCATGGAGCACTGTGTGTGCGCGTGCGCTGTACAGGATGATCTCGGAAACCTCTCAACAATTCGTTATACAATAGCATGTAAAAAAAAAATATGAATTATATTTTTGTATTTTAATTCGCCCATGCTTGTGATTGTTTTAATTTAAACAAATTATTTACAACCCGTGTTTGACCTACAGGTATATAAGGGGATATTTACATTTTTTGTACAGTTTATATATTTTTATTCAAGTGTGCGGAAGATGCTCTTCAAGAACTCTGCAACCTTCACTGTGTTGAAATGAGTCATCGAACCCACTGGCAGGGGGACTGAACTTAATACAGCTGATTGAACTCTTGAGTACAGCGCTGCATTCTGTCATCAGAAGTCGGACTGTGGAGGTTTTTCAGGGCAACTATATAATGGCGAGGCTCTTATGTTCATTTTGTGGAGGTAGGATTGAAAATGGCCATGATTAGTAAGATATTGGTTTGTTATTGATTGAGCCAGAGAGGATAAGGACTGTGAAATTTCGTTAGAGATGAGAAGTTTTGTGTGGAAGACAACATTGAATTTCGTATAGATGGAATTCCAAATCGAGTGTAGTAGTCTTTTAACAGCTGTTTGCTCAGGGTTAAATGAATGGATTTCTAATCTGGTGTAGTCCTGTAGCTGGCAGCAATCTTGGCCAGATGGTCTTCTCTTTCATTCCCTTATAGTCTTGCATTACCCTTGACGCAGTGGACAGTGATTCTATTTTCCTTACTGAGGGCAATGATTTTTTTCCCTGCGTTCAACAGGGGAATAGGTTGTCCTTCTACTAGCTGTAGCTAGGAGTTCTGCCTTCGAATCCACATGTATGACATAGTTTCGTTGTCTGTTGTTCTATTCACTCCACAGCCTGGTAATACCCAAGAGTTCACCCGGGAAGACTGAGCATTCTTGGGCTAGTCGTCTTAAATCAGTGAAAATATATTTTGAGTTTTGCATGGCCACCATTGTTGTCCCAACATGATTTTCGGTTTTGGACCCTTCTGATTGGAGTTGGTTGTATCGGAGAGGCCTGAGCTTGAATGACGTAATACCATATGCATCATTTGGTGGGAAGTAAGGAAACTGTACGGGAATGTTTACTGTACCAACATAGATTTAAAGTTGCGGTAGTGCGCGTCAATTAGATTTTACTCCTTGACAAAACTCCTTTATAGACATTGGAAATGTTACAGTAAACATAAAGAGGACGGACCACGGGAAACACACACGATTTTGGATGGTATAAACGATTTTGGGAGGCTCAAAATGACCTTGTGGATGCTCCGCTTCGAAGACTGAAACCAATATCAATATCAGAACTGATGTCACGTTGCGTTAAGATCATATATTGTTAACAATGATTTCAGAGATTATGAATATATCCTACGGATCAGCTGAAGACATTGTACAAATATCTTTTTAGGGTATAGAGGAGTTAAGTGCCGAACAGAAGGCTCTCCGTGTCAACAGTGGAAAATTAGAGTTTTTGGACGAAGTGATTACATGTGACGAATCCTGGTTTCATAATTATGACCCAGTGGACAGTGAAGAGAAGTCGAGAACCTTCAAGTCGAAGAATAAAAAAGGGCATAGTTCAACCAAATGCAGGAAGTCATTCATTTTGTCTTTTTGCATAAGCAAGTCATTGGTGGATAACCTATGTACTGGTACTGCGGTACTGGTACTGGTATTATATAATGGTAATATTATCTACCGTTGCGAAGTATTTAAATACAAATCAATTGTAGTACCAACTCTGATATACGGATCAGAAACATGGTCATTAACAAAAAGAAATTGTACTGGAATGCAGATATCAGAGATTTAAGAGCAATAGCTGGGTAAGCACACTAATGCCCGATTTCACCAACAGATGTTAAAATCGACGTTAAGAAATGTAACGTAACAATTGTCACAGCGCTAACACTAATGTTAAATGTCTTGCATTGCACCAATCTGTTTTCTGAAAATGTTAACAAACCTGTGTTAACGCCAAGAAACTTGTAAATATCATAGCTATAGAAGGCTATGGATGAGTCGTATTATTTTCTGAATGTACTGCGATGCGCTTTTGTTTTCATTTTCGTCTGCAAAAGCTGAAAAATAGCGGATGAACAAAATGATAAATAAACCCGTGAGACAAATTCCTCATCGATGGAGAAAGAATTGTTAGTTGAATTGGTGACGAAGTGTAAGGGTATCGTGGAAAATAAGAAGACGGATGCGGTGAGTGTAAAAGAGAAAGATGTCACGGGGAAAATATTGGAAACGAATTTAATTCAAATGCATGTGTCACTACTAGAAGCACCAAACAACTTGTCAGTATTACGTAAATTTAAAACGAGGAGCGAAGAAGGGCAGGTGACTTGAACGTTTCAAGACGGGTGGTGGACAGTGTATTTATCCACAAAATTCAGTGAATTATAAAATCGGAAAGTTATTAATACTTGAAGCAAAGGTGAGATCGTCATATTCCTTTCGATGCATGTTCTCAGTGTTAGGTAAATTTAAAAGGAGGAGCGAAGAAGGGCAAGTGACTTGAACGTTTCAAGACGGGAGGTGAACAGTGTATTTATCCACAAAATTCAGTGAATTATAAAATCGGAAAGTTATTAATACTTGAAGCAAAGGTGAGATCGTCATATTCCTTTCGATGCATGTTCTCAGTGTTAGGTAAATTTAAAAGGAGGAGCGAAGAAGGGCAAGTGACTTGAACGTTTCAAGACGGGAGGTGAACAGTGTATTTATCCACAAAATTCAGTGAATTATAAAATCGGAAAGTTATTAATACTTGAAGCAAAGGTGAGATCGTCATATTCCTTTCGATGCATGTTCTCAGTGTTAGGTAAATTTAAAAGGAGGAGCGAAGAAGGGCAAGTGACTTGAACGTTTCAAGACGGGTGGTGGACAGTGTATTTATCCACAAAATTCAGTGAATTATAAAATCGGAAAGTTATTAATACTTGAAGCAAAGGTGAGATCGTCATATTCCTTTCGATGCATGTTCTCAGTGTTAGGTAAATTTAAAAGGAGGAGCGAAGAAGGGCAAGTGACTTGAACGTTTCAAGACGGGTGGTGGACAGTGTATTTATCCACAAAATTCAGTGAATTATAAAATCGGAAAGTTATTAATACTTGAAGCAAAGGTGAGATCGTCATATTCCTTTCGATGCATGTTCTCAGTGTTAGGTAAATTTAAAAGGAGGAGCGAAGAAGGGCAAGTGACTTGAACGTTTCAAGACGGGTGGTGGACAGTGTATTTATCCACAAAATTCAGTGAATTATAAAATCGGAAAGTTATTAATACTTGAAGCAAAGGTGAGATCGTCATATTCCTTTCGATGCATGTTCTCAGTGTTAGGTAAATTTAAAAGGAGGAGCGAAGAAGGGCAAGTGACTTGAACGTTTCAAGACGGGTGGTGGACAGTGTATTTATCCACAAAATTCAGTGAATTATAAAATCGGAAAGTTATTAATACTTGAAGCAAAGGTGAGATCGTCATATTCCTTTCGATGCATGTTCTCAGTGTTAGGTAAATTTAAAAGGAGGAGCGAAGAAGGGCAAGTGACTTGAACGTTTCAAGACGGGAGGTGGACAATGTATTATCCACATAATTCAGTGAATTATAAAATCGCAGGTTTATTGATACTCTAAGCAAAGGCGAGATCGCCATGTTCCTTTCGATGCATGTTCTAACCTCTGTTGTACTTCCGCAGTAACCTTCATAGCAACATGTTTCGACAGTCTATACCTTCGTAAAAATGTTTCTTCTGATAGCTCCTCAAAATCATTTCTCCTCATAGCCGTACTCTATTACGTATGCCATTTAGACGGTCTTAAATATAGCAAATCTACATCAACAGTTGAGTTCATGCTCGCCATCTTGACTATTTACAATTGTTAAGGACTTAACATCAGAAATTTGGCTTGTTAGTTTAACAGGAGATTTATCACGATGTGTTACGCTAACACTTGTTGGTGAAATGCAATTTTTGTTTTAACTATTGCTAAACTAATGTTAAGTCTTAACATCTGTTAGTGCAATCGGGCATAAAAAAACGGAGTCAGGATATTAGAAAAAATTAAAGGTAGGAGAAATAAATAATATTATTACTAACAACGGAAATCAATCGGAAAAACATGTTCAAAGAATGAATAATAACAGAATATTTAATATAGCCCTAAACAATAAAACCAAAGATACAAGAAACTAGGGAAGACGAAGAATAGATGCGCAGCCCAAATTGGAGTCAAAGAGGTATTTAAGGGACCATTAAGGAGGAAAATTACAACAAGAGGACCATATCTCGCTCAAATTAGATGAATCCTTCAACAGAATAAAGCTGTCTCATCACGCCATCAAGACTCGAGAAACAATCGCTGAATTAGGCATTGAGGTGACGCCACATCCCTTCATTCACCGAACCTAGCGCAGTGTGACTTCCATTTATTTACTGCAGTGAAAAAGTCTTCGGTCTTTATTTTCAGAGTGATAGAGAGCTATACAATAAAATTTGGTATTTTGAAAATTGACTGAACGCTGGAATCATTGTATCTTTGTTTGAGGGAGATTACTTAAAAGGTCTAATATGGAATTTGAATAAACGGGAGCTTTCTTTTTCTTTTTTTAATAAAAATTTGAATCCCCGGTGCAATTCTGTCAGTAGCCACTGATCTTTTTTTACCTCCATTTATACCCCGCCTTTAACTCCAATGGTCATATCGGCGGCCGTTATCTTTGGTTTTTAATCATTAGATCACGCACACATTCACACTATATTCATACTTCCAGACTCTGGGGAAGATGAGGAATTGTCTTGGTCGGAGAAAAATCCCCACCTCCACCGCCAGGAATCGAACCCTAGACCCCTAGACCTCTAGACCCCTAGCACTCCAGGCAGGTGTCCTACCGACTGAGCTACGGGGCCAGTCCCTGATCTTATTGACGAACACATTCGTTGAAAATTCTTCGGAGTAGAAAATACTTCGTTATTTAAAGCAACATTGACGTGAGAATAAGAAAAATCTTGTGAATATTTCATTTCGATCAATATGCAGTGTCACGATTTAGCAATTAAGAAACGAGCGGGTGGCGTATTTGACGCGCATTTGGGAGACCGTGACCTCACAGACAGTCTTTTAGTTCAAGCTTTCATACGAATTTTTGTTTTATTTGTGTTAATTTGTGGAGAAATTATTACTAATTTGTTAAAGCGAAAAAGAGAAAAATACCATTCTTTTTACTTTATAACTTTTATATAATTAGAATTGAAGAAACGTTTTCGTAAAAAATATTAGAAATGAATTATATAATACAAGGGGCCTCCAGAAAGTAAGTTCTGTTTTAATTTATCTCCGCTGCAGCGCTGCGATCGCAGTTCCGCCCATGTGCGGTAGACGCTCTGTATCAAGGAGAAGAAACTTCCGCCATTGTGAGATCACTGTCAGCCACGTACGCTTTGTTCTGCTTCTTGACAATGTGGGTATTAATTGAAAATCCCACCGCTTGCGAAATCAGATCTGTGATTCGTTTTCTGAATGCTAGGAAAGTGAAACCAATTGAAATTTATCGTCAAATTTGCGATGTCAAAAGGTGTTGTGTTTCTTCACGACAACGCACAAGCACACACTGCAAATGCGACGAAAAACATCCTACAGGGATTTGGTTGGGACGCCCTGACCTCGCTCCTAGCGACTTTCATCTGTTTTTGCATCTCAAATCTTTCCTTGGCGATCAACACTTCAACAATGACGAAGAACTGAAAGAAAATGTTTCCAACTGGTTGAAGACACAGACGGCAAACTTCTATGAAGAAGGTATACAAAACTTTGTGCCTCGGTATGACAAATGCCTGCAAAATTTCGGCAGTTATGTGGAAAAGTAGTTTAAGAGCTGTTGAATTTTGTGCAATAAATAATTTTTCTGTATCTGCACACAATTTAATTTTATTACCAAACAGAACTTACTTTCTGGACGTACCTAGTATAAATTATATTAAAATTTAAAGGCAACGGGTTTGTTATTGATATGCATACATAAGTTCGCAGCCTTCCGCCGCCTGCTTCACCATTCTGTTCCTTTTCCTGCTAGTACCATCACCTTATTAGTCATGCCGCAAACCCGTATACCACGCTCCTATTCAATTTCTTCAAGAAAGTGATCTACACATTCAGTCTCTGCCACTCCTCTCAAGTTTTCCTTTATTGTTTTTCCTTCGATGGCCACATGGGTTTTTCCTATGAGCTGCATTGCCATGCAGACGAAAGAAACAATACCATTATTTTGAAAGGGTATATTATAAAAGTTAAATTTACGAATCCTCTAACTCATCCTTTCAAAGTTTAATATTGATTAAACAATTATAATATAATGAGTATCATTTGCTAGAGAATATTTTAAATAACCATCTAATGCCATCGAGGAGTAAATGTTCTTGCGGTGTGCTTGGGTAAAAATAAGACACTGCAGGTAATTCATAATTAAATTCGTCAAAAAATTTTTATTGGAGCCATCATTAAATAGGAATACACAAGTAACCAAAACCCTTTGTAGCTTGTCTGTCTCACAATCAAGAGGTCTCGAGTCAGGATGAGTTAGAATTAGGTTTACTCTGATTTTAGTTAATTGATGGGAATTAATAATTTCTTTACACTAGCCGTATATAGGCTAAGGTTTTTTGATAGAGTCAACATGAAAAATTCAATGCCATCATGAAGCCTGGGACTCAAGTACTTACGATAGTAAGTCGCACATACGGTGTATCTCGGATGTGAGAGCCCCTAGTGGTTTACCGGGGAAATGTATCAGTCAAATGGAGAATTTAATGTCAGGACGGCACGTTGGCCATTAGAGCGACTGGACGGAAACCAGGAGATCCGTGGTTAAAATCCCGGCCATGGCATATAATTTTTCATGTTGACTCTATTACTCTGATTTATTGTACCTAAGCCCCAAGTGGGATATCCCCGGTAGGAAGGATGAGGCGAGAGGAGACAGAGGGTGGCCGATCCAAGGAGTCACGTTAGCGCCGAGAAACCCGCAAACACTCTCTACCCTAAAAGTGACCACGAGACGAGAGATGATGTGAAATGATAATGGGGATAAAATGGAGGGACAGGAATTTCGGGGGATATAATTAACCTACCCAGCATTCGCCTAGCAAAAGTCCCCGAAAGAAAAGCCATGGTTCAGGTAGGTTGGCCACAGGAATTGAACCCAGACCTCACGAATGTGAGCCACATACGAAACCGCCTGAGCTATTCCGGTCGGTTCAGGATGAGTTACCTGGATAAGGTTTCTTTTTCCCGGAGTTTTGCCTTTTCCTGAAAGATGAATGTTGGGTAACTCTAAAATCCATGGTTCCTGGATTCATTTGAGCATCATTTAACCCATCGTCTGGCATGACTTAACATTGGAGGACATAAAAAGGAAAAAAATTAAATAAAGAAAACCTTATAATATGTAGCAGTTTGATTCCCGCTACCTGGTTTTGTTGGCATATCTGTGTGTTGCTAGGCAATCTGGGAAAGATAATTAATTACTATTCGCACACTTTGCTTTGAGCTTCCAGGTGGTTTTGAGAAGATAGTAGCATCTGTACAGTCGTACTTTAAATGAAATATTAGGAGATCTAAGTTGCAGTTTCCACCATTATTTTTTTTCCCAGTTTAGACAACAGCTAAACACTAGCTTTGACTGTTTACAGGAGTTTACAGTGACGATGCTGTACCTCCTACAGACATTTAGAACCGGTATGGTATAACAAAAGAGCAGCAACAAAGTTAACACGATACAATGAAATATCACTATCAATGATGTTCAGTTGTTACTCTAGCCTTCTTGACTCGGACCGATCGTAGCACTTGATTTCGCACCTCAGATAAGCATGCAAATGGTGCATCCCTAATTTTCTGTCTCACCATTTCATTTTACCATTCATCCTGGACGACTATTTCAGAGTTCCAAGCGTGGGCACGAGTTTCGACGTGCATTATTCTCTGTAAATCCTCATTCTCCGGATCGGCAGAGATATGGATCTGTAGGGAGGAGGTGTCGATTTTACTAATCCTTGTTTCACATAAGCTTGCCCCGTATCTCTTAACGGTCACGTGACCTTACCACCTCTCATTGGCTGCTATTTCAGTATAGACGGTTGTGCGGTAGATTAGTTCGTTATTTAACATGGTGATATATCTTTATATGTTGGAAGATAATTGTCGAATTTATATTTTCGTAACTGTTTTAATTAAATATATTACATAACAGAGTTGGAGATTCCTTTGCTCTCAACCCGTTTTTTCATGACACGATAGCACGTGCTTCAGCAGTAGTGATGACATATTTGTTTGACTTTTATCACTGACCTTGTTTTGACCTGGATTAGTCATATATCGCCATTCGAATTTGCGTTGTGCCAGTGCGAGAGCAAACTTATTTTATTGATCGTTTATTGCGCGTGTACTTATATGTATAATGGCAGGGTCTACCACCAGATTTTCGCTGAAGCATCGCAAAGGAAAACCTTTACAAAGCGGCGAAAAAAGAATTGTGGGGCATGTGTTTAATGCACTCACAGAGAAGAATCCGTCTTTGTCAGTGAGAGGAGTTGAACAGCTGTGCTCTGAACTTACAGGTGTGTTAGATGCGTAGGAACATCGCGACATGAAATTGAGACAACAGGAAAACTTACCACTCAAGGGGCGATATTGCTGTGTGGCGAAGACATTATTTAAGGACAATCAGTTTGTAAGAGGGATACAAATCGCAAAATATACTACCTTCACAAGCCTTGGGTGAATGAAGGACACACAAGTATGGCGTGGCACGACTTTTAAGACTGAAAGACAAGCATTTCTGCAAGGTATATGTGCTGGTTAAAAAAATCCCAGTGGATATGGCCGAAGGCCTTTCATTATAAACTTGTTTCAGTTTCCTTGCTCATTCATTCAGTTTCAACTTGCTCAGTTTCATTATAAACTTCATTATTTTTGCATGCCTTCATATTCTTATTTCTATCTTCCTGGCAATTAGTATGACGTTTAGTGCAGGTTTCAATGTGACGGGAAGGCACCGCCTATGGCGCGAAAGCATTAGCCAATTAGGATGAGGGGGAAGGTAGTTGCACGCGGAGTGATACATGTCAGCGGGGCAAGGTTATATGAAACAGAGATTAATCGCCAACGAGGGTTTCAAATCATAATTGTTGGGAAATTGCTGTAGTCTTTCCTCTCCGTCCCAGCTCAGGCCCAAAATATTTCATTGGTCGAGATGTTAAGTCTCCTCTCCGAACCTTGTTAAAATGTCATAGCAGTTCAGAAGACACAGCAGAATAATGGATGTGTACATAGGTCTTATATATTACTTCAAGTCCTTTAATAACTCAAGTTACACTGTATTTTCTAAGTGTGTTGTAGTCGAGTTTAGCGACGTCAGGAATTTTTCAACCGCAATTTAAGTGACATAACTGAAAAGATAAAAGCGGACGAAGATTTCAGAATGTGACAAAGATTAGGCCGTCAGTAGAAAGTGATAAGCGAGTGTGAGATGCAACAGGGTCTTTAACGACTCTAGATTGAGATCCAATGCCATCTATGGCATCCAGTGCATCTTACCTTGAAAACTAGACAAGTGGCGTGGTTTCTCGGTTTATGGTCCAGGGTTCTTTGTTACTGACAATAAACTCTCCAAATGATTTCATGTATCGTAGTTTTATTATTTTTGTTTATTGCTGTTTATTAATATTATTTAATAAATTTATTTCAGCTTTAGTAGTCCAATTATTATCTCTCGCTCTGAGTCAAAAAGCTATTATTGAAACATGCCTGCAGAAGTTTGTAATTTTGGCATTCCTTTCCAAACGCCAGGATTGACATTTCTTTGTTTATAATAAACTAGTGACCATTATCACAATGAAGCGTGCGGTAAATGGTTTACGACTGGGACATCCATCATTTTAGCATTCCTCATCGTTTTGTTCATTAATATACCCAAATGACCATGATGCAACACTTCATCATACAGAGGAAAGGTAAGCTACAAGTGATCTTGTGTTATTATCTATATTTGTTTCTTTAATTGCAATTTATCACATAGATACTTTGATATATAAATAATGAAACAGTTGTAAGATTTCTGAATAAACTTGATTTTAATTCTATAGATGCATGCAAACTGCTAATGTAAATCACAGTTTTACTTTATTTATTCTTTTAATGTAATCCAATTGGTTAACAAGGCATTTCAAATAGTTTTATAAACAGCAAAACTTGGTAATAATAGATATCAAAGAACTAATATTTTATATTAAGCAGATTAATTTCTTTGATGCAGAATGTACCGTTTTCAAAGAACATAACTTGGTGGCATGGGAATGTGGAATATTATTTCGTTGTACCCGTTAAGGATTCTGTATTATATGAACATTTATGTTTTTATATTGTAACCGAGGGACTAGAAAGGAGGTAAATTTTTTTAAAATTCAAGTTACTTATCAACTAAAAATTGCTTGACCATTCCAATCGATGTCTCTTCCAATACCAAAAGTACTTAAGTTCTATGTAACATTTCCAGAATTAGGAAGGCAAACGGGGGAGGTTATGGAGGTTATGGAAGTCATACTAGATTTTACATCCGTTATTTAGAATTGTCGCCATAGTACGGTAATTCAGTTGTAAGTATTAACATGAAGTATTTGCTATAACACCCTTTTAAATCATTTGACAGTAATTTGTTAAACGCCGTTGGAGGTAACTGTTTTAACTAATTCATCATTGCCACTTAGAAGGGCTAAGGTTACAATACTGCTAGTTAAAATGTATTTGCATAGCATGAAATGCACTTGATTTTAAAACTATTTTTCATTTTGCTCAAAGAAGGAGTTGCAATAACTGTCTAATACGCATGGACATTCTGAACACCTATTAAACCTGCTTTTGAAACATATAATTAAAAATGAGATGTCATTTAACAAATAAATATAAATTTAAAATTATGAAAATACTGATACCTATGCTGCATAATTACAATCAGTTTAGGAATTTATTTCTTTAGATATTATGATTCCATGATATGATTCCAATGATATTATTGGAAGAACGAGGATACCCACAACAATTAGTAAAAATGATACAATGCTTCTACTTCCAAACAAAAATAAATGTGAGGAGCAATGGTAAAATTTCTGACAGAATTCTTACTAATCAGGGTGTCAGACAAGGGTGTACTTTATCACCTACACTTTTTAGTACTTATATTGACGACCTAGTGTGCAAATGGAAGCAGCTAGTGAATATAGGTTTTAAAATTTCAAATAAAAACTTTTTAAATATTTTATTGTTTGCTGACGACTTAGTTATTATACAAAATATCGAGTCTGCCCTGCAAAAAAAAAAAAAAACAAAAAAAAAAAACAAAAAACAACAACAACCTATTTTTAAACTTAGTGAACCTTGTAAGCAATATAATATGAAAATTTCTTTTATAAACTCAAAGGTTATGACATTCATTGGGAAATAATCGTTGCGTTGAACAGGTTGAACAGGTAAGCCATTTTAACTACTTGGGAACTGATGTTAGTTATGACAAGGAATATGACGTCTACAATAAAATATGCAAATTTCAAAGAGTGTGTGGAACAATAAATAGAACATTTAGAAACAAAATACGTAAAGAAACAAAATTAAAGTTCTACAAAGTTATGGCTGTACCTATACTGACATACGGAAGTGAGACTTGAACGTTAACTAAAAAGCAACAGAGTAAAATACAGGCTTCAGAAATGAAATTCTTGAGAAGTGTGAAAGGATGCACGAAGAGGGACTTAATAAGAAATGAAAATATAAGAGAAGAGCTGGACATTTTTAGTATGAATGATAGGTTAAAAGATCTCAAACAAAAATGGAAGGAACATGTTGAAAGAATACCAGATAATAGACTTACAAAACAAATGTTACAGTATCATCCTAAAGGTAGGAGATCGGTGGGCAGACCCAGCAAACGATGGCTGGAGGACTTCGAAGGCGGAACAGACACTTGATTGCCTATGCCCTGAAGTGAAGAAGAAGAAGAAGAAGAGGAAGAAGAAGATTTCTTTAGAATAACCATCGCAGTAAAATAAAATAATTATTGTTCCCAGAGGAAAAATATGAAAATTAAGGAAAAAGTTTTGGAGTATATCCAGTTTAATATATGACAATGATAATACCAACAAAGCCAGTTACTAAATCATGTAGATGAAAGTAACCTGAGATTTTCAAAAGCCAAGTTAGTTGTGTAATGTAGGTATTTTTTGTGGCCTCTTTGCCAAGGGATCAATAGAGAGGCTTCTAACAACCGCACCTTGCCCTCGCTCGGCGGCCATATTTGTTGCTGCAAGCTCTTCAATTTTTCATGCGTGCTTTTAGGCCGGCAACCGTTTCCGCTACAAACTTCGCCACACTGCACCTTGTGTGTTCAACTTCGCCGTAAGCAAACAACCTCGTAAAAAAATCACGTTAACTCTTTAATCCTTAAACGCTATTTACATAGTACAATACTGCGATTATATTTCCCTTAGTACGACTGGAATCATTGCCACGTTACCTGTGTAGAACTGCTGCCCTTGTGTGCCCTACTGCGGAGCTTTCTAAACTCGATTCACAATTTAATTAACTCCATTTACCTCCCGCCGTTCTTTGTGTGATTATTTTAAAATGATCTAGAAGGTCTTTATGGCGAATCTTCCCCATTATTCTTTATAATTTCCTAAAGGTCCAGCTATTTCTAAGAAGAGATGTAAATGTTTCTTATATGCATTCAGAAGAATTTTAAAAAATGCAATTTGTAACAACTTTTTACTTTCTTTACCATATACATAGTACATAGAGAAGGTAAAACACTAAACCTTAAAATTTCGATACTGACCGTTTGGAGGTGCATAAATTAAAAAAAAAAAAAAAAATACAATCTTGGAAAACGTGTGTAACACTAAAAATTTCAAGATAATCGCCCCCATACAACACTTAAATGGAAACATTTTCTAAGATTTTATTTTCTCAAAAGTATTTTATTACAGTGTCATATGTTTAAGACATTTTCAAGTGACATTAAACTTATATCTTCTATTTTCTGAGTAAAGCCTCTAAAGTCCTGTACATTCTACCGATTGGAATGGCTCAAGCTGCATTCGGGAGGCCCAGGTTCAATTCCTGTGGCCGACCTACCTGACCCATGGGTTTTTCGAGGGTTTTCCCGGGGCCCTAAGCGAATGCTGGGTAGGTTAATTACATCTTCCGAATTTCCTTTCGTTCCATTTCATTTCCATTATCATTTCATATCATCTCTCATCTGGTGGTCTGTTTCAGAGTAGAAGTTTCGGCGGGTGTCTCGGCGGTGTATGGCAGGATGATATGCTCTGAGGTAAACTACTTCCTCCTCCGGTAGGTCGGTTGCTGGTCTCCGCGCCTCTGCTGGGACCGCCAGCCAGGAAAATTTGGGGTTCGGCTGCTGGACTCGTCATCCCTCAGTAGGGGAGCGAGTTCGTTTTCCTGGCCAGTCGGGGGAAGTCTCTATCCAAGTAAACTGTAGGTACCCTGCCCTCTGTACTGTCGTGGTTCCTTGGGTCGGCCGCCCTCTGTCTCCTTCGCCTCATCCTTCCTACCGGGGGTGCCCCCAATTGGGGACCTAGGAACAATGGACCCAGCATGGTGGCCTACGTACCGATTCCCCTCCGTAATGAAATTCCAATCCCAGTCTTGATCATTCTGGATCACTTTTGCATAACTGTAAAGCGTAAGAGAGCGACAAATATTCCTTGTTAATGGTTTGCATTTTGATACACTTATACTTTTCTTAAATAGAAAGTCGTTATTCTCTTTTTCTTCTCTTGGCCGTGCAAAAGGAACAAAATTCCAAAGACCATTTATATAAATGTGCGCTATTAAAAATATTTTCATTGCCTAAAGCCCACTATATTTTCTAGTCCTGTTGCACCTACAAGTAAATATACATAAAATAACTTGTGAAAACGCTTGTCTTCATTAACATGAAGTATATACAAGAATAATTTACGTTTGTAAGAATTATTTGTACAAAAGTGAGTGGACTGGACTGGAAGGGATTCGCCACGGAGGCCCCAAACTCGGTCTATTGTACCTATGCCCCCAAATGCGGGCACCCTTGGGGAGGAGGATAGAGGTGAGAGGAAAAAGAAAGAGGCCGTCCTAAAGAGCCACGGCAGTACAGAGGGCAGGGCCCCTACATTTTAATAGTTGGCAACTCCCCGGCCAGGACAACAGATATCCCACCTTTCTGTGGTTAGGAAGCAGCCCCAGCACGAGACCGGGTTGGGAGACGGGTAATCGTCCTACCGAAGGAGGAAGTGGTAATTAATTGTTCTTTCACACTGGCCGTGTGTAGGCTAAAGTGTGTAAACGTAGAGTCAGACTGAAAAATTCAATGCCATAGCCGGAATTTGAACCACGGATCTTCTAGTCTCCGTATAGCCGCTCTAGCCATTGAGATACTATGGCCAACGTGCCTTCTTTTTGCAAAGGAGGAAGCGTTTACCAGGAGCACATCATTCTGCCTGCACCGCCGAGACTCCCACCACACTTGTACCCTGAAAGAGACCACCAGATGAGACAGGATATGAAATAATGGAGATGGAATGGCGAGACAGGAAATCCGGAGAATGTAAATAACCTACCCAGCATTCGACTCGCGTCCCGGGAAAACCCTAAAAGCCCATGGGTCTGATAGGTCGGTTACGGGAATCGAATCCGGGCCTCATGAATACGGGCCACAGACGAAACCGCCTGAGCCATCTCGCTCGGTGGAGTGAGTGGAGAAAATCATGTGAGTGATAGCGTTAGGTGTTCATTTTCTTACGAGGCATAGATCACCCCAGGCTTTGGACACTCTTGTTAGATGACATGAAATGATATCGAGAGAGAAAATTTGGGAATGAGAAGCTTTAGGAACATTTCTATGATACATTTTGCGAGTAATGAGGACTGAGAAAACCCTGGAAAAAACACCAGTCAGTTAGGACGGTTGTATCGCGATTTGATTAAATTGACCACCCCCCCCCCCCACATAGTTTTCCAAATTCTGGAAATGCTGCATAGCTTATAACGTAGCTTTTGGCAGTGGAACTGTCGAGAACCTTTTAAATAGCTTCAATATGTAACGAGTACCACCTAGTAGCAGATCTCAGCCACTCAACACAATAACAAAACACTGGTGAATGCTAAAACATAAATTTTAACGTGCACACAATATTAGTCATATATTTGGAGGACGTGTTTGTGACATTAAAACAGTAGAAACATTTCACATGTAGATGGGCCGAAAATTAATTCTTTGGAGTAAATCAAAAATGAGTGAACAGACTGCTATCACTATACGTACAGCCTTGATGGTGGAAATGCAGCAGGAGCTCACGAACTTTATGCAGAAAGGTATCCTGACTGGCAGTTAACGTGTGCAAGAATATTTGCACTAATTCACCAACGCTTGAGAGAGAATGGTGCATTTGAAGGAGTACTGGGGATGTTTGGAGACCAACAGCGGTACGAGACATTGAACTTGAAAAATGAAGATCTTTCTGCTGTGGATGCAGACCCATAACAAAGTGCAAGATGTATGGAGTAAGGGAAGGAGCTAGTCATATGAGTATCTGGAAAATGTGCATGAAAATCTTCTTTACCCTTATCACCTTCAACGTATCAAAGATTAAACGAGGTGGACTTTGAGGCAAGAAGATATTTCTGCCAATCATACACCTTATTTACGGATAAGGCTGGTTTTAGCGATACACCTTCAATTTTCTTAACACTCATAACTTGGCATTTGAAAATCCTAAGGAAATACAACGGACAACAGAGATTCTATATCAGCGTTTGGGCTGGAATCAATCCTGATCCCAGAAATAAGTTGCATGATTTAACTCATAAAGTGCCTATGGACCTCATCCATCGAGAGTGGGTTTTACACAATGGTGCTTCAGCTCATTCCAGTATGATGGTTCGTAACTTTTTTAATGATCGAATTCCGCAAAGATGGATTGGTCCAGGAGGACCCATCAGATTGATCCAGGGAGACCCATCGAATGGCCTGGTCCATCACCTGATTTGAATCATACGGATTTCTTCGCCTTTTGATTTTTTTGTTTTTGTTTTTGTAATTTACGTCCTCCAACGTTAAGTCATATCGGACGGTGAATGAATGAGTGAAATGGTGCTCAAATATGTCTGGGGTCTATGGAGATTAGAGTTACCCGACTTTCGCCGTTCAGGATAAGGGAAAACCCCGGAAAAAGCCTTATCCAGGTAACTTACCCAGACCGATATTCGAACTCGGGACCTCTTGAACGTTAGGCAGACACGCTACCAGATTTCTTCGCCTGGGGACATTTGAAGTCCTTGGTTTATGAGACCCCTGTACATGATATTGACATAATGAGAGAACATATCCAAACTGGTTTTGACAAAATACAAAACACACCAGGAATTTTCCACAGAAAACGCCAGAGCATGTAACTCAGGCTTACTGCATGTATCGAAGCAAGGGGAAGCCACTTGGAACCGTTTTTGTAATTTTGTGTTGTAACTATCGAATAGGTAATTTATTTTCATATCATAGCGTTATAGACAGTTCTTTTCTCTTTTGTTTATCTATGGCCCATTTTCTCTTACAATCGCCCTTTTCTCAGGGTAAGCTTGGGTTATGAGAAGTTTATGTTAAGCTTTTCATTTGTTTACGAAACACGAAGTTTTACTCTGTGATTTACTAAATGCTTTTGTTTGCCTTTGGAATTTTCAGAACTGCGTTATGTGCCCGATAAAGTTCCTTATTTCTGATTCTCCGAACCTTTGAGCTTATTATTTCCTGTCGACATGATTTCACTAGAACCATTAGCACTGTCTTAACTAATTGTTTTTCCTTAACACGACACTGCCGTATTATCCAGGCAAACATTTTAACTCGTGCTTGTATTAGATTACATTTGGAAATTATCTATACTGTACTTCTTTATTTACATCATTATCATTTCTTTATCATAATTATTAAACTTAAAAGCTCTTTAACGGCCACATATTTTATAGTATATAACATACCAGTTGAGTCAGCCGTGCCTTATTCTTTTGGAAGGTAGACCACCCATCAAAGGGCATGTGAGCCTAGTCCAGTTTTGCGCTTACTTAACTGTATTGCTTGACGTTCTTAGGGAGAGGAATGCGCAAAATTCAGAGGAATAGCGGCTTAAGGGACAAAACGCACTTCTCGCTAAAGTACACCTCAAAAACAAACGACCCCTTTACTGAGAGCGATTTCCGGTTTCCAGCCGATTTTGCAAACTTTTTACTAAAGTATACATGATAAAGTAATTCAGTAAACGCCTCGGAGAAAATGGGCCTATCATATGAGTACACTAACGTCACCTGAAAAAATGGCGGATTCTTGTACTTAGAGCAGGGATTGACTGTCAAAAATTAGGAAACCATTAGAGACACGCCTCACCCATCATGGACCAGTACAGTAAAAACGGACACGTTAAACATATTATTAAACAGTTTATTTACATTTCTGCTTAAACTATGTCTCGTGCAGCTCAATTAACATGCATAAGAGCTTTTGCCATTTATGTAATAACATTAAAACACCCAGCAAATTATTAAAAGTGTCTTAAAAGGCTAAATCAAGCACGAGAACTCCCGAGGTGGCAAAGGCATACAAATCGTACTACAGAACCCAAAAGGTGCTTTCAGGCAAGTTTGAAATAGCTCGATGGGATTATGATGTTTCCTGTACCCTAACACCCAATGACACAGGTTCGAGTCTCAGCATTGTAAATATTCTTTTTTATGTTCATCAAAACTTGGAAACCGAATTCACAATAATTTAATTACGAGGGCTGTTCAATAAAGAATGATCACAATATTTTTTTTTTTTTTTTTTTTTTTTTTTTTTGACAACGTACCTTCACTCCTTATCTAAATTTTGATGGTCCCTCTCAAAATAGTCCCCTGAATGCGATGGCGCTTGTCCCAACGTTTCTGCCGGTCTTCAAAGATATGCTGGAAACCATTTTTGAGAGATCCTTCAAAATCGCCTCCACAGCCTTCACCACTGCTTCTGATGATGGATAATGCCTTCCACGAAGGCGTTTCTTCAAGTTAGGGAATAGAAAAACGTCACATGGGGCTAAATCCGGACTATAGGGTGGGTGAGGGATGTACTTCACGATGATTTTTGCAAGATATTCAGCAACAACATTGGCAATATGCGGCCACGCATTATCATGGTGCAGCATCCAGCCTGCTTCACGGAAATGTGGTCTTTTGCACCTGATATGGACTTGCAATGTTTTCAGGACATCCCTGTAGCATTGTCCAGTTACTGATGTATGTGCAGGTACAACATGCTGATAAACCATTCCATGAATATCAAAGAATGAGATGACCATCACTTTCCCAGCAGAAGCAACCACTTTTGCCTTTTGGGGGGTTTGTTGATGAAGGAGATTTCTATACTGAGCTTTGCTGTTTGCTCTCAGGATCAAAATGATGTAGCCAAGTTTCATCAGCAGTAATTACGTTTGAAGGAAACTCCGGATCTTCCTCTAACATCAACTTTAACTGCATGTTACCTTCATATACTGAACATGTCTGAACTTGACTAGTTCTCACAGGCAGGAACCAGGAGTACCAACAGTGAAACTACTATGGCATATTTGTTTCACATTAGGCTAACAGAATATCATAAGAATGAATTTTATTGCGAAAACTTATGACCGTAAAAATTATGATCATTCTTTATTGAACAGCCCTCGTATAAAGTCCTTAAGCGTGGCATTTCTCAAAAAGGTCATCAGTTCGAGCACTTGCTTCGTTAGAGCAGTCGTGTTTCAGGAATAGAAAAATGGTCATTACAGCGCCATAAAACATACCAATTTGAAAAGATATTTTTAATAGCACAAAATTCTATGTCTGCAAAATTGTGTTTAACTTCCACCTTAAACTTTAATACTGTAATTTCCTTGTTTTCTGTGTTTAAATATCTATAAATGATCCTTATTTCAATTGCACCTAACTATAGGTGTGTTTAAACAACTACCTGCTTGTAGTTCACCAGTAAAGGATCATCAAACAATACCATAAATCATATATAAAACAATTAAAGTAGAAATAATAACAATTTTGAGAATAATAATTGTAAATTGTGATTATTATATGGAAAGGGAAATTAGTATACCTATGCAGGTGATTCAAACCACCTTCACAGCAGACAGATGACATCGTAGTTTAGCGCTCGTTCTAACTGAGCTGCTATCCAGTAACGTTTGAGGTAAATATTCCGTTTAACAATAATACCTATTAGCTAGTTCCACTGAACATTTGCAGATGTGCAAAAGTCAGCTGTCTAAGTACGACAGGTGATACAGGTAACGCGATAAAATTCATATTAGTATATAATTTCATTGAGTGTTTAACATCAATGTTAAATACGCGGGTAGAACCTAATAATGGGATCGATGTTTTCATGTTGGAGTATAAAATGTGGATTTCATAAAACTCGAGAGTAAGGAGCAGCTGACTCATCTGGTATAACGGTGACATTCGTCATTGAGATCTAAGAAAGTTAAATGGTGAAACAGTTTAACGAAAAGAATGCCCGTTTTATTTTATACCTCCAGATCATATATATTTTTGTAGCTCAAAAATCAGGATGAAAGTTGCTTAGAAATAAAGATGCACTCCTGCACGGAATATGGAGTTTCAAAACTAGCATATAGGAAGCCATTTTTAAACATTTATCAATTTGGATTTCCCTGTGATTCTTATATCTTAAAGGATATTGTAATGAAATTATTTCTCCTAAGGTTAATTTAATTTCCATGCGGTATGTAATCACACTGGCCTTCCTATTAATGTGTTGAAGTTGTACAAAACTAAAGGATTATGGGTAGAGAGATTTAAAGAGTCATATGAACACATCTTTTTGTAAGTTATATTTGAGACTACCAATATATCTTTGACAAAAAAAATGTAATTAAAGGTATTTTCCACCAAAAGTAACTTTCAGTCGTTATCTTTGTGCACATTATATTTATTATGAATTTAATATTGAAGTAGCAAATAACTCTGGACTACTTTATGTTAAAAATAACTAACATTCACATATAACGCTCTGACTCTCACCTAGCAATATTTCACGCAAACCTAACATATGCATACTATATCTGACATTCCAAGATTCATTCAGTTGCTGAATTTTTAATATCTGTATAGATGTCGTGTCTATAACAGTATTTCTACCTAGTAACTATGTGCACAATGCAAGAATCGAATAGGATGGATGACAAGGAACATCTGAACGTTCATATATGAGGGGCATTCAAATGAAACCTGGTTAGTGGGTCTAAATTTGCATTACACGTAAGAAGGCACCTGTAATCGCGTGTATGGTGGCACCATCTACTGGTACAGGGACTGCAGCGTGCGAAACGTTTGACGCTGCATAGCGACAGTATGGTTTCACGCCGAAGAGAAGGTGGTCACACTAGTTATCGTCCGCTTCTGAACATGAAATCGAGTAAGCAGGAACAACGAGGAGTGATTAGACTTTCAGCGGAAGGAGTTGGAGGCCGTGAAATGCATCGTTGGAAGAAGGCTGTGTACGGCGAGTGCAGTCTGTATCGTTCAAGTGTTGTGGAATGGCGCAGAAGCTTCCTCGAGGGGCGCAAGTTACTGGAAGACGATGCTCGTGCTAGACAGCTCATCGTATCATCACAACTGAAATGGTTATGGAAATGAATGCTTTAGTCTTGGGCGACGCAGAATCACTGTGGACAAGATCCATCGGTTACTGGGTATTAGCGTGGGCACCATTCACACCATAACGCATCAACACTATACACTTCGGAAAGTTTGTGCGCAGTGTGTTCCGCACTAACTGACAGCCAAACAACACAATACTCGAATGGCGTTATCTTTCAGTCATTTGCAACGTTATCACGAGGAGAAATACAGCTTTCTGTCCCATATTGTCACTGGTAACGAAACATGTCACCATTTTGAACAAGAAAGCAAGTGTCAGAGCAAGCAGTGGAAACGTGCGATTTCACCACCTCCAAAGAAATCAAAGATTATGCACACCAGTTCGGGTAAGGTCATGATATTCTTTTTGACCACAAGGCTCATTGTTTGTCGAGTTCCTGGAACGGGGAACCACCATCAATGCACAGGTTATCAAGCCACTTTACGGAACCTTAGACCAGCTATCAAGTCGAAACGCCCAGGCATGTTGTCCAATGGGGTTATTCCCCTGCATGATAATGCCCGCCCACACACTGCCAATGCGGTGAAGAAAACATTGCAGCAGTTTCGATGGGAAACGCTGGAACATCCACCGTACAGTTCACACCTTTGACCGTGTGACTTTTATATTTATGGACAAGCTATTCGTGGACATCGATTCACAATGGACGACGAAGTGTGTGAATGGGTCCAGGCCTGGATCCAACAGCAGCCTACTTTCTGAAAGATGGAATAGCCCGGCTAGTGTCACAATGGGATAAATGTGCCTACAGTTTTGGCTACTAATTTTGAGTTAATAAAATAGTTACCGTTAATTTACACAAGTGACCGGGTTTCATTTGCATGACCCTTATATATGTTGAAGTTATATATGATTCGTCCAATGTATAATACACCTAGAACCAATAAACGTATTTTGTGCTTTCTTTTAAATGCCCTTCTTTCCCTCTCCGCTAGCCTATATTTTCGCTATTCCAACTGTACAAACCATACCTACATGGCACCTCACACTTACAATCACGAAGAGCGAACGTATTTTCCCATTCTTTTTATATAACATCATAACTGACCTATGATAACGTGTTTTGTTTATTAAAGACGCTATGAATTGTTAGGATCATGTCAGCTCCATTAGTATGACGGTATTTCATTCCCAGTTCTTTTATATGCAAAATATCTGCACAGGGAGTTCTCGCTTTTAAATACAGTTAAAAATCATCGGCCAGAGCCAGGTTTTAACCCCGATGTTAGAATCAGGGTGCAACCAAATGAACTACCAGATCGACTTGGTTGTAGGGCACGTTTATGCATTCTTGGATAATACTGAACATAAATACTAAGTTTGGCGTTTATTCGACTTTTAGTTTTGATGTTTTCTCTCTCTTACCTTTTCAAAAAGTGCCTTTCTTGATCCAGTGGCTCTCAAAACAAGTACTTCCTCTGAAATTACAGTGCCAAATTTTTGGGTGAAATGCTATATCTGTTATAGATACTAGGTACGTAGAAGAAAAAGTAAATATGCTAGACTTTTAAGTGAAATAAAAAAAAAGAGAATTTTCGGAGTAAAAGCTTGTGGTTGGGAAAATTTTGCAAACTTTGGTTCTTTCTATAATCACTCAGAATGTACTTGTAAAATGATAAACTTTTTTCCCGATGAAATTTCGTTATAGAAATTCTGGATATATTTGATGCAACAGTTTCTTAGGTAGGTATGTAAATCAGAGATGTGATGAGCACTATTAGACGACAGGTAGTCTAACCAGGGACCTCAGGCACGCTCCACGTTTTTTGTTGGTGCAGCTGCTGTGTGGGGGCGTGTTCACTCGACTTCCTGGGCACCATCTGTATTTACAACCTCCGGCACACAATACCTGTGCTATACCTACCTACCAAAGCCAGGTGCTTGTTAAAACGGTAGCACCAGCATTGTCTTGTTTGTGCAGCGGAAGCAAAGGAACAACCGTCTCTACCGACCAACTTCACACTCCAGAAACAAGTAATCGTTTTCAGAGCGTTCACTTGTTACTTGCGCAGTTTAAAGTGATGCGCACAACCGAAGAGCTTGAGAGTCGCGATAGCAGTTACGTTAGCTGGCTCTAAAAGTAGAGCTTTTAATTGGTACGCTAAGTTTTTAAAGCCATTCCATTGTTATCAATTTTGGTTTCAATTCCAATCATATGGCAGTTACGCATTGAATTTGCACGCTTTTGATAAATCGACTTCGTTTAATTGGCTTTGATATTCGTTATGTATTTTTACATGGGTAATTTGTCACGGCGATCGCATTATCTGTTTACAGTTCACATCACAAAACGTTATCCAGTTAAATTGTTCTTTCTGTTGCCAATCTTTTACTTGCTTTCATCTGAATCATTATTTTATCTATGATTTGTATAATCGAAGTGACAGCAGGTTCGAATGTGGATGAACCTAAATTCCAAGAACCGGATGAAATTGTGGAAGTTGCGGGAAGGAAAACTTGCTACCGAAAATCTAGAAAGGAGTATGCTGTAGCATGTACTCCATATACTGATGTAAGGTAAACTCTAAATCAAATACCTATTCTTGCTGACAAGTCTGTTGACCTCGCTCCAGCGCAATTTCTTTTGCTTGCATGTATGTAGGTATAGGGTAGGATTAGGATTTGACTACGGAGGGGATTTGGTACGTAGACCACCATGCTGAACCCATTGTACCTATGCCCCCAAGTGGGGCACCCCCAGGAGATAGGATAAGGCGAGAGGAGACAGAGGGCGGCCGTTCCAAGGAGCCACGACAGTGAAAAGGGCAGGGTCCCTACAGCTTACTTAGATAGATTTCCCCCGACATGCCAGGACAGCAGACACGCTCCCCTACTGCGGGACGACGAACCCAGCAGCAGAGCCCCAAAGGTTCCTGGCTGGCGGTCCAGAAATGGTCCTAATCTCTGTTTCATATAACCTTCCCCCGCTGACATGTATCACTCCGCGTGCAACTACCTTCCCCCTCATCCTAATTGGCTAATGCTTTCGCACCGTAGGCCATGGGCAGTGCCTTCCCGTCACATTTAAACCTGCAGTAAACGTCATAACAATTGCCAGGAAGATAGATAAAATCATACAAATAAGAATATGAAGGTATGCAAAAATAATGAAGTTTATAATGATACTGAGCAAGTTGAAACTGAATGAATGAGCAATGAAGCTGAAACAAGTTTATAATGAAAGGCCTTCGGCCTTTTCCACTGGGATTTTTCTTTAACCAGCACACATGCCTTTCAGTCTTAAAAGTCGTGTCACGCCATACTTGTCGTGTGTCCTTCATTCGCCCAAGTCTCGTTAACGTAGTATATTTTGCGACTTGTATCCCGGTACAGTCTGATTGCCCTTAAATAATGTCTTCGCCACAGAGCAATATCACCCCTGGAGTGGTAAGTTTTCCTGTTGTCTCAATTTCATGTCGCGATGTTCCTACGCATCTAACACACCTGTAAGTTCAGAGCACAGCTGTTAAACTTCTCTCACTGACAAAGACGGATTCTTCTCTGTGAGTGCATTAAACACATGCACCACAATTCTTTTTTCACCACTTTGTAAAGGTTTCCCCTTGCGATGTTTCAGCGAAAAACTGGCGGTAAACTCTGCCATTATACATATAATAAGTACACGAGCAATAAACGATCAATAAAATAATTTAGCTATCGCATTCGGCATAGCACACCGTCGAAATAACTAATCCAGTTCAAAACAAGGTCAGTGATAAAAGTCATATACACAAATATGTCATCATTACCGCTAAATCACGTGTTATCGTGTCATGTGTTTTAGAGCAAAGGAATCGCCTCTTTACTCCGTTTAAGAATTAACATGCATCTCAGATAAATCAAATCTGCTGCGTAATATATTTCATTAAAACAGTTACAAAAATATAAATTTGACAATTCTCTTCCAACATAAAAAGATAGATCACCATGTTAAATAACGAACTAATTTCTACCGCACAACAGTCTGCACCACAACAGCTGCCAATGAGAGGTGATAAGGTCACGTGACCGTTAAGAGATACGGGGCAAGCTTATGTGAAACGAGGATTAGCAAAGGCGAAAAGACCCAGCAACCGATCGAGGAAGTGGTTCACCTCAGAGCGTATCATCCTGCCAAGCACCGCCGGGACATCTGCCGACACTTCTACCCTGAGAGAGACCTCCAGATGAAAGATGATGTGAAATGATAATGTAGATGAAATGGAGGGACAGGAAATTCGGGGGATGTAATTAAATTACCCAGTATTCGCCTAGCGACCGGGGAAAACCTCGAAAAAGCCCATGAGTTAGGTAGGTCCGGGCCTCCAAAATGCCGACGGAAAACAGACGGAACCGCCTGAGTCATGCCGCTCAGTCATGTATGTATGCAACCAACATTATATGTATTATTTCATTGTTTTTTATAAATTAATATTCTTATTCTAAAAATAGTGCATACTGTAAATTTAAAAATATATTTTCTTCTACGAGTGCTGCTTGTGAAATCAAACTTTACTTTCAATATTTGTATCTTTCTCTACAATATTGAGAATCTTGTTATTTGATAGTTGAATTTTACCACTTATACCTCACCGTCTTTACTTTCCTTTATTTGTCAACATTTAGCTACAATTTATTTCGTGTAGCAGCATATAAGGTGCCGATGACCTTGCAGTTGAACGCCCTCAAACACACATCTATCTCCTCTTTCGGCGTAAGCAGCCATCTCACCTTCAGTTGTTAATGGCTTGGTTAACACCAGCAGACGTGAACAATCGATCACCAGTTCGGCTTCAAGGTAGCGATATGACCTTGGTAATGCTTTTGAGCACCTCGCAGTAATTAATTTTATTTTCACTTAAATATTTCTATCTGCACTATCTCGAGAAAAAAAAAAGTATTTTGCAGTACATATGTGCAGTACTTTCCTTTGCAGATAGCGAAGACCCGACTTCACCCCGAATTTTAAAACTTTAGCCTTGTTCTACAAAAGTGCACTTGTGTCGCAGTATTTTAGCGTTTTCGCTGATAGTAGCTTTTGATTCACTTTCTGCTGATGTCATGGTGGAAATTTGAACTTCTGCATTGAATATTGGTAACCCATTCTACCAGCCTGTTTTACTTACATACTGCCCGTAATGCATCAACTAGTATAGATGCTTGTAAATACCACACACTCCAGTTGTGAAAAGAAGAGATCTCAAAACTCGGAAAATTACAGAGTCGATTGACATACTGATACTGATATACTGACGTTGATGAGAGATTATACAGTACGCTGGACCTAAACTGTTAAAAGAGGGCGTATTTCTAAAATTCCCATCTCTTCTTTCGTCTCTTACAGTCTTACAATATAGTAGTAACCGACTCTGATAGATTATTAGCAGCAGTGTGTAGCTCCTAAACACCGTGCACGAATTATACATATTGGCGGTCACCCTAAGGGCATACTCCGCTTATCACTTCAGCAACTCACGGCAACTTATGGTTTTCGTTGTTACGGGAAAGTTACCTTAAAACTCAATTGTGTTGATACATTAAAGGTAAGGAGATAATGTCACAAGTGACTGTTTTGTTTAATTCAAATAGTATGTTGGGTAATCATTAGATTAGAGTTGTGCATGTGACGTCATGTCACGTGACCTCTCCCTCTCTCTAAAACTTTGTTTCACGTAAGCTTGCCCCGTATCTCTTAACGGTCACGTGACCTTATCACCTCTCATTGGCTGCTATTGCAGTATAGACTGTTGTGCGGTAAAGATTAGTTCGTTACTTAACATGGTAATATATCTTTATATGTTGGAATAGAAATGTCAAATTTATATTTTCGTAACTGTTTTAATTAAATATATTACGCAACAGAGTTGATTTATCTGAAATGCATGTTGATCCTTAAACGAAGTAAAGAGGAGGTTCCTTTGCTCTCAAGCACATGGCATGATAGCACGTGATTTAGCGGTAGCGATGACATATTTGTTTATATGACTTTTATCACTGACCTTGTTTTGAACTGGATTAGTCATATATCGCCATTCGACGGTGTGCTATGCCGAGTTCGAGAGCTAAATTATTTTATTGCTCGTTTATTGCGCGTATACTTATTATATGTATAATGGCAGAGTCTACCAACAGTTTTTCGCTGAAGCATCGCGAGGGAAAACCTTTACAAAGCGGCGAAAAAAGAATTGTGGTGCATGTGTTTAATGCACTCACAGAGAAGAATCTGTCTTTGTAAGTGAGAGAAGTCGAACAGCTGTGCTCTGAACTTACAGGTGTGTTAGATGCGTAGGAACATCGCGACATGAAATTGAGACAACAGGAAAACTTACCACTCCAGGGGCGATATTGCTGTGTGGCGAAGGCGTTATTTAAGGACAATCAGACTGTACCGGGATACAAATCGCAAAATATATTACCTTGACGAGTTTTGGGTGAATGAAAGACACACGACAATTATGGCGTGACATGACTTTTAAGACTGAAAATACAAGCATTTTTGCAAGGTATGTGTGCTGGTTTTAAAAAATCCAAGTGGAAAAGTCCGAAGGCTTTTCATTATAAACTTGTTTCAGTTTCATTGCTCATTCATTCAGTTTCAACTTGGTCAGTTTCATTATAAACTTCATTATTTTTGCTTGCCTTCATATTCTTATTTGTATGATTTTATCTATCTTCTTGACAATTGTTATGACGTTTACTGCAGTTTTAAATGTGAGGTGAAGGCACCGCCAATGACCTATGGCGCGAAAGCATTAGCCAATTCGGTTGAGGTGGGAAGGTATTTGCACGCGGAGCGATACATGTCAGCGGGGCAAGGTTATATGAAACAGAGATTAGTGAAGCATGTACAAGGCCTCGTCTCTCTCTCTCTCTCTCTCTCTCTCTCTCTCTCTCTCTCTCTCTCTCTCTCTCTCTCTCTCTCTCTCTCTCTCTCTCTATCTATCTATCTATCTATCTATCTCGTGTGCCAACTCTGGAGGAGGACGGACCTAGGTCCGCTCAATGTAAGGTAATCGACCATGTGGCCAATTGTGTATTTGCTATTATTGTAGTAAGCTTTTCATGTCTAAATTGTAGTTTCAGTATTTTGTAATGTAATTGAGCCTTTATAGAGAAAATTCCAACCTATCCGCAAAGCATGCGAATCCCTCTTTGAGCAACCCCCCCCCCCCCCCCGCACGTGCAAGGTCTGGCCAGGTGGTGTCATTACCCATTTACATCCATGGTCAGTTTTGAAACAGTATTTTAATGATGTCGAACAACGAGCTCTACGTTGCGGCGCCACGTTGAAACAAACTTGTGGGTGGCGAACAAGGGTTACCACAATTGATCACTGTTCACGAAGAGACTGGCGGCAGAATGTTTATTGTTCGATAAACTTTATTTATTGCTCAAGTATATATGAACCGACAATTATGAAACACCGAACAAGTTCACCACCCTAATAGGCTTCACGTCTGACTCTTCCCTTTATATCGGCTACACGCCGGATAATGGTTTCATAGCCGTGACCCGGCTCCATCGGCGACAAGCCGAAGAGTCTACCCCCACAACTGGGTGTGTGTCTTTATATATCACTTTCACTCTCCAAATTCCTTTTTAAACAAAGTCCTTTTGTGGCTGTTTTGGTCGCCATTGTAAACGATTCGAAGAATACCCTATTCATGTATGTCAAGTGACAATTCCTTTAGAAACCTTCTAAGGTCACTGTTCCTTTCATTCATGGCATTGTTATAAACAGTTTCCCCAACTAAACTGGCCTTGGGGCTTGGTCTCACAAAGAATCAACATTCCTTTTACGTCTATCATTATTCTTTGCTCCTGCAAACAATAATTTCGGTATCAAATGCCCCCATAGATATTGTTTTATTATCCCATAATGAAATAATATATATGTCTTGCCCGAATATAACGCAAAATATTAGACCTTTGTCAGCAACTTCCAATTCATTTTACAATTTCTTCTCACAACATTAATTTTTACATGACATTTCCTAAAAATTAGTCACCTGGTTACATAACAACATTTCATTTAATATTTACCAACATTCTGTTCTGCAATTTTCAACTTTTAAATATTACTCGGAAAATATTTTAATCTACCTCATCTCTCTTTTTCTCCATCTGATCTACTTAAAATTAATTCATATTGTTGTTACACTTGAAACAATTCCTCAATATACACTCTTATGTTTAAATCAATGGTACATTCATAAGATTATATTTGTATACAACATTTCTGAGTTCTTCTTCTTGATTCTATATAAATATTCTTTTCAAAAGTCTTTCATTGTTCTGATATTTTTTTAACTGATTAAATTTTTTTATACATTTCCGAATACTTCTTTATGATTCTATATAAATATTATTTTCAAAAGTCTTTAAGTGTTCTAATTTTCATTACTATATTTTTCTTTTCACTTGTTTAGTTTTAAGTTTCACTGCACTGTCACCACACTGTTTATACTTAACCTATACATTTTACACTACACTATTTATACTTAGCCTATACATTTTACAAGTTTGTTTCTTCTCCTTTTACTATTTGTTATGGCAATTTTAAACACTTTAGCCTAAGTTCCTACCATTTACAAGAAAATCCATCCTACCACAACGTACTTCGAAAATACAAAAGAATTTTGCGGACTTTTCCATGTATAAAGGACTTATTTATTATACATCCCCATGATTTTTCCACATTTAGCTTAGATATCGGACATCGATCTCTTTTCCTATCATTTCTACACATATTCTGATGGAACTGTGCCCCTTGCCCGAAATATTTTAATATTTCTGTTTCGTTTATCCTTGGATTTTGCATGTTTTTCAATGTTTCATTTGTCACCGTGATCTCTATTGCTACCTCATTCATTTGATTTTTGTTTTCCCCCAAAAACCTCGTCTGTTTTCTATTTTCCCACTCTGATACTTCTAGTCTACTCCTAGTTTCTTCTAACTCTTTTCTAGCCATTTCTCCTTCTTTATCTAATTTCTGTACGATTTCCTCCCTCAGTTTTCTGTTTTTACTATCCGATCTTTCATTAACTAGATTCAAAATTTCAGTTTCCTTTGTCACTGTGATCTCCATTGCTACCTCATTAATTTGATTAGCGGTTTCTTCCACATTCCTCGTCTGCCTTCTATTTTCCCCCTCTGAAACTTCTAATCTACTCCTAGTTTCTCCTAACTCTTCTCTAGCCATTCCTATTTCTTCGTCTAATTTCTGTACTATTTCCTCCCCAAGTTTTCTGTTTTCACTATCTGACCTTTCATTAACTACATTCAAAACTTCATTTTCAGCGTTCTGCGTCTCCTCACTAACATCTCTCCCTAAACTGTCTGTTACCTGATCAGTTTCTTCTCTTACATTCTCTATTTCTTGACTATCTTTCCTGACATTCTCAAACGCTTGTTCATTCTCTGTCTTCTTTCCTAGTTCTACTTCTCCTACCTCTAACTTCTCAACACTATCATCTATCTTTTCTCCTAGCTGCTGAAACGTTTGATTGCTACTGTCTATTTCCCCACTCAAACTTTGATGATTATTACCTATCTTTTCACTTAAACTTTGATTCCCATTATCTATCACTTTACTTAAATCTTGATGCATATCATCTAACTTGTTACTTAAACTTTCACTTAAATTTTGATAACTATCATCTATCTTTTTACTTAAACTTTCACTTAAACTTTGATAACTATCATCTAACTTTTTACTTAAATTTTGATTGTTATCATTCATCTCTTTCCTTAAACTTTCAGCCTTATCATCTATCTTTTTACTTAAACTGTCAAACCTTGTGAACACTTTTCTAATTTCCTCTAACATATTTATTTCCCTTTCTACATTATCTAGGACAGTTCTACTACGCTCTGGTACTTCGACTTCCTGCCTACTGCTACTAGCATCAACCTCCTGGACTTCCATGCTTTCTACAGAATTTTGACTCAGCATTTTTCCACTCCTTAAATACATTCACAGTAGTCTAGTATATAATTTAACACTCTGTACCTTTGATTGTTTTTACTGGCTCCTGATGATGTCACTGATGACGATGCCGGCCTCCTTTCTTCTGTACAGTCAAGCTGTTGACGAATTTCTTGATGGGTCGACCGTCCTCCTGTCGAACCACCTTCTGTTGCACCTCGTTGTCGGGTTGAAACTCCTTCTGGGTTGAACCTCCTTCTAGGCTGAATCTGCTTCTCTTGTTGAACCTCGTCGTCGGGTTGAAACTCCTTCTCCTATCGTGCCGAATCTCCTCCTGTATCGAGCTCCACTTGTTGTCGAACGTCCTTCTCCTATCGTGCCCCGCGTTGGCGCGCCAGTTTGAAACAGTATTTTAATGATGGCGAACAACGGGCCCCACGTTGGGCGCCAGTTTGAAACAGTATTTTAATGATGTCGAACAACGAGCTCTACGTTGCGGCGCCACGTTGAAACAAACTTGTGGGTGGCGAACAAGGGTTACCACAATTGATCACTGTTCACGAAGAGACTGGCGGCAGAATGTTTATTGTTCGATAAACTTTATTTATTGCTCAAGTATATATGAACCGACAATTATGAAACACCGAACAAGTTCACCACCCTAATAGGCTTCACGTCTGACTCTTCCCTTTATATCGGCTACACGCCGGATAATGGTTTCATAGCCGTGACCCGGCTCCATCGGCGACAAGCCGAAGAGTCTACCCCCACAACTGCGTGTGTGTCTTTATATATCACTTTCACTCTCCAAATTCCTTTTTAAACAAAGTCCTTTTGTGGCTGTTTTGGTCGCCATTGTAAACGATTCGAAGAATACCCTATTCATGTATGTCAAGTGACAATTCCTTTAGAAACCTTCTAAGGTCACTGTTCTTTCATTCATGGCATTGTTATAAACAGTTTCCCCAACTAAACTGGCCTTGGGGCTTGGTCTCACAAAGAATCAACATTCCTTTTACGTCTATCATTATTCTTTGCTCCTGCAAACAATAATTTCGGTATCAGTTTTCACAATATAATACTTCAAAAGTTATGGTTTCTAATGCTAAGATTCAGAAGGAGTTTAATTCTTCAACACTAGCAACTCATTTATTAACGTCTATCAACCAGCGCAACTGGTGGTGTTCCTTCTCACATCCTCCCATCCAGCGTAGTTTGCCACATTAGCAAAATAGCCATAAAAATATTGATACAGTACCTATCAAAAGCTTTCACTTGGGAATGTGATGTATCGCTCTTTAATTTTATTTTTAATACTAAATTCATGCAACTGCAAGTTATTGATTTCTCTTAAGGTCAACAACACCCAGACATGAATACAGTAGTTTGCCACGAAGATGTTAGTGATCTTGCTACTGCAACATGTTCGACAGGTGTTACGTCTCGTATTTTACACAGTCATGCTCTAATGATACACTTGTATACACTAATGTATTGGTAGATGCTCTAAAACAGTTGCTTATCGGGCTGTTAAGGACCCTAAGCTGTTAATGTCGTCATGGCAAACTTTATTGGCGTTTTAAGGTTTCACATTCCTTCCCTGATCGAGAATATCTATTCATCTGGACGTTAGACTGTCAGACTGTCCATCTGAGGGATATAAAAGATACTTTCTTAATTCTCATTTAACTAATTACAGTTATCCGATACTTAATAACTTTAAAAATTAGTTCTTTTACTCATATTTTTATTAACGTATAGTGTGTATAGTATATAAAGCTAAATATTTATTGCATTTAAAAACCTTGGAAGATCGAGACCTTCTGTACCTCTAATGGATTTATATAATGAACTTCCCCTAAGAAAACGAGATATTGTACATCATATGAAAATTTCATATTAAAATGTCACTATCTGTATATATTTTTTGTGTGGGTGTGTCAACGCACCATTAAAAAGAAATGTTAGACTAAACTGGGTATATAAGTGTGTGCCACAAAAATGCGACACAAAAAAGAAAAAAATCAAGAAATTCTCCACTACTTTATTACTGGGAGAACTTAGTCATTTTAATGTCCTCAAAAATAACTGCTGCAATGTTTAGAAAATTATATTGGTATATATAAGATAATTACGGCACTAACAAAAATATATATTGGTTTTCCAGCAAGTAAATAATCTTGAAAATGAAATATTCTTCCCTCGGAATTAGTATTTATACTTTTTGTGTCGTTAGAAATAAAAACTGATTGCACCAAAAATACTTACATATAATTCTGGTTACAACATAGAATTTATGTCAAATAAAACTTTTTGTGGCATTAGAACATTATGGAATATATCTTCCTATGAAATTAAGTTTTACAGTACTTTTATGTTGTTGTTTTTCCAACTGCTTAAGCACATTTCGTCTGTTCTTGTAATGTCATTCAAAGAAAGCGTATGGGATTTCAATGGCCCACGATTCAGATCTTAATTGATGTGTGCCAAAAGTAGATAGATAAATACACTTCTGTACAAACAATCTGAAGAAGATATATAAATAATTGGGAGAAGGTCATATTAATGTGATATAGGTATTTGATTTTTCTGGTTTCTATCTTTAATCCATTAAATATCTCAATCTCCCATGCTCATTTGACTTCAAAGAGAAGACTGGATAGCTATATTGACCATAGATGGTACACATATACCTGTGCTGCCATCTGGTTGAAATTCTGATGCATGGCAGGCATTGTGCCGCGCGCGGCCCCCTCCCTTTGTTGAACATAACTAAACAGGGGTCGCAGGCCCCGATATACTCACCTAATGACAGCAGAGACCTGCCGCATTAGCCTTGTTACACCAATTGAATCTAATCAGCATTCTCCTCCAGCGGCTTCCAAAGCTAAGTGGTGGTGGCATTGTGGCATTTGTACCGAGTTCGAGACCTGCGGCTCCTTTAGAAATGACTATGCATTAATGCAAATGGTAACTTGTTTGCTTTAGCCTACAGAATGTGTTTGTTTTCCATTTGCTTCCACACCTTGCTCCTTCACGTGCGTTTTCTGCTTCTCTGCATCCACATTCCCACCATTAAAATGGTTTATAGCAAAACTTCTTACTTACTCTACAGCCAGTGAGACAAGGAAGCCTTATTAATTTGTATCTCCAAGTCATAATGTCCAAAGCGAATAAGTTCCTATAGAACTTATAATTTAACGACGCTACATACTTTTTGCAAACGTCAAAGTATATTCAGTGCAACACAGAGTACCCTACAATACTTTTTATACAAAATAAACAATATGGCCTCTGCATCTAAATCTAAAACAAAAGTTTTAGGCATTTAAAGAGAAATTGCCCCTAAGGACAAAGATAATAAACTTCAACATAATCAATCAAGTGAAAAATGTTGATTATTTATTCTTTAAAATGAGCAATTCCCGTGCTCTTAGCGCCTGAGCGACCACGTTAGGTACTTGTAAATATATTTAAGTCTGATTCACCTTTGCGTTAAGTCAAACCGGTACTTCTAGTAACGGGCTCATGAAAAGAAAGAAGAAGAATAGCAAATATTCAAACATAGAGCGATCATACAGCGGTGAATAGTTCCAAAATAACTAAAGCTAGGAACAAATTTTTGGGACAGTTTGCATTTTAATCAGATCTATATATTTTTTCTTTGTAAAAATCTCCATGCTGAGGAACCTCTATTTTAAAACGAGGAAAATTTAGCAAAAGAGTCGTGATTCGTCCTACGCCATGGCGAAGCGGGCTAAGGCACCATGCCCTGGTCTCTAGCCACGGAAAGTAGCCCTGGTTCGATCCGACCCATAGGGTGCGTATTTTAAATCCCCGGTATAGGACCGGTGCCCACTCAGCACCGTGAAGAAAGTGAGGACCTTGCGCTAAGTAAGCGGCCCTGGTCAAGAAAATCAACTTTCTGCCTGGAGGACGCTGAGATGCTGACCACATTTCCTCCCCGTATCGGTTGGATGATTGCCCACCTCTGCCTTGCGTAAGTGGGCGAGAGGCCGGCAGACGGAATGGTAGGCCTTGGCCCTTTTAGGGCTGTCGCACCATGGGATTATTATTATTATTATTATTATTATTATTATTATTATTATTATTATTATTATTATTATTATTATTATTATTATTATTATTATTATTATTATTATTATTATTATTATTATTATTATTATTATTATTATTATTATTATTATTATTATTATTATTATTATTATTATTATTATTATTATTATTATTATTATTATTATTATTATTATTATTATTATTATTATTATTATTATTATTATTATTATTATTATTATTATTATTATTATTATTATTATTATTATTATTATTATTATTATTATTATTATTATTATTATTATTATTATTATTATTATTATTATTATTATTATTATTATTATTATTATTATTATTATTATTATTATTAATTCTTTTTTATCCTTGAATGACACCAGGCTTATGGGGTTTGGCTTTTATTCATCTTCTATTTTATAGTTATTTGTTTGTTTTCCTTCCTTCTGACACACATGCTTACACAATAAATGCACACACAGAAAGGTAAAGCTTTTTATCCCTGAATGAGGAGAAATCCCAAAGGAAAGTATTTCCTGAGTATTTAGCTCTAACTTAACTGTAACTTACTCCAGGTTACAAAGCGGAGAATCTCCTCTACGTAATAAAACTTTATTGATAAAATTGTATCGTGTTTTAATCGTATAGATCTTCTTCTTCTCCTCCTTCTCCTTCTCCTTCTCCTTCTCCTTCTCCTTCTCCTTCTCCTTCTCCTTCTCCTTCTCCTTCTCCTTCTCCTTCTCCTTCTCCTTCTCCTTCTCCTTCTCCTTCTCCTTCTCCTTCTCCTTCTCCTTCTCCTTCTCCTTCTCCTTCTCCTTCTCCTTCTCCTTCTCCTTCTCCTTCTCCTTCTCCTTCTCCTTCTCCTTCTCCTTCTCCTTCTCCTTCTCCTTCTCCTTCTTCTTCTTCTTCTTCTTCTTCTTCTTCTCCTTCTTCTTCTTCTCCTTCTTCTTCTTCTCCTTCTTCTTCTTCTCCTTCTTCTTCTTCTCCTTCTTCTTCTTCTTCTTCTTCTTCTTCTTCTTCTTCTTCTTCTTCTTCTTCTTCTTCTTCTTCTTCTTCTTCTTCTTCTTCTTCTTCTTCTTTGTAATTGACGTCCTCCAACATTAAGTCATATCGGACGATGAATGGAATGGGTGAAATGATGCTCAAATGAGCCCAGGGTCCATAGAGCTTAGAGTTACCCCATTCGTCTTTCAGGATAAGGGAAAACCCCGGAAAAACTTTATCTAGATAACTCACCCTGACCGAGATTCGAACTCGGGACCTCTTGAGCGTGATGCAGACATGCTACCACCACGCTACCGAGGCGGGCTACTTCAGTTGTAGAAAATACTTGCAAGGTCGTTCAGGTATGAACTTTGGTGTATTAGAGATTGAAGATTTTTTAATAAGTAATCAGATGAGGTGGTTCTTCAAGGGTTAACAGCAACATAATAGAGAACTGAATATCTGTAGTTCGAATCCCGGTAAAATAATTTTTGAGAAAATACTCCTGTCGTATTCTACCTATCGAAATTTAATTATTTTTATCTATAGTAAACAAACTGGCTGGTGTGTGGCCGAACACAGTCCGCAAAGCAAAGTTGATACTTCCTTTAATGCCAGTAGCCATCAAGGATATCCAATGAGTAATACCGGAGTGTCTACTCAAGAATTTAAGGGAAAGCAGTAGCTTAATTCGCACAAAAAACAAATGCTGCATTAAGAGACGCGAAGATTATCCAAAACAGGAAAACGCACTTCGAGGTCAGTGTTTCAACGTGATGACCTGCTGTGAGCTGTCACATTCTGCAGTTGAAAACATAAGGGAGATGAAGTAGTCATCCATCGGCTACTGTTCTCCGGATCCGACGTAAAAATGTATGACTTATTTCTGGAATAGACTTCGTTTTTTTTTTTTTTTTTTTTTTTTTTTTTTTTTTTTTTTCCATTTTCTATAAGGTTCTGGTTATAGACATTTCAGCTATGGTTCTCAATAAAAATTAAGTGTGAGCACATTTACCAAAGTTGGTTAAGAATGGAAAGATAGAGTCAGACTGAAAAATTCAAAGCCATAGCCGGGATCTGAACCACGGATCTTCTGGTTGCCGTCCAGCCGCTCTAACCATTGAGCTACTATGGCCAACGTGCCGACATGGCATTAAATTCTCCAACTGACTCGTGTTTCTCCCGGTTAGGAGTTCTCATAAACACATAAGACGACTACCTTAGTGGCGACTTACAACATGTAAGAACTTTAAGGCCCGGGCTTTATAGTTAACCACTATTAGGTCAATTAATGGAAATTAATTGTTCTTTCTTACTGGCCGTGTGTAGGTTAAAGTATGAAAAGATAGTCAGACCCACTATATCGTATGTTTGCAACTTCTTTACAGAAACTACACTCCAAATATGCAACTCAAAGCACTTACGAGAAAGGAGGAGTAGGGCAGGAAGACAGAGACCAGTGTAATCGGCTTCATTAGCGTGTGTAAAGTAAAAAAAGACAATAAGAAGAAAGGCAGAGATCAATGAAGGAGACAGTGACGAAAGACTGGAGCCACAAACAAGAGAGGATAGCAACAAGTGCTCTTACGTCAACATCTGCCTCGGATGTTACACCAGTCCTGTCCTCATCAAACATGTCTCTCTCTCTCACTCTCTCCCGGCTAATTTCATACCAAGTTGCTCGACCGCATAACTTGATAAGGCAGTGTGTGGTGTGAAAGCCATCTAATGGTTTTTGCTTACTGCTAGCGGGCGGCATCCAGATACACCAAGTGTTCCACAGGAATTTCATAGAAAAAATATCTGGACTGTCACAGTGGTGGCTAGTGTACCTTACGCCTGGTAACATATGCGAATAGCATTCGGGTTCGATCCAAGTTGATCGCGCTCTTTGGCTTGGGTTTTTCGTGCGTTTTCCTTATACCTTAGCGGAATGCTGAGGTGCTTAGGTACTTTCATACCAGGTTCCTATTCTATTATTACCTACAGTCCATTTCATCACGGTTTTTAGCTGTGCTTTTAGGTTTGTGGCGTATGGCGGTGGTAAATGTTATTCTAGGCGCTGGATTGCATTATGTAGTCGCTGTACTTGCACAAAGAAACAATACTTGTCGATACCGGACCTCGAGAGTCGGTGGCTCCACAGCGGGTTCCGTCATTGGGATGAAGAACTCTCACTTTCTTAGGAAACTTCCGCGGTCTGTGTGCCTGCGACCCAATGGCCTCACTCGTCACTTAATTCATTCCTCCTGAAGGATATTAACTTGCAATAAATTCGTGTGCACCTCGTAGAGCGTGAAGTGTCCTCCTCCATTGTACACCCTAACAGGCGACAATCAGATACAGCAAGCGTTCCACAGGAATTTCATAAAACTAATACTGTTACGCGTAAGGTTGAGAAATACAGTATGCGCCAAAATATACAGTAATGGAATGATGTTACTCTTATTGTCATTACCTTACCTATCGAGATTACAGTCTAAATGTTCAAAATGTGCTCCATTGCGATGTAGACAGTGTTCATAACGATCACGCTGATTTTCCAACATATTCCGGAACGCAGGTTGCTTCAGAGTCCTGAAGAACGAGACGATCTTCTGACGTAATGCAGACACACATTCTCATGTAAGCATTAGGAGGTGTCAGATTGGGGGAATGTGATGGGGAGGGGAGCTCAGCCCCTCGGGAAATAACTTGTCCTGGAAAGGATTCTTGCAGCATAGCCATAGACTGTCGAGTGTGGCAGGTCGCCTCTTGTTGGAACTACTGTCTATTCATCTGCGTGTTCCTGGTATGACAAAACCTTCTTAGATCCTGAATAAATAGCTCGATGACCATTTCCATTTCTGGACACAGTTACTGGACTACCAGAGCTTCACTTGCGTTGACACAATACACCACACGTACGACGAATTTTTTTAAATAACAGATAGCATATCTGTGTTGCTAGTTATTGACTAATTGAAGTGTTCACGATATTGCTTTGCCACTAACTTTAAGCTCGGCCCGCCTTAATAACGGTGTCCGTACGAGCGAAAATGATACTCCACTATAAACACTTTTTCCTCCGTCGCGAGACTCATTGTCACTTCCAATCACATAGCATAACGTTCTTTACAAAACTAACTATACATCATGGCGATGTAACAACACGCAGACGCTCAGGCGTGCGTGTGTGCACTGCGTGAAAATGAATATTGTATATTTTGGCGCATACCGTACTTGGGAACATATTATACTCTAGAATCTTGTTATTTAATGCTTGTTTCCTGTGGCTTGCTTTGTTGGTAGATTTTGCACATTTTAAAGCTCTTAATTCTGCTGATCTATAAGAACAAGGTTATACAAGATTTCACATGACTTTAGTGTATGGAATCAACTTACTGTCGACCCCTGCAGGTAGCCAGTGTGAACTTTGCTGACTAAAGTAACCTGAGTCAACTGGATGCTGAAACAGCATCCTTTGTCAGTCTAAATGTCCAACGCCCCATGGAAACGCTAGCATTTGTTTTATTAACATTTGCGTAGCTCTTGTAGCGTGTGAATGCTGATTTGACACAAGGACGCCATTTTGATAGGAGCTATGTTTAAGTGCTACTTATGCCAGCAGAGGTAGGATAGATGGGGCAAAGAGAGTGTGAGTTGGACAATGTGGGTCAGAGAGTAAGTCATCTAGCAAGAACCACAATCATACACGAAGACGCAACCTCAAGGTCAACCCGTAATTTATATCGTCGTATCATCCGTAAGTCGCTTAAAGACTTAATAATAATTAACTTAATAATTAGAATATAGTAATATGGTTTAGATGGACCTCAGTGTTTTCTGCCATTTTCCCCACCGCCTTGCTCTACCTAATCCCTTTAATTATGCCCTAGTTTTGAACCCTAAGTTGCATAAGTACGCAACGTAATCATTGGTGCAGTAACCAATTTATCTAACGTAACAATATCTTCACACTGTAGGCCACGCCGTGGCTCAGTGGTTAGACAGCTTGGCTCTCACCAAGGCGGCCCGGGTTCGATCCCAGGCGACCGCAAAGTGAGATTTGTGGTGGACAACACGGCGTTGGGGCGGGTTTTCTCCGGAACCTCCGGTTTCCCCCGCCATCTCAGTCCACCGGTGCTCCATCTTCATCTCATGTATCATCAGTGTCACCGCCTGCGGTGCCGTATGTAGTAAAAGCGGGCGTTAAACACTACACACACATCTTCACACTGTGGTGGCTAGTACACATTCCTTCAGGCACGCATCATCCAGATACATCAAATGTTTCAAAGGCGTTTTATAGGACAAAAATTTATATGTGGTGGCGGCTGGTGTACTTTTCTTGTAGTCTTCGACATCCAGATGCATCAAATGTTTCACAGGTGTTTTATGGACAAATACCTGCAATAAACGGCGGATAGTGTACAATTATGCTACCAGGCTTCATCCAGATACATGAAGCGTTCCTCAGGAATTTCATAACACAAATATCAGTAAATAGTGGCGGTTAGTGCGCTTACCTTCTTTCAGGAGGAACCTGCAAGTATCCCATAGGAGCTTCATGAAACAAATCTCAACAAACAATGACCGCTAGTGTACTTACCTTCTAATAGGCGACAACCAGATACATTAAGTGTTCAACAGAAGATTCATAAGACAAATATCAGCGAAAAGTGGCAGCTAATATACTTTCCATTTAGCAATCATCATCAATAGTTCAGGTGTTTCACGGGAAGTTCATTGACAGATATTAGCAAACAGAGGCGGCTAGTGTTCTTTCCTTCCAGCAGGCGTTATCCAGATACATTAAATGTTCCGTAGGAGTTTCACATGTTAAATACCAGTAATTGGAGGCAGTTGGTGTGTTTTATTTCTAGCATCTAGATATACAACTATTCCATTGGAGTTTCATAAGGCAAATATCTACAAACAGTTGCAACTAGTGTACCTATCTTTCAGCAGGCGACATCCCGATTCCTTAGGCGTTCCACTGGAAATTCGTAATGCAAATATAAGCAAATAGTGGCAGCTAGTATACTTTCCTTCTAGCAGGCATCATCCAGATACATCTAATTTTCCACAGGAGCTTTATAAGACAAATATGTACAAACAGTGGCGGCTGGTGTACTTTACTTCTAGCAGGCATCATCCAGATACATCCAATGTTCCACAGGAGTTTTATAAGACAAATATGTGCAAATAGTGCGGATGGTGTACTTTTCATGTGGCAGGCGTCATCCAGATACGTCAAATGTTCCACAGGAGTTTTACAGGACAAATATCTATATTCGGTGGTGGCAAGTTTACAATCCTTCTAGAAGGCGTCATCCAGATACATCTAATGTTCCACAGGAGCTTTATAAAACAAATATGCACAAATAGTGCCCACTGGTGTACTTTTCTTCTGGCAAGCGTCATCCAGATACATCAAGTGCTCCAAAAGAGCTTCATAAAACAAATAAGTACAAATAGTGGTGGCTGGTGTTCTTTCCTTCTAGCAGGCGTGATCCAGATACATCTAATGTTCCACAGAAGCTTTATGAGACAAATATGTGCAAATAGTGGCGGCTGGTGTACTTTCCTTCTAGCAGGCATCATCCAGATACATCTAATGTTCCACAGAAGCTTTATGAGACAAATATGTGCAAATAGTGGCGGCTGGTGTACTTTCCTTCTAGCAGGCGTCATCCAGATACATCTAATGTTCCACAGAAGCTTTATGAGACAAATATGTGCAAATAATGTCGGCTGGTGTTCTTTCCTTCTAGCAGGCGTCATCCAGATACATCTAATGTTCCACAGAAGCTTTATGAGACAAATATGTACAAATAGTGGCGGCTGGTGTACTTTCCTTCTAGCAGGCGTCATCCAGATACATCTAATGTTCCACAGAAGCTTTATGAGACAAATATGTACAAATAGTGGCGGCTGGTGTACTTTCCTTCTAGCAGGCGTCATCCAGATACATCTAATGTTCCACAGAAGCTTTATGAGACAAATATGTGCAAATAATGTCGGCTGGTGTTCTTTCCTTCTAGCAGGCGTGATCCAGATACATCTACTGTTCCACAGAAGCTTTATGAGACAAATATGTGCAAATAGTGGCGGCTGGTGTACTTTCCTTCTAGCAGGCGTGATCCAGATACATCTACTGTTCCACAGAAGCTTTATAAGACAAATATGTGCAAATAGTGGCGGCTGGTGTACTTTCCTTCTAGCAGGCGTCATCCAGATACATCTAATGTTCCACAGAAGCTTTATGAGACAAATATGTGCAAATAATGTCGGCTGGTGTTCTTTCCTTCTAGCAGGCGTGATCCAGATACATCTACTGTTCCACAGAAGCTTTATAAGACAAATATGTGCAAATAGTGGCGGCTGGTGTACTTTTCTTCTAGCAGGCGTCATCCAGATACATCTAATGTTCCACAGAAGCTTTATGAGACAAATATGTACAAATAGTGGCGGCTGGTGTACTTTCCTTCTAGCAGGCGTCATCCAGATACATCTAATGTTCCACAGAAGCTTTATGAGACAAATATGTGCAAATAATGTCGGCTGGTGTTCTTTCCTTCTAGCAGGCGTGATCCAGATACATCTACTGTTCCACAGAAGCTTTATGAGACAAATATGTGCAAATAGTGGCGGCTGGTGTACTTTCCTTCTAGCAGGCGTGATCCAGATACATCTACTGTTCCACAGAAGCTTTATAAGACAAATATGTGCAAATAGTGGCGGCTGGTGTACTTTCCTTCTAGCAGGCGTCATCCAGATACATCTACTGTTCCACAGAAGCTTTATGAGACAAATATGTGCAAATAATGTCGGCTGGTGTTATTTCCTTCTAGCAGGCGTGATCCAGATACATCTACTGTTCCACAGAAGCTTTATAAGACAAATATGTGCAAATAGTGGCGGCTGGTGTACTTTCCTTCTAGCAGGCGTCATCCAGATACATCTAATGTTCCACAGAAGCTTTATGAGACAAATATGTACAAATAGTGGCGGCTGGTGTACTTTCCTTCTAGCAGGCGTCATCCAGATACATCTAATGTTCCACAGAAGCTTTATGAGACAAATATGTGCAAATAATGTCGGCTGGTGTTCTTTCCTTCTAGCAGGCGTGATCCAGATACATCTACTGTTCCACAGAAGCTTTATGAGACAAATATGTGCAAATAGTGTCGGCTGGTGTACTTTCCTTCTAGCAGGCATCATCCAGATACATCAAGTGTTCCACAGAAGTTTCATAAGGTAAATATGTACAAGCAGTGGCGGCTAGTACTCTCTTCCTAGCACACGCCATGCAGACACATTCAAGATATACAGGATCTTATAAAAAGAAATTCTGAGTGACATACAGATTTTGAATGTTCAACAATTTCATAGAAAATAATTCTTGACACATTAGCGAATGGTATACCTTGCTACTACCAGATGCGTTCAGCGCTTCACAAGAATTTTAACATAAAAATATATCAGTGTATGGTGTAGGCTGGTGCTACTTGCTACTAGCAGATGGCAGCCATATATATGAATTAATTGCTCTTCAGGAATATAATAGAAAGAATGCGTGTAACTTTATAGTGACGGCTAGTGTAATTTTACTAAAGAGCGGTGGTATTGATACATAACAAGTGTTCAATTTTATAGAAAACGTACCTTGAAGGTGGATGCGAGAAAATTAACTACTACATGTCCGCAATTAGTCACAGCTAGTTTTCTACAAGAATTTCGTAGAAAAACATATCTGGGCTTCTTCAATGGCTGTTACTCTACCTTGCTACTATCGGGCAGTCAAGTGTTCCACAGGAGTGTCATAGACAAATGTCTCAACACAGTTTTGGCTAGAAAAAACTATCTGGTCTTCCACAGTGGCAGCTAGTGTACCTTACTAACTGGCGCTATCCAGATAATAAAACGTTTCATAGTAATAGAAAGTATATCTGCACATAGTAGCTGCTTATGTACCACATTATTAGCAACCGGAATCCAGATATATCGTGTTTACGGGATAGAACATTTTCTGAGCTTTTTCGGTGATAGCTACTCTACTTAATACTTAGGAGCTTGCAAGTCCCTCAATTATGAATTCGAAATTTCCTAGGGACAATATAGCTTTTCCACAGTAGCGACTAATATACCTTAGTGCTAGGGGGAATGGAATGGTATAACAGTATATTAGAGATTAATAATGCCACTAACGTGGTATCAAGGTAAGTGAGCTGTTCAATAAAGAATGATCACATTTTTTTTTTGACAACTTACCTTTACTCATCCTCATAATTTTGATGGTCCTCCTCAAAATAGTCTCCCCTGAATGTGAAGAGCTTGTCCCAGCGTTTCTGCCAGTCTTCAAAGACATGCTGGAAACCATTTTGAGAGATCCTTCAAAATAGCCTCCGCGGCCTTCACTACTGCTTCTGATGATGGATAATGCCTCCCACGAAGGCGTTTCTTCAAGTTAGGGAATAGAAAAGAGTCACATGGGGCTAAATCCGGACTATAGGGAGGGTGAGGGATGCACTTCACGTTTATTTTTGTAAGATATTCAGCAACAACATTGGCAATATGCGGCCGTGCATTATCGTGATGCAGCATCCAGCCTGCTTCACGGAAATATGGTCTTTTTCGCCTGATATGGACTTGCAATGTTTTCATGACAGCCCTTTAGTATTGTCCAGTTACTGATGTGTGTTCAGGTACAACATGCTGATAAACCATTCCATGAATATCAAAGAATTAGATGACCATAACTTTTCCAGCAGAAGCAACCAATTTTGTTTTTAAGGGTTGTTGATGAAGATTTCCACTCTGAGCTTTGCTATTAGCTCTCAGGATCAAAATGGTGTAGCCAAGTTTCATCAACAATGATTACGTTTGAAGGAAGCTCCGTATCTTTCTCTAACATCAACTTTAACTGCATGCAGACCTGCATGCGAATGTCCTTTTTTTCGGGAATCAACAGTCTTGGAACCCATCGAGCACAAACACGTCTCATGTGTAATGTTTCTATCACCAACGTGTGGGTGGCACCCAATGAAATGTTCCATATTTCAGAAAGTGATCTTAAGGTAATTCGTTTATTCTCTCTCACAATGGCAGCAGCAGTGTGGATGTTTTCTTCCGAAGAGCAATAACTAGAGCACTGGGTCCATCTTCCTTTGAAATTGATTGTCTCCCATCTTTAAACATTTTAAACTACCTTCGAGCTGTGCTGTAGGGAAGAACAGACTCTCCATAGGCCTCTTGTAACTTGTATAGGCCTCAACTGAAGATTTTTTAAGACGAAAGCAGAATTTCAAAGCCGCATATAGTTCCTCGCGTGTTACCTCCATTGCAGTAGTAGGCGATTCTGAACATATCTGAACTTGCCTGATTCTCACAGGTGGGAACCAGGAGTACCAACAATGAAACTGCTAAGGCGTGTTTGTTTTACATTAAGCTAGCAGAATATAATAAGGTTGAATTTTGGTGCGGAACATTATGACCGTAAAAAAATTATGATCATTCTTTTTTGAACAGTCCTCGTACATCTAGAGCTCCAGTTCAAATTTGTGATTCCATGTCTACTTCCTCATGAGTACCTTCTTTATCTTTTTGTATCTATTGTATACTTTTTACTAACGTTTTATGCAAAAAGACAGTTCTGTTGTTAATACAAATGTTTACACTTATATGCCGTAATAGCTACAACAGTACCGAACAGCAATTTAAATCATTGTTAACTATGTACAATGAAAACATCATTAATGAGTAGGCATCTTACGTCACAGTTTATTTTCCGTACCATTTGTGTATAGTTTTGTCCAACAGTATGCTATTTACATATCATTAGAAGTACACGCCAGTTTGTTACACCAAGAGTAGTTCATTGAAACTTGCCATTTTCTTCTTGTTAGGTACTACCAAAACAATAAACATTCATGTAATGAAATATGAGAGATAAAGTGTGTAGTAGCAGTAGTAGTAGTAGTAGTAGTAGTAGTAGTAGTAGTAGTAGTTGTTGTTGTTGTTGTTGTTGTTGTTGTTGTAGCAGTGGTACTAGTGGTAGTAGTTGTTGTTGTTGTTTTAAAAACATAAAAGCGTTTCGTATTAAACACTGGGTTTTTGATCAGAAAAGAGAAGAAATACATCAATTCAGAGCTGCATTTTGGTTTACTGCTTTTGTGACAACTTGTGGAGTAATTATTTTCACCAAGGTACTTGTACATGTATTTGTTAAAATATGCTTTGTCGTGATATAATCAGTTTACCATGAAAACTTCAGGATAGCACATTCTAAATCTTGCAATAACAACCTAACATCGCATTTCCTTCGCTTGTTCATTGGCGGGAAATAGAGAGGAAATTAACCAATCAGGTTCTCATAGAGGTAAAACAATGCACTCTTTCGGAAATTTGCAGAAGCGTTGCGGCCAAACCTCGTCACTTGTTTAATTAAACTCACTCTGGAGCTCACACCCGGCGCTTGCGATCAGAAATGAGCGCCGAGAAAAGGAAGGTGGAAGTGAGTGATAAAATAACGAATGAAATGTTTATTGTGCCAATCCTGTAGAGCTTCATTTAACATTTACAAAGTGTTAGCACTGCAGGCGGTGTTAGTGCACTTCAAGTCCCACCGAGTGTGTACTCAGGGACTGTGTTTCTAGAGGGCTCTCGAGAGCTTGTTCCCTCGGGAACTCCCCGAGTCGACCCTGCGACCTTGCAACGTCAGTCTAGACGGAAAACGACAAATAAAAACTTTTATATCGCGTGATTTTTGATGCCATACCGCACTTTTATGCTTCCCGACAGTCTTTGGTTATCTGCAAACAGCGTTTGTGGGGCAAAAAGTTTTATACGTTGTCGGAAGGAACCTGTTGTTGACTTTGGGATCGTCGCGTCAGACACAATTTCAGTCGAGAGCGGAACCTCTGACCCGGAGACGTAGGGGACGGGAGTGCCCGAGGGTTGCCGAATAGTCTCTCTCCAACTCAAATTTACACAAACGTAACAACATGTTTTACTGTTAACTTGATTTTAAATTTACGTTTCACAGAAATATACTTTGTGATACTACAGCGGAAGGATACTAGAAAGGAGGCTAATGTACGTAGCAAAGAGGGTGATCTAACACGCCATATTGAATTAAAATTTGTATATAGTAAAAGAAACTTTCATTTTTCTCATCATTACATTCTTTGCAAAGTACTGTCTGCCCATCACAAGAAGGCAAGAAAGGAATGAAGGGGAGAGGGGTTTGAACTTACCTTCTCTTTTAGTGGATCTATTTACTAGGAAATAAGTGTTTGAGAATGCATATGAGTCACCCATGTTGCCAGATCTAATGCTCGTTGCAGTGATAGGTAATATGTATAGGTGAATTATGTGACAACTCTTGTGTACTTTAAACGAACATACCATCCTTGTCATACTCGGAAGGCGAGCATAAACACCCCGAGGACAGCAAAAGTGATTACGTTACACATTTTTCTAGCTTGCCTTCTTGATCTGGGCAGACAGTATGACTCTGTAACATAATTTTGTAATGAATTTACCCGTGTTACCTTTGAACATCAGTATGCGCATAAGATTATGAATGGCCTAAATGAAATAAAACACATTTTCCAGTTACATATTTTTATATATAATATGAACATTTCCGATAGAATGGACTTTCTTTGTGCACTACTTTTAGTCAGGGGCAGACTGTTATTAAGTACCAGAGGGGCCAGGCTTCACCGATAATATCACGCAACTTATAGGCGTATTTTAATTTGAACTAAAAATAATTTTATATTTTATTCAATTGTAATATTAATGACAAACAATAATTTATTATACAGAATTCCAAATTGTTACCGAAATTCACAATCAGCCATGTTTTATGTAACTGAGGCAGTCTCCTTATACAACTCGCCAAGCAGAACATTGGGCCACATTACATGGGCCCGCGGTACTCCTCTCCCCTCTATACACACTTCAGTCTCTTTATCAGTCACCTTCCTCGCTCCCCTTGCTCTCCTCCTCTCACACAGCAACGCTTGGGGCCACCTAGCTACGGCCCGTTGTATGAAGTTTAGCATTCGTGTGATTGTCATTGGGATCTGAATTGTTTGGCAGACAAAGTAGTGTAATTTTAAACTGAATATAGGGGATTATTTATTGAAAACTCTCTTTCATTCATTAAAGGCAGAAGGAAAGCTCTACATTAAACGATTAGCTGCACATTAACCGAATAATTTTACATCTACACATAAATTATCAATCCAGAAACACAACAAACTAGCTACTAAAAATAGATACATACTGAACAGATCGATAGAGTGCATACAATTTCGTAGAAGGCATGATGTAGCACTGAGGGGTCATGATAAAACATAGAAATCAGCAAACAGAGTATTTGAAATGTTTGCCGCCCAGCTCTTGTACAAGTAACACTACCACATGAGTTCTATTTTATCTTTTATTATTAGTTATTTGGCATCTAAACATGTGTAGTGTTTTGATATATTTCTGCTAATACAGCGTTTTTGGCAGTTCAACTAAAGATATCATGTTTTAAAAGGTATAACCCCACTCCTATTTTTATTACATGGATCTCCACATCTAGCCCCATCACGAGCCGCCACTACTTTTAACTATGCTCTAAAGCTGCTCTATAAATTCAAATCTTGTCGCTCAATCCTTACCGTTGTCGAACAGATCGACTGCAGGTGAGTTAGAGTTGCTGTTAGAAATATTGCATGAAGTAGTGATTTTTTTTTTCTTTAAATTTACATCCTCATATCGGACGATGAATGAAATGCGTGAAATGGTGCTCAAATGTGTCTGGGGTCCAGGGAGCTTAGAGTTACCCGACATTCGTCTTGAAGGATAAGGGAAAACCCCGGGTAAGCCTTATCCAGGTAACTCACCATGACCGAGATTCGAACTCGGGACCTCTTGAACTTGAGGCAGACACGCTACCATCTACGCTACCGAGGCGGGCAAGTAGTTAGATGATTAAATAACATAGGTTTCTCAAGGAACTAAACTACGAAAGTCTTCACCCGCTAAAAATGGGTTTAGTTTAATAGAAGGTAGGATGCAATGCTAAATTTGCAAATAGGTGATCGTTGAATCACCATTGTTCATCCATAAACGAAATCAAATAAAGAGAGGTATTACAAAAGCAACCGAAAGTGTAGAAGTAGGAAGATCGGAAAGGTAATTGACAGAGGATCTATGCTCTATAATACCCCAGTGTTGTTTACCGCTAGCCATCACATGTATCCTAGAGCATACCTTACATACAGACATTGCGTAAGGAATCCTGCAGATCTACTTTTGAAACTTTTAGAAATCATATTGTAGTGCACATAATAAATAATCATAATTGCATATAATGAATAATAAACTGACGAAAAAGAAAGCTTGGGTCAATGCACACCGTATTATCACAAATGAATATTTGATATGTCTTTTAAATACTCTGGATATAAACGGCTTATAAATCTTTTATATTTTGTATTTTGATTTGAAAATATACATGTGTAATTCTTCTTCTTCTTCTTCTCTTCTTCTTCTTCTTCTTCTTCTTCTTCTTCTTCTTCTTCTTCTTCTTCTTCTTCTTCTTCTTCTTCTCTTCTCTTTTCTTCTTTCTTTCTTCTTCTTCTTCTTCTTCTTCTTCTTCTTCTTCTTCTCTTCTTCTTCTTTCTTCTTTCTTCTCTTCTCTTTCTTCTTCTCTTCTTCTTCTTCTTCTTCTTCTTCTTCTTCTTCTTACTCTCTTCTTCTTCTTCTTCTTTTTCTTCTTCTTCTTCTCTTTCTTCTTCTCTCTTCTTCTTCTTCTTCTTTCTTCTTCTTCTTCTTCTTCTTCTTTTCTTCTTCTTCTTCTTCTTCTTCTTTCTTCTTTCTTCTTCTTCTCTTCTTCTTCTCTTCTTCTTCTTCTTTCTTCTTCTTCTTCTTTTCTTCTTCTCTTTCTTCTTCTTCTTCTTCTTCTTCTTCTCTTCTTCTTTCTTCTTCTCTTCTTTTACTTCTTCTTCTTCTTCTTCTCTTTCTTCTTCTCTTCTCTTCTTCTTCTTCTTTTCTCTTCTTCTTTCTCTTCTTCTTCTCTTCTTCTTCTTCTCTCTTCTTCTTCTTCTTCTTCTTCTTCTTCTTCTTCTTCTTCTTCTTCTTCTTCTTCTTCTTCTTCTTCTTCTCTTCTTCTTCTTCTTCATCTTCTTCTCTTCTTCTTCTTCTTCTTCTTCTTCTTCTTCTCTTCTTCTTCTTCTTCTTCTTCTTCTTCTTTTCACTCAATGTTTGGGCATATCGCCCGTTCGGCTTCATAGATCTCTCAGCGTTTCCTGGGTCTTCCTCTTTCTCTTCTTCCTTTTGGATTATAGTTTAGTACTGCATTTGATATCTTCCATCCTCAATTCTTAATATATGTTCATGACATTGTTGCCTTCTTTCTGATATTTTGTCATGGATTGGTTCGATTTCTAATTCCCTTCTAATATCCTCATTTCTTATTTTGTCCAATATTGTACAACTTTTAACACTACTTATAAATTTCATTTCTACAGTCTGTATTTCATTTAAATCCTTTTGTGTTGGCACCCAGGTTTCGCTTCCATAAAGTTGGAATAGCCATTACCTTATACATTTTCATTTTTGTATCCCTTCTCATTCTGTTTTTAAAGGTTCCACATATTGCTCTTAATGTGTTTACTTTTTCTTCTATATCAGCATTGTTTCTAAAACTTATGTTTCATCCTAAATATTTAAAACTCAATATTTGTCCTAAAATCCTATTTCTTAAAACAAATTTTGATCTTACATTATAATTTCCTTTAAAAGCCATAATTTTTGTTCTTTCTTCTCATATTTTAAAATTATACTTTTGTACTATATTATTTAGAATATACATTGATTTTTGCAGTTGATTTTCATTCCGATGAATCAATATTTGGTCATCCGCCAATAGCAGGGTATTAATATAAATATTTACTTTTATTTTGATTCCTGGGTCTACTAAAATCTTCCATTCATTTAGAATATCGTCCATATATATATATATACCAAAAAGAGTAGGTGTAATTTTTCGTATATATTTCATGCATATAAATCATGAACGAAATATACAGCCAACTTAAGTGTGTCAAGAAAATTGTCGACCTTATTTTTGAAACATTTCGAAGCGTCAACAGAGTGTTGAGGCGTATCGCCTTCAGGTGACCAGCGCTGTGATCGTCTTTTGGGTTTTATCCGGTCGATTAGAAGAGTGAAATATTAGTAAGTTGACGTACAGTAAGTAACGAAACACAAATAGAGCGATCGGAAGCTGCGTGTGTCTATATGATATGTTTTCTCGCGCCTGTCGATGTATGACACATTGCTGTCCAGAAGACATGATTATATCTGAACAGAGTATACATACACTAGACTCGCCGTGTATGAGCGATAAGCTGAGGTAAACATCACTGTATTGCGAATTTTTCCCGATACGCTTTCTCTCTTTGCCATGTAGTACATCGAGTGTTGCGTAGCAGTGCAACTACAGTCTGATTTTTAAGAGAAGATACGTCGGCGTCCACACGCGCCAGCCCTCACACTTGAAGAGCAGACTACCACAGGACCTGCTTCTGAGTGCTGCATCTGATTCGAGTGATTCTAGTGCTTGATGTGTGTCATACATCTCCAATATTGACTTAATTTCTCAGAGAGTATTATTGGAGTTCTAACTTAATGTAGTTAGGGGGCGGCCTGTTAGCCTACCCAGAGTGTTATTGTTCTTTAGTTAATTGTTCTGTTACCTTCTTTTCACTCTGATCTGTGAAGCACTGCACTGCTGATCGATCAATAATATATATATATATATATATATATATATATATATATATATATATATATATACAAATGAAGATACGTGAAGGTCATCAAGCAAGGAACGTGAGCGGTATGAGGGGAGGTCGTCGCTATGGCAATGTAAACAAATATTGCCAACTTGGTTACACTGGTGAATAACATTCTCCTCAGGTCAATTATCGCTAGATGTGTGAGGGAAACAAGAATTTTTTGAGTGTTCAGTCGCGTTGTGTATTGTTAGCCTACTTTGTGAAAACAGAATTAAAGTTCTTTGTTATGGAAGCAAGACGTAGTGACGGTAGGATTAGAGGTGGACCGAGGAATCATGGCCCAAGACAAAGATCAGCTTACGGGCGGGGTGTTACACTGCATAGTCAAGCTAGAGAATTTGTCTGCTCTTTTAGGGACTTCTTTCTACAGGAAGACGAGAGTTTGCTCCTTATGAATGAACAGCTTATTTCTTTCAACAAAGAGGACAGCCCTATGTTAGAAAATATGTTCGCATGTAAACGAGTTCTTGTGGGTCAAAATCCCGGTATATCGGCGGCGTTGATATGAACATGGCAATTGACAAAGTCGTTAATAATAGTATAGTGGTGGTAAGTACTTCATACGGGGCGGGGAAATGTTTGAGGAAAAAAAACGAGGCGCTTGCACCGAGTTTTTTTTTTTTTTTTTTTTTTTTTAATTTTCGAGATTGCGTTATGTAATTAACACATGTGTATTGCATACCATTTTTATCAATCTGAATTTTGGTAGTTAAGATATTAACTGAAATATTAATAAATATAATTGAAGATAAATATTAGACTTTAGACCGTGCATCGCCTATATGGGTTGATATGGAGAAATTACTTACCACACTGTGCGGGAATGTCAACTTACGATGCATAGCAACAATAACGGTAGGTGTGGAATATCAGTTACGTAGCCCAAACATTATTTAAAAGAACGCACACGTGTGAAGACGCTACAACGCATTGAATGTGTGAACAACTTATTTTTGTTCTTAAAGTAGGCTAATACAGATTAAATATGCATATTTATATTTCGTGTGTTGAGAGGGTATAGATGGGAGTTTTAGGCAACAGTGCAGCACCACACATGAAGAAACAGTTGACCTTCACGTATCGTCTTTTAAAAATCGGACTGTAGAAGTAAACTGGAAGGGGGCGAAAAGAGAAGATATAATTAGCTGGGATTTTCGTGCAGCTGACGTGCCGGCTATTCATACACTTCTTCGTGAACAGTACAAGCTGTTAGTACAATATCCCACTGCTGTAAATGCAGCATTCATTTGTTTCAAAGCACTAATTTCTGAGAAATTAAAAAAAACATCCAGACAAAGTCATTGAACATAACGCTGATTCAGAATTTTGTACAGAAATCCATTAGAAGAATGGCTAGATATGCATTTTATATAGGAAAGAAATCTGAAATGCATTCTAATATACTCAAAGCATTAGCTAAACAATTGAAAGACCAAAAGCTGTAAGTCAATAATAGTTCTTAGGGCAAACTTTTGGTAGGGCAAATAACTGTTGGGAGATCCGTTTATAATTTATACAAGCAGACGGAGCACATACCATATAAACGTCACTACTGTATTACATGATACGGGCAAGCGAACACATTAAATTCGCATTTGGGATCTGTTTTTCATAATTTGATCGATAATGCTGATCAGGGAATTGGAGATAATGGGAAAACTGCTCTTTAAATAAGACAAATAATATTTAAATAAGATTTCCAAATTAGACAAAGGTATGAAGATGTTGGAGAATCAAAATCGAGGAGTCCATCGATCCGCCAGAACCCTATTTCCGCAAATTCAAGCACACACCAACTTACGTAAAGCAGCCATTTTCTCCAAATACAATGTACACGTTCCTCACAAGATGACAAATGAAGCAATACTTCCCTCCTACAAACGACAGGAAATATTGGGATAAGTATTTTTATTCGTTACTCATAAGGTAATTACCTGACTGAACTTTTGGTGACAAATTAAAAAGAAAGTAAATAAATAATAACTTAAAATTGTCATAAAATTATCAGCCACCACTGCAGAATGAGAATCCAAAACTTCGATATCGCGATTTTACCTGAAATACCTGTTTTGAGACCCGAAGTATTTCATTACAAAAATTGGTGCTTAATTCACGATCTTCAAAGAAGTAACGCAAATATTTTAAAGGAAACCTGTGAATATAAAGATATTATTTACATGATTATACTATATTAAAATCGGTTCAACCGATTTGGTTTCAAACGCAATATATTTAACATACTTAAATAAAAAATAAAATATATATCTCGAATATTCTGTGAAGCTTTCTTGTTTATATTTAACTCGATTTATGATAACTTTCTTGGGTAGTTCGGACATAGAATACAAATGTAATTGTTGTATTACAATTGTATTGAACAAACCTGTGATAAAATTATTTGAAACTTATAAAAGTTGGCAATTTTGTTATCGAGTTTGTTTTGTTTTGCTAACATTGTGAATTACGCAGCATTATAGCCGAAGGAAATATTCGAAACGGCAAGTTTTATGTAGCAGGATGTACCAGAGTGGCACGTTCCATTAACGCGTACAAAATAGCATTACGCACATAATTGCATAACACCGTAACAGGCCACTAAAGGTTGGTCACTTTATAGGTCAATGTTTAACCCTTACATAACAGCTTCCTGTACTGCAACACTCACTCAGCGGAAAGTGTTTGCGGTTTTCCAAACTCGACGTTTCGAGTTACCGGCTCGACGACTGTGGGAAGATGTGTTACTGCCCCTTCTGTTTTACTTCTTAATTTATATTTAGTTCACGGTTATACCTCACGCTCTCCCAAGAGGGGAAAGAAAAGAAAGAGACGGCAGACTCCGCACCAGTGACATCATGCGGAACTTGTTGGAAACTTGATCCAATATTTACAACCGCAGCTCAGCTCGCTACAAGCTTCTCTCTCGGAGCCCTTCCTGCCTCTCATAGGGCTATTACTGCGTGATTGTTTCTGACTCTGCGCATGCGTAAACTTTGTAATCAAACACCCATATACTTCCGCACCTAGCTGAGTAAAAGGTCCTGTTTAATACATTTTCCGACGACAGTGTTTTTTCTTCACTTCCGCTCATGCTATCATGCGTGGAGATGAAAATCCTGTACTCTGTGCTTTATATTTTTACTCCAAACGTTTACTGCTTCACCTACTAATATATGCATTAATTATTGTTGCAGACTTACAGGATAATCGTACAAACTTTCCGCCTTTACTTCGCTTTGTTTTACATTTACTTTTGCTAGAATTTAATTCATGTAAAATACATGTTGCTCTTTCGGCGCAAGCAATCATGTTGACTTGGTCAAGACTACCGGGAGGCGTGACTAATCGATCATTTCATAGAGGCTAGCACTCTTGACCTTGATTGCTGCCTTTGAACAACTGATACCAATGAATTGTTTTATAGGTTGTGCGTTAGTTCTTGACGAATGACCTTCAGCGGAGATCCAGTGAGCTGGCCTACCCTTAATAAACAGGTCAGCAAATAGTTTGTTAGGATAACAAAGAGCTCTTCTCTCCTCTGTTCCCCGACCGCAAAAGTTTTGTGCTGTATGAAGTATGCATGCAAGTGTTTTAACGAGTGCTAGTTAGTTACGTGTTAGTCACCAATGTGACAATGCCTCCTGTAGTGTCAAAAACAAAAGGGAAAAACTCTACATGGTAGTCAAACAGGCGAGATTATTGCTACTATTTATGAGTAGGGCCCGGATTTTGATGAAAGTCATTTTTTTCTGAGTAGTTACAGATGATGCTTATTGGAAATTAAGTGCATTAGTTCATCAAAATGCATTTTTACTACGTTATTATAATATAGTCATTTTTTAACATTTAGATGCTTTTTCCGGCCATTTTCTTTCTTTTTTACGAATTTATTGGGCATTTTTATCTGTAGCCCGCATTCGGGAGGCCCGAGTTCGATTGTCATAGCCGACCTGACCCATGGAATATATATGTATATATAACATGCAACTGCATGTGTACACCACTGTGACAATTTTCAAACAATGAGAGAAGTGGTGAATAGCTTTGATAAGGGTAGATTCTAAGGCAATTGAGAGCTCACAGGATCTGTTTTCTAATACTCAAATCCAAGGTAAATTAGCTTTCATTAAATCAAATTTTGCATTTTTTACGGATACCATAAGCCGCCTCGAAGAAAGTGGCATGACATTGGATAAGTCAATTATTTTAGTAAGGAATGCGGATGAGAGGATAAAAATGTAAAAGGTGAGATTGGGGACAAAATTAGACAGAAACTAAAATTTGTGTTGGACAAAAATAAATGACAGCAAACAGTTTGTCAATTTGCCGATATCTTGTCAGGAGAAAACTTCAGAACTGATATTTTTGAACAGGATTTAACAGGCAGTGACATGATGTTTTTCAAATATGTATCTATAACATCTGTGGAAGTGGATAGAAGTTTCTCAAAGTATAAAACGGTTTTAACTGACAACCGCCGTTTTGATAACTTGAAGGAGGCCTTGGTGGTGTACTGCAACGCTAAGTTTTGGCTAATGGGTACAGTAACTTATTTTTTCGTATTTTATAAAATTGAAACTGATTTGATGAATTTTGAATTTATTTAATATTCAGTAGCAATAATTGCATTATTTACTACAAAGTTAGTTTTAAAATGTGGTTATTCGAACCATATATTCATTATTTGTCTGTGACTGTTATTAATTTATTATTATTAAAGGAATTGTTTTATTTTTGTGAGGTCATTTTTATGTGCATTTTTTAATATTTAAGGGCATTTTATAGCACATTTTTAGAGAATTTTTAGGTCAACAAGTTCCGGACCCTATTTAGAGTATCTAAAGGAAGAAGCCATCAGCTAGAAGCATGTGCGTAAACGCACATCTCACTGCAGGACTGTACCTCTTTCTCGATGTCAGCGTTCCCGCAAAAGGTGAGTAGTGACTCGCACCCAACTTCTCATATAAAATATTCATTCGTCAAGAACTAAAATGCGACTTGTACATAAGCATTGCTGTTATTCACTATCGTGGGAACGAGAGTAGGTATGTAAAGCATATTGCTAAATACAGGGTGTCTCATTTCAATGAAGAAAGACAGTGATTGAAGAATCAATATTATTTTGAAGTGTTACGCATGTTCTAGTGCCCTTCTACATGACCTCCATCTAGCTCAAAACACATACGCCATCTTTCAGTAGTGGAACGAAATTTAGACTGTAACATGTCAACCGGAATTCGACCTGCTACTTCCCTTATAGGATTCCGTAACTCAGGCAGACCATTCACTTTGCTAGTGTACACTTTAGATTTGATGAACCCCCATGCAAAAAAGTCTAAAGGAGTAAGGTCCGGTGAACGGGAAGCCTAGCCGAGGTGAACCTCTGCCTATCCATCTTCCTTTAATGGTTCTGTTCAGGTAATCACAGACGATGTTTGCAAAATGTAGAGGCGCACCATCTTGCTGAAACACAGCTGTATTCAGTATGCCATCCTCTTGAATCTGCGGTTCAAGGAACAGTTTTAACATGTTGAGGTAGGTGTTACCTGCAAAGAAAAATGGGCCATACAGTTTTGTGTTTGTCATACCTAACCAAACATTGACTTTCGGTGTATCACGTTCCCACTGCGATACCTCATGTGGTTCTTCATATGCCCATATGTGGCTGTTGTGTCTGTGCACTTTCCCACAAACATGGAAAGTGGCTTCATCAGAGAATGAATGTTGTACATTAAATTCTCATTCTCTACACATTCCAGGAGGTCATAACACATTACCCGACGACAGACGAAATCCTCATCCTCAAGATGGTGCAGAACTTGAATGTGATACGGACGTTTTCGTAGAGTTAAACGTAGAATTTTCCACACTGTGTTGTGAGGGACGTTCAATTCCCTACTGAGGCGTCGAATTGATACCTTCGGACTACTATCACAGGCAATTTGAACCTGCTGCACTGTTTCTGCCAAGACGTGTGGTCGCCCAGGACATGTCTCATCACACACACTGCCGGTACGCTTAAATTTGTTAACAAGCAGCCCCCTTGGTGGGGCTGATTTGTGGAATTTACGGGTAAATTCCGCTCTGGCGTCTTCATATGACAATCCGCGTACCCGTGCACAAACAATAGCAACCCATTCTTTTGTGCTAAACATCTTGCACTAAGATACCAGTATCTGAAAAGAAAACAAGCAAAATATTGCGTTTTCATTGAAATGGATAGTGACATTAGAGACACCCTGTATTTAAATAGGAACCATCACGTGCCTTTAGGCTCAGGCTAGCACACGCCTCTTTCCTTCGTGAAAACACCAGTGAGCGTTTAGTAATCTGCTTAATATTTAAGAGAACCTACAGCGCTGTCTATAAATTTCATCATCTGGGCTACGAATATAACTTAAGCATTTCTTTAAAAAAAGGAAGAAAAGTAATGACACATCAAGGGAAACACCCAGTTAGAACAGAAGTATGTATCGAAATAATAGCCTGGAGCAGGTCAGCAACTTTAATTATTTGGGCTGTGACATAAGCTTCGACCACGATACAGACTTAGAAAATAAGGTTAATACGTTTCAACACATATGTGGGACGATAAGAAGAACCTTACAGAACAAAACAAAACAAGAAACGACCATGGTGGCTCTTGAGCTCATGTATGGCAGTAAATTGTGGATAATGAAAGAAAAGGACAAAGAGGAAATTCAGAAAACAGAAATGAGTTTTTTAAGAGGAATTAAAGGATGCACTTGATTGGATTGAATAAGGAATGAAACAATTGGAGAAGAACTGAATATTTATAATTTAAATGACAGAATAAAATAGAAACAAATGGAAAGAGCACATGAACGTATGTGTGAAGAAGGGATACCTGTTTACCGCGTACGATTCCCGTGGCCGACCTATCTGGCTTTGGATTTTCCGGGGGTTTTCCCGGGTCGCTAGGTGAATGCTGGGTAGATTAATTATATCCCCCGAAATTCCTGTCCCTTCATTTCATCTCTATTATCTTTTCACATCATCTCTCATTTGGTAGTCTCTTTCAGGGTAGAAGTGTCGGCAGGAGTCTCGGCGGTGCATGGCAGGATGATATGCTCTGAGGAAACTACTTCCTCCTCCACTAGGTTGGTTGCTGGTCTCTTAACCGGCTACTGGGACCATTTCGGAACCGGCTGTTGCTACCATTTGTGAACCACAGTACGGGGAATGTCCGTTGTCTTGGCCTACTGGGGGAGGTTTCTAAGTAAACTTTAGGTAACCTGCCCTCTGCACTGTCGTAGTTCCTTGGGACGGTCGCCCTCTCTGTCTTCTCTCGCCTCATCCTTCCTCCCGGGAATGCCCCACTTGGGGCCATACGTACTATAGATCAAGACTGGTTGCAGTGCTGAATCCCCTGCGTAGTAATCCTAATCAATAGCAACAAACCTGTAAGGAACAGAGACATCGGGTGTCCTAGCAAAAGATGCGAAGACGGAACAGGTATAATGCCTAATCCCTAAAGTGCAGAAGAAGAAGAAGAAGAAGAAGAAGAAGAAGAAGAAGAAGAAGAAGAAGAAGAAGAAGAAGAAGTAAAAGAATAACAAGAAGAATTTAATTGCATGGACTTGTAATGTCGGCTCCAAACTACAGTGGCGAAAGTCCTCCAACGGTGTCTAGCCAGAACAACATTCAGTATCGACTTCTCGGTTATTATTATTATTATTATTATTATTATTATTATTATTATTATTATTATTATTATTATTATTATTATTATTATTATTATTATTATTATTATTATTATTATTATTATTATTATTATTATTATTATTATTATTATTATTATTATTATTATTATTATTATTATTATTATTATTATTATTATTATTATTATTATTATTATTATTATTATTATTATTATTATTATTATTATTATTATTATTATTATTATTATTATTATTATTATTATTATTATTATTATTATTATTATTATTATTATTATTATTATTATTATTATTATTATTATTATTATTATTATTATTATTATTATTATTATTATTATTATTATTATTATTATTATTATTATTATTATTATTATTATTATTATTATTATTATTATTATTATTATTATTATTATTATTATTATTATTATTATTATTATTATTATTATTATTATTATTATTATTATTATTATTATTATTATTATTATTATTATTATTATTATTATTATTATTATTATTATTATTATTATTATTGTTGTTGTTGTTGTTGTTGTTGTTGTTGTTGCAGCTAAAGCAGAACTCAGAATGTATGAATAAATATTATATTTCCAAGGAACCACCGATACTGGATTTTATCAAACTTGCAAGAATTACAAAGTAATTTTGATCGTCTGATCAGAGAAGCAAGAGAGTGACGGCTGAACCTGATTTCTTTAACTTATTCGGGGGCGAGTAAAACGGATGTAGCCTGAACTACATTTGTTGAAGAGTGGCAGGAAATGCTTGAGATGCCGGCAGTAATTTATTGCGGTGGAAGTGGGAAGGGTGTTGTACAATTCAAAGGCAATCACCTGGTGGGTCGCCCACCCGCCCGCACAATGGGGAACCTTCTTTAAACCGGAGAAGTCCCCCCCGCCACACTCTCCTCGATTCTCCAAGTTGCCGCCTTGGAGGCTTGCGGTTGGCTCTTGCTGTGTTAACACGAGAGACTTGTTCGTGTGGAAAACAATATCATATTGTCATTGAGCCAATTATGATCTTAACCCAAGACAGGACTTCCAGTCTGAATCTCTTGCATTTGCAACTATATGTGTATTTCTTTCTAATGTATCTCGATTAACACAAAGCAGAAGAGAAGTAAGCTTTTACAACACTTGTGTGGGATGAAGTTTGTCCTTGAGCGCTGCTAGGTGAGCAACCAATTGGAGTCCTGCGGTGTTGTCGTATTACATTCCGATTACACTTCCTTCTGGCCTGACAAAACGTGTCTGGTCACATTATATATTTATTTATGAATGGTTCGTAATCTCTATTTTCTCTGGCGTGCAAAGCAGTATTCTTCAGTTGTTCTTCCGTTTAAAATCCATGTAAAAGTGTACCAGCTCAACTAGTTTTCGTAATATAAACAAATAAATACCAATATATTTACTGACGCATCGTAAGGTAAAACACTGTCATTATTGGTTGGCTTGTATTTTTGTAAATATACTTGTAATTACTCAGAAATGAAATTTATAATATTGATATGACGTGCTAAAAGAATTACTTTGAATAAGTCAAGGTGTTAAATTCATGAAATAGCAAGCACTTCATTTCCTGTTAGCCTGCGGAATGTTGTATGCTTATGTTTATGAATATGTTGATTTACTCTACAGAGTTCAAATCAATATTATTCAGTTCTATTATTATATCATTTCAATATTCTTCTTCAGAACTTCTTGAACTATTCAATTCAATATTATTCTTTAGACAACAATAGAAGAGTTAAATAGAGGAATGGCTTCTTGCTGTGAATTTAGTGGCGAGTCAAAGAGGCAGGTATTGCGAAGTCAGGCTCGAAGTACTATTTTTAAAGTCTACGTTCTTTAAAAAATTGGGCAATGAGGAATATAGAAATCATCTCGATTTCAAAAATGTTCGACGGCTCACTGCTGAAGCGTGTGGTTTAGGCAGAGCAAGTGAGTCTGTCCCGCATTTGTGGAGAGGCAGGAAAATGTGATCGCAGTGGTACCCAAATGTTTGTGTCGTCCAGAAGGCATGTTGGTCCTCCGAAGAGGGTTATAAATTTAAGTGACTTTGACAAGGACGTTGTACGCAGAACTATGTTCGAGTTTTATGACAAAGGTGAATTTCTATCTATACAGAAAATAACTTGCGCCCTTACTGCGTGAGACATGCAGAAAACCTACAAGAAGACGATTTCAAGAAAGAAATAGCACGTGACGAGATTTTTGAACCTATAATCGTACATTTGTAAGACTCACACGATGAAGACCGTGACAATGAGGAATTGTCTCTTGACGTAAGTTACATTGATAGCGATATGAATGAGCCACTGGCAGTTCCATTGTATTAAAAAACAGATCTTACATAAACTACAGTTATAATTATAGCATTTAAAAATATACGTAATTTTCGAAAATGTTTTTTTTTTTTTTTCAATTTTCATTTTGGCAACTGTATCATTATAACAGTTTGGAGAATTTAATTTGGTTACCCTTACGTCTAGCTCCAGCAGACCTGCACGTTTTATGAATGTGCGAGAGAGAGAGGGAAATGTAGAAAGACTGGGGGTAACAAGCTGGCAACGCTGAGTGCTCTAACACATCTGATTAGCTGGACCCCAGAACTCTTCCCATTTGAAACACATAATAGTGTCGTGTGAATGCAGTAAGTCAGATATTTACCTGTACGTTTGTAATTTAACTCCAAAATTATATATGGAAGTTTCACCCGAAAAATCTATTTTGAAGCTCTCCGAATTTTGTAAAAGGAGTAGTACATATGTGTATACTTAGACGTGTGAGCAGCATCATTAAAAAAATTAGAGTAAATCTTCCACTCTAAATTACTTCTTAAATAGAAACGGGTTAGACATTGTTTATTTTCTCAAAAGTTGTTTTCAAACTTTGACTAAAACTTTAAGATATTTTCATGAAAAATAAAGTGCATATATTGACTTTATAACTAAGAAGTTATTTTCATTCAGAGGAGTTTATGTGTAATCTTACATACCCGATAAACAATAAGAAAAGGATGAACACGTACGTACTGCAGAACAAAAAACTAAATCTCTTGAAAACTCTGAAACGAATTTTATTGACTTTGTTGTATCATCAGTTTCTGCGAAACATTTGGTATTGGCTTGGATTTTTCAGTTATTTACTGCTTTCTAATGCTGTAGCTACTCTATTGTTTTTCGAAATGTATTATAGAAAGAGTGTTACATTTCAAATCCAGAGTATAGCAACTAGCTTTTGAACGTCTGACTGCATATTCAGTCTCCTTGTATCCTGCAAAGAGGTGTGGCAATTCTGGAAAAGTTTCTTTCAATTAATATGAAGCAAATAGAGAATTAAATTTCCATAAGAATATTTTTGGAATACTTTTTATAAAAATATATGTTAGTGGATTGAATAGGTAATTCAATGTAACGCAATAAGGTGTTTTTTATTTTTATTTTTTTAAGTAGGAAAGCTTTGCGTTGAGATCTCACTGTAGATACACGATCATCCATACATTATGACAGTATGCATATGTTTGTTGATGAGATGAACTTCAACTCTTATTAATTTTTTTTAGAGAAATATTAAACCTAAAAATAATTAAAACATTATTTGACACAAATTGTGCACTGTTCGCCAACTCAAAGATGTGTCACCCTTACACAGTGCGACAAGAACGCACTGTGTGACAAAACGCATACTATGCAAGGAATAGAACTATTAAAAAAACATGCACCCTATTTACTCAGTATACCAAATCTGAGAAGATGTATTCACAAAAGTAAAGGGGTTAATAATATTTTTGAATGGGCTGTAACTGAACTGACTCAAGTGTCATAAACAACTATCAGGCAAAGTATCGTAACAGTTGCGCCTCATTCCCTAGGACTTTCTTTGCTGTGGCAAACTATACACTACTTCGCTCTGTGTCTTTTACGGTATGTTTTTGTCCTATTTCTTATTTATTATTCCCAGTTATACAAAAGTCTAACAAGTGAACAAGAGTCGAGGATTAAGAAGAAACTTCATAGTTTAATCCAATTCAAGATGAAGATTTTATTCTCCATTTCATATCTAAAACATGTCGAATTTGACGTAAAGTTATTACAGTCGTTTGTTAAAGTATAGCCTACAAAAATACAAACATGTAAATTGCAGGCTGGACTGGAATAAGAAGTTTACTATTCGTTTAAATTTTCACGAATCTGAAAGACAGTGCCATACACAATATTTACTTAATGTACAATGTATATGCATAGTATGTAGAGAAAGTATTGCATTCCACTAAAAATTGCATGATGAAGTTTAAAAAGAAACACATACCTCAAACCCTACAAAAGCAATTGTAAAGAAAGGTATGAGTTTTTGCGTTTTATAGGTAGCTCCAAAATTAACCACCACTTTCAGCGCATTTTTCAATTTTCAAACTGCTCCTTGGTCCATAGCTTTTAATTTATTAGCTTGACATTATTAGATGAGCTTCAGGATAGAGCTTTTCAAAACGTGTGTACACTAATTAAAAAAAGCAATAGTTCAGCTGAAGTTACTTTTTAGAACTAAAATTGAATAACGTGAATAACTATTTAAAATTAAGACATTCCTGCACAATAATTTCGTTATATGTGCACACTAAGCTAAAATTAACAATTTGGGAGCGCGATGACTAACTGTAGGGTCCAACAACTATTTCATAAGACCATACTAATAAATGATTAATTATCTATAAAAATAGTTAGGTATAAGCTATAATTATCTTAGCAACAGTTCAACATACACCGTTAAAATTGTGTGTGTGTGTGTGTGTGTGTGTGTGTGTGTGTGTGTGTGTGTGTGTGTGTGTGTGTGTGTGCAGTATATGCTTCATGTTCTGGGTTGGTAAAAAATTCAAACCAATCAGAAGAAAACTCCTTTTTATATACCTTGGACAACTAACACAGGATAGCAGTCACTTATTTTTTATCTTCAAGGGACTACTTTGATATATGTGCATGTGTAGGATATAAGATATGTAGCAGAGAGGGACATTTCGCACATTGCAACCTACTTGGGATCGAGGAGAAATGAATGTAGGAAGCTACAGGCCACAAAGAGGGGCAGACGCCCCTAATATTTCCTGGATTGAAGAGCGCCCAGACATGGTGGTGAACCAACCCTCTAGTATACTGTTACCTTGTAGCGAGGGTCCGCGCCATCTGTCCAGTACTGCCCAACGCCATGAAACCTACCTGAAACACGAAGGAAAGCAAAACGAGTGAAAGGAAACCATGGTAGACGAGAAAGCATACCAATATATGCTTACCGACCAGGGAAAACAATAAAACCCCAATGACAGAGTGGGCATCGATGGGAATAGATTCCTGAGGCCTCCAGAATACAAAGCACAAATCATCGTGGGGCTGACATGTTCGGTAACGTAAGCAAAGTGCAAAAATAACTTGTGACTTTACGAATAAAGTAAGTTTATGCATTATTTTTGGGATCATCCTCGCAAAGTGGATACCGTACATTACGTATGCAGTGTAGTTAACTATGCTTCCTCTTCAGACCTCATAAGTAATTAAACCAGTTAAACGGCACACTATCGCACTTGACAGACTGTAAATGATACAACGTTTGCGATCTGCCTACAGGCGCTACAGTCATCATTTGTAGTGAAAAAGAGACAGAGAGAAAAAACAGAAAGTGCAATTGCGCATCACTTATGCATTACAGTAGTAAACAAGTGAGGAACGCGTGCGGACAAAGCAAGCTTTAATCTTGCCCGGGTTAAACTGCAAGCAATAAATTACTTCGCCAACGGTCCAGAAGAGTGGCTGAATTCATTGCTTCTTTCCAACTCCATTCTTCCTCCTCTTTTTGCCCAATTCCTTTCATTCCGAAGAAATGAAAAAAGGAACGGCATGTATGTGTGAGATTTCAGTCTTATATGTCTGTGAGATGTGGGAGCTTCAGGATTGTAGTTAGGAAATGTTCCTCTAGGGACGAATTTTATTCGTCGATCTTTCTTTTCTCATGAAAGGGTGTATAAATATTTGCTGCGGTAGAGGTTTGTCACTGGTTCAACCACTTCATCATGGAAAGTTAATTTATCTGTTTAACCTGCTCTACCATTTATGTATTAGTAAGTAGTAAAGGTACTGTATTCCACCTAACAATTCGATATAGATATTCAACAGAATTAGATTCCAAAGTCTAATAAAATCATTAAGCGCACCTGGCCGACTTACCTGACCCATTGTATTTTTCGGGGGCTTTCCCGGATCGTTAGGCGAATGCTGGGTAGGTTAACTACATTCCCCAAATTTCCTGTCGCTTCATTTCACCTCCATTATCATTTCATTTCATTTCTCATCTGGTGGTCTCTTTCAGGGTAGAAGTGTCTGCGAGAGTTTCGGCAGGATGTTATGCTCTGAGGAAAACGCTTTCCCCTCCGGCGAGACGCACTTCGGTCTCTTGACCGGCCTCGTGACCGTTTTAAGGCCACCGGTAGGATGACGATTGGCCTAAGCTCACCGCCGGGGAGGTTCTATCTGGTAAAGTGCAAGGAACCTCGCTCTCTGTACTCTAGTGACTCCTTGGGGTCGAGTCCCTCTGTCTCCTCTCACCTCATCCTTCCTCCCGGAGACGCTCCACTTGGGTCATAGGTACAATAGATCTCGTCTGCTCGAAATGCTAAATCCCCTCCGAACAATCCACTATTTATACTGCTACTGCTACACCTACTGCTACTGTTACTATGCCTACGTGTGTGGGAAGCGAGGGAGAGAGAAGGAGCAACATAACCCAAAAATGAACTGTCCAATAAATGTCATACTTTTGTTCAGATTCAACATTTTCCAAAATTTCGAATAAAAATGATAGAAAAATACCCGATAGGTAACTACCCTAAAGTAATGGATTCTGGTGTTCCTGGAAGTTTCAGAATTGAATCACTTTTTAATTGAAGGAAAGAGCGATTTAGATACCCATCTTTTTGTAGAGGTGTACCATGTTGCCTTCTATTCCATACGACTCGAACCTTATCAGTTTGGTTTGTTGCTGGATTTGGGAACGTTGTGGTACCTATGTCTGTTTTCTCTTTTGTAGAAACTTCTTTAGCGGTTCATTGCACGCTACACCGATATATAGGCCTTTAACCAGCTGAAGTCTATTGTCCAATGTCACTTATTAGTAGGCGGTGTTTCGTGTTTTCCTTCAAACTTACTCTCAGTGGCAGCTCTTCCTTCAATATATTTGGCATGAAAAAGATTTTTGCCTTTATCTTTAAATTTTTTATTTTTTATGAATTGAAAGAACATCTGCTAGTGATTTCTTAAATTGAATTTCAAATATATCTGAATCATCAGATGACTGAAATGCAAGTAATGGTCTCTTAAACCAGAATATTCTCTGTTGAGTTCCTGTAGAGCCAGCTGCTTTACCTGATTATTCAAACATCTTGAGTGTAGCCTATGTTTTAATTAATGGATAAGTGTCTCATTCTGGAAGATTGCTGCTGCTACCACTACTTTCTCTTCTGATATGCCAGCATCTGTAGATTTCTATTGCGTATGTTACATTCTCCAGGGATCCTTGAATGGTCCTCTGTCTCTCCAAGGTGATGCCGATTTCTTGGGGTTAAAGGTATGTCGTAATTTCCCTTCTATTTTGTTCCGTACGTTTAGTTTTACCGTCCACGCAATGTCCATAGGTTTGATGCCAGAAAGTACGGAGGAAGCTGCGAATGACCTTGTCTTGGTCATTGATGTCCAGCAGTCTTTGAACACGTTGAAATTTGCTAACGTTTTTTCTGGAACACTAGGCAGCTTCATTCCTAGTTCCCAGCTTAGTTTCGTCCTATTTCACAGGTTGTATATAACGGCTACTAGTTTATCTTGTATTATGTTCATATGCTTGTTGAGTTTGAAATTTTTGTTGAAATAAATTCCAAGGTATTTTAATTTTTCGACTTGTTTTATTGAATTGTTGTTCATGCATATGTAAACACTTCTGCTCTATCATATTTTTCGTCAGGTTGACTAAGAAAACTTTTGACTTCGTTTTTTTTTTCCCCTCGAACCTAGGTTCGAACTTTCATTAAATCTTGATTCACGCAGTTCACCGTTTCTACTTAGATAGTCAGGCAGGTAGGTGTAAACATAACTCAAAAATGTGTATTTGGTATTAGGTTCAGTATCCTCCAAAGATTACAACACAAAGATTTTAAGTAAAGGCCTCCCATCCATACAGCCCTTAATATTGGACATTTCTCGAACTTTTCTAATTTTTCCAAAAATAAGTTTAAGGATTTTGGTTGAAAGGACACAAGTTTCAAGACAAATAAAATGTGTATCTAGAATTATTTTGGAGATAGCCACAATTATTATTAAATAGTCTTGTATTTCTCTTTCATACGTTATGTGACTCATGAAAATTGCTGTACAGTAAACATAGATCTCTTTAAGACAATTTATTTGAAATAAATTTTCCTAGTGTAAGACACTTCCCAGAGATTAGTTATTTATCTAAAATTGTTCGGTCGCGAAAGGCGTGTTTAATTCTTGGGTCAGCGTATAACGTCTAGTTTTTAAACACTTGTCTATCACTGTTTCCTTTGTATCTATAATGAGATGTGTATTGCAGTTATTTTTGCAAATGTTTAAAATAGATTAAAACACTAGATTAAAAAAGCGGATATACAATGATGTTATATGTTTATATTATATTTATGACTCTGTGTCCATTTTTCAGCAAGTGTTCTTAGAAATAGAATTTCATTTTTTTAAATGAACTGGATATTATCCTAGACAAACAAATTATGAAACATTTTTAAAAATATTTGAATTTATAAGTCTAAATTTCGGAAAAAATATTGCAGATATTTCTGTAGCTACAAAGTATTACATTCGATTATAGATAATATCGTCCAGGCCGTTACGAAGTGGGCTAAGGCAGAATGTTTGTGGTTCCCTACCACGGAAAGTGGCCCGGGATCGATTCCACCCCCGGCGGTACTGATTTTAAGTCCTGGTTATAGGACCGGTGCCCACACAGCATCGTGAGAAAAATGAGGAGCTTACCATAGGTAAACGGCCAAGAAAACCAACTTTCCGGCTGGGGTGCCGAGATGCTGACCACATTTCCTCCGCGTATCGGTTGGATGATCGCCCACCTCTACCTTGCGTATGTGGGCGTGAAGCCAGCAGTCGGGTTGGCAGATACTGGCCCTCTATGGGCTGTCACGCCATTGGTTATTGATAATAGTAATACTACAGCAAATATTTGTATACCCAGTAAAGTAAGCACATTCAAGAGGCTTTTTTCACCTTCAGAGTAGATACAGAAAAGCCATAGAAGTTCACCACTGCATACAATTATGTACTTATTCAAAGAACTATATTATTTAAATGTGGATATCTTCAACATGACTAAAACTCAATTAAAATGTCATAATTATTAACTACTTATTTCTAGAATAGTATAATTGCTAAGTTAATAGTAATAGTATTGTAATTAGACACAATACTTACTAACGCCACCTTCAGTTTTCTTCTTATTTATATAATTGTTTCTATTGCTTATTTTTCACTTTCTAGAATATTTTATTTCTTTTATATGTTTCTTGTTTGATTCTGTTGCCTAGCTATGTTGCTACTGTATGTATACAAACATTTATGATGTTTGATTATGATTTGGGCTTACGCATATTATGTTCATAAGAATAAATAAACAAAACCCAAAATAAAAAGGTGCATTCGCCTACCTGCTCCATGTTAATCTCTTAGGTTTTCCAGTTCAGCAAAAGTCATTCACAATCAAGAGACATTCACAGCATGTTTCTAGATAATTTAAGAAATACATTTATTTGTCATGTAATTAACTTAATATATGACGTTTTAGTCATCAACAGAATTGTTTTTGAGAAAATCAATATACCTATTGGAAAATTTTCGGAAGAAATGGTAGTTTGTAGTTAGTTAGTTAGTTAGTTAGTTACTAACGCTCCCCACATGGCAACCTTGGCCTTCGGGGTAACCTCACCCCACCAAGCGATGACCGGACCCATTTCTCAGGTGGAGGCACCCAGAGGGCGGTGTCCATTACCTCCGATGATAGGGTGATAGTGAAGATGGCGGAGAGGTGAGAGGACCTACAGTTTTTACCGTGGACTCCGAACCACGTTGGGCATAGGGGATACTTCACGTGTGCTAGACAGAGGTGAAGGCGTGGATAGGGCCGACTTAAAATCGCCAACCCCAGAGCCGGGAATCGAACTCGGGAGCCGCGAACGAAACCACCGCGCTACCCCGGCGCCCTGGTAGTTTGTAGTGGAGGGATAATTTTAAAATTCTTCGTATCCTTACTTTTCATTTTTGAAAATAAAAATAAATTATTTTTTAACCAGACTGTCAATTGCGAAAACCATATCAGCGCCGACAGCGTGCCGATTTTTGTTCCGCAGGAGTTTACTACATGCCAGTAAATCTACTGACAGGGAGCTGTCACTTTTAAGAGCTCTTAAAAATCATTGGTTTGCGCTGGGTTTGAAGCCAACACTTAAGCAAATGGGGTACTCAAAAGTCCTTTGTTATTTTTGAGATATGTTGTTACGGATGGACCTTTTTCTAAAGTTGCTTTTAGCTTTTAAGCATTTATTTCCAGCGAAATTTTGACATTTTTGAGTGAAATGCATTAGGTACTTATTTATATAGCCACTGGAGTAAATAGTTCGTGTGCACTTATGAACGCTAGAGAGTAATGTCAATGTATCACATCAGAGTTTGTTGGTTATTTCTATGGAAGTACTAAAACCCGCCATAGCTGTGAACTGTGATCTCTCTCTCTCTTCTTCCATATCCGTGATTTGACAACACGTGCACTTATCGTTATTAACCCTTACAATTTTAAAGCCTTTTTACGTGATGTGACATCTTCACGACCTTTCGTCATTTTGTGCAGACTTGAAACTGTTCGCTACGCTTCTCCAATTCGAACATCAGATCCAGAGTGAAATAAAGTTATATATATATATATTGAATATATAATATTGAAAGATTAGGTAAAGAGCCCTACAATTAGTGCTATTCGTAAGTTACACATTTCTCTCCTTTGACGCTTCTTTCCCGTTCATTTTTAATCCGCAAATCTCTTCATTTAGAATTGCTCCTCTTTTTGATTAATAAGTATTCTTTTCAGTTTTAAATTTCTATACAACCAAACATGAAACTATTAAGTACGTCTTATTTTTCCCATCCATTTAAATGGTTACACTTCTTGTATAATTTCATTTTTTTTTTTTTAACTTCCATAATCACTCATACTGTGTCCTGTCTTCCTTTCTCATTTATTTTGGCCATACCACTCTTATTATGTCATATTACTTTTGACCAATAAGACGCTATGAAACATGATTATTCAACCAATCATGGTTACTTATTTATCTTTTATCACCTCTGTAGCATCTGTCTGTTTTTATTGCCTCCATAAGATCTGTTCATTTGCTTGCGATTGTCATTTGTTTTCCGCATGAACATTCAACGTAGCTTTACCAAAATAGCAGTCCAAGCAACACAGAGAGAAATAGAATATGGAAGCAGTTTAATTAATTAGTTTAAAAAGTCTGTATTTATTTCTTGCACAGCTTGTGTAAAACGTCATGACAGTCTCCCAGTCCTGAAACAAAGATGTACAATAGCACTGACCACTCCACTTGCTAATTAGAGAAGCGGGGTCAATGTTGCGCCTGCTCTGTGACAAGTACCTTCCACCCAACACAAGAAGGCAAGGTAGAGGAATGTGTGACAATCACTTTTGCTGTCCACATGATGCTTATGCTTGCCTTCCGGATTCAACTAAGATACACAGTATTATCCCATAAGTCACCCATCTATAATACTTATCACTGCAATTATTGAAAGGAGCATTAAATCTGGCAGCATGGTTGACTCAACGCACTCTCATATACTCATTTCGAAATAAACAGATCCGCTACCAGAGCAGATGAACAGTTCGAGCCCCTTTCTCTCTCTCTCTCTCTCTCTCTCTCTCTCTCTCTCTCTCTCTCTCTCTCTCTCTCTCTCTCTCTCTCTCTCTCTCTCTCTCTCTCTCTCTTAAGGGTAAGCTTGCCTTCTTGTGATGACTGGCTCCGAGTTCTGATAACGCTTTGCTCCCCAACCACAATCTCACCACTTCTCATTTCTATTCTCTTGCAAATATGGACTTTCACGACGTTTTTTACGAGCTGTAACGTTTATATACTTTCCTTTAATTGTCAAAATATTCAATCAAGTTCCGATTTTCTCTAGATAAAACAACAATGGGATTACTGCTAAAAACACTATTGTCTTTATTATACGTAAATACTAGTAATATCCATAAACTAAAGGTTTTGTTACCCTGTATCTTGCAGAGGTCTATGTCTACAATACCATGTCAGTATTTTAAAACTCTTTCCATAATCGAACATTTGTTTGTACATTTCAATTTGAGAAAGCTTTTTTAAATTGAAATGGGTAAGCCAAGAAGATCAATGCATTGAATTTAAAGTTTCGCTACCATTGTTCTTCGCCACTGGTGGCCGAGGTGGTTAAGGCACGGACTCTGCAAATAACTGACAAAGGCGGGGAAAGTACTCCAACTAGGGTAAAAAAATTACTTTCCAATAACATCTCATTGTATGTATCATCAGCGTCCACCGTCTGTGATGCTGTATGTAGCATAAACTGCGCAGAATTGCTAGCACAAGAGGCTTGCCGTAATCTTTCTCAGATATCGCTAGAGTTATCCCATTAATTTCAGGCACATTATTGTGAGAGAAATACAGCAGACCAAATTTTGACATTATTGTGAGCTGCTATAAGCCATTCTTCCTCCTTTCTCTTCGAGAGAGAGCCGAACACCACTCAAATGTTTTCTTGTTCCAAGGAAATAAATCCTGCTTATAAGTCGAGTGTAACAGATCCAAAGAATAAGCATTCTTGACATATTCTCAGAAATGGTGTGCTATTTCACTGCGGATCCTTTTTACAGATTCCACATATTTTAAATGAAGCTCCAAACGTAAAATAGGATATGAAACGTTATCGAGATCCCAAAAACTTCTTTTTAACTGCACTAAGGAAATAAAGCCAAAGGCTACATAAATATTTAAAGGTAGGGTTTATTGTTCCTTTGAAATTTACGATTATGTTTATCCCTAGTGGTAGATATGTCTGGGTTTAGATTCGATAAAATTAAGTTTTCGGACGACTTTTATTTCCTCGGTCAGTGATCACTAAAAGTTTGTACCATGTATGAGTTTTATCAGCGACGCTGCTACGTAGAGTCGCCTGCTGCAAAAGACGACTAATTTTCCGCATCCGCAGTTCTACCACCACAAACATTCTGCGTTAACTAGACACATTCGTTGGGACATTTTCCTTCTGCCATAACGGCTGTTTACATAATTACGTCGCAACTGAAACTGCGCTACATAGTTTGTCGTTGTCAAGGAGATACTCTGAAGACCGACCGGGCTTTCAACTGTTTCAGCATTTAAGATGCCAGGGTTCCCTTTGAAGATACTCTTGTAAGTTTTCTGTTCTTTCTTTTAATTCTCTTTAATTAGAATTCTGGAATAAACTAGTGATTTTAAGCGTTAGAATAATCCATAAATGTTTACTAATGATTCATTAAATGATATAGTTTTACTTTGTTTACATAGTAAGCACAGAGGTAATTACAGTCCACCCAAAAATTGGATACGAAGTTTTCACTGGAAATACAGTTTTAAGGTCCTCTTAATACAAAAAACGAAATTTCACAAAACAATTTCGTGGTGTGCTTGACGTTCCTCCCTTCCTCCCTTTTTCCCTTCCTTTCTTCCTCCCTTCCTTCCTCCCTTCCTCCCACCCTCCCTTCCTCCTTTCCTTCCTCCCTTCCTCCCTTCCTTCCTTTCTCTCTTTCTCATCCCTCTCTATTTCTCTCTTTCTTTCTTTCTTTCCTTCCTTCCTTCTTTATTTCTTTCTTTCTTTCTTTCTTTCTTTCTTCCTTTCTTTTTTTCTTTTTTTAATTTACGTCCTCCAAATAATCATATCGGACGATATCCCGCCTCGGTAGCGTAGATGGTAACATGTCTGCCTCACGTTCAAGAGGTCCCGAGTTCGAACCTCGGTCAGGGTGAGTTACCTGGATAAGTTTATTCTGGGGTTTTCCCTTATCCTGAAAGACGACTGTCGGATAACCTAAGCTCTACGGACCCTGGGCCCATTTGAGCATCATTTCACCCATTCCATTCATCGTTCGATATGACAACGTTGGAGGATGTAAATTACAAAAAACGAAAAACAAACATATCGGACGATGAATGAAATGTATGAAACGATGATCAAATGAGCCCAGGGTCCATACAGCTTAGAGTTAACCGACATTCGTCTTTAAGGATAAGAAAAACGCAGAGAAAACCCTTACGCAGATAACCTAATCTGTCCGAGATTCGAACTCGTGACCTCTTGAAGATGAGGCAGACACGCTATCATCTAGCTACAGCGGTGGGGTCTTTGTATGTATGTATGTGTGTGAACAACATCTCAAAAACGAAAATTCGGTTAAATACCAAACTTTGTGCCTGCTAAAGTAAAACCCAGACTCCAAACTATGCTTACATGGAACATTTCTCGAAAACACTGATATTCACAAAAAGAGATCTAACGATTTTAAACTATAGATTTTTTTAAAAGACACAATTTATATAAAATACCAACAATTACGAAGATATTTCTTGTTGTCATCTTCATTGTTAAAATACTTATATATTTCTCAACTGGGCAATTATTATTCCCTTGTTTATTCTTTTCTTCCTCCTGATAAAGCAAATACAACGAACTTTCAAAGCCAGCACATAGCATCTAATTGTTAAAAGATTTCTAAATTGCTTTATTCCCCTTGTATTTACAAGGAAATATCCAATAAGACAATTTCTGCAAATGCTTATCTGACTTCAGTTAGATAAAGGAAAGGCATTTGTAAGAAAAATTGTACAACAATGAGAAGAGAAGGTAGTGTACATCAGATCTTTTAAAATAATGGGATACCATTTTTAGCTCCCTTTCCCATTGTTTTTACAAAGAAGCACGTAACAAAAGTAATTCTCGAATTAATGCTTATCTAAGTGGTAGAAGAATAAGCATTTTAAGAATAGTGTGTTGAAGAATGGAGCAGAGAAAGTCACGCGAATGTAACTTCAGGTATATATATATATATATATATATATATATATATATATATATATATATATATATTTGTGAGTTACATTTTGTTTATAATTACTTATGTATTTACAATAAATAGAGAAAATATAGGACTCCACTTAAAATTCAGATGATAAAATTTCACTGGAAATGAGTATTTTGGGACTCCATGAATATAAAAAAAAAAAATAGAAACCGATATCTGCCTGTGCCCGCAGGCGTCGCTCCCAGCGCTTGTCCTTGAACAACGTAATACAAAATCGAAACATTGGTTAAATAGCAATCTTGGTATTTAAATTCATCTTTCAAAATGAAGATTTTGAAGAAAATGACTCCATCCAAAACTAACTTTGGCATGAAAAAAATGCCGGAAATGTTGGTTTTCGCAAAAACAGCTCTATGATTTTGATTAAAATTCCCATAGGTTTGACACAAATTCATCGCAAATAAAATGCATGTGTTGAGTTTTCTGTTAAGGGCTTCTGGTGTCCTCTTCACTTCCGGTGGCCTCTGCATAACCGGTAAATCGTAAGAGTAGCAAACACTTACATCAAAAGTATGTAGATCAGGTTAACGTATATAATTCATGTAAAATAAATTTTTGTGGAGCTAAAACATACCCGAGATATTCTTGCTACTGCTTTGATTTTCAATTAAGTGTCCATACGTTTCTCAAATAGGAAGTTTTCAAAATGAAATGTGTAGTGTTTAACGCCCGCTTTTACTACATACGGCACCGCAGGCGGTGACACTGATGGTACATGAGATGAAGATGGAGCACCGGTGGAATGAGATTGCGGAGGAAACCGGAGTTCCCGGAGGAAACCCGTCCCAGAGCCGTGTTGACCACGGCAAATATCAATTTGCGGTCTCCTGGGATCGAACCCGGGCCGCCTTGGTGAGAGCCAAGCGGTCTAACCACTGAGCTACGGCGCGGCCAGGGCATTTTCGATTTTCTATCTCTTGGACATAGGAAGAGAATGTTAAATCCATCAGATAATGACCAGGTCTTAAAAGATTTAGCCATTACTTAATTCTACACATTTGCTTATTCCTCTTGTACCTATATGAAAATTGTAATGAGACAATTTCTGTAAACATTTACCTGGATGTACATGGAATATGTGTTTGTGAGCGATAAAATACTGCGATTTCAGTTATTTTTATCATAGTGTGTACAAAACAGAACTGCTTTTATTCCCATTTAACCTTGACTCTGTTGTCTCTACTGGAAAATTCTGAGGTAAAACATCTGTTTCAAAATTGAAAATGAAGTGCAAGTTTGTTGAGGTCTGGAGACCTGAAACTTGTACTAATTCTACGTATAGCCCTTTAGTATGTTGGTGTTGGTATGGCAATGCTGTAAAAGCAGGCAATTGGTAGGGAGAGTGAGTGGTAAAGAGCAGGTGGAGTGACGAGTGAGGTATGCTGGACGTGTGGGCGGCTCTACGTGCTCAGCAAGCCCAAGTAACCTCAAGGAAAATGTCAACTCTCGTTACCAATAAAAACAGATACCGACTGCCTCACATTCTCAACAATACGCGAGGATGGAACTGAAATAGCATATTTCTAACATTAAGTTATAAAAAAGAAAGACGATACTTTCATTCGTGTGATTCCTGTATTTCTCGAGTGCAGAAGATGGGGCTCTTACTTCTGAAATAAAATAACTATGTACAAATTTAAATTATGAAGTAAAATAGCAGTTTTATTATACAGCCTGTGCAGTAATATTGATTTAACATGGGCCGTCAGTTTTTACTTTTTCTACTACATAAAGTAGTATTGTATTCCACACAAAAAATGATAACGAGATTTCATCAGAAAATGCCTATCTATTTTTGGGGTCCTTAAATCTAAATAAACAATTGATATAGAAAGGTCCGTGCTAATGGCTTTATGCGTCTGTGTGCAGTGGCGAGGCGTGACTCTCAAAGCTAGGGAAGCTTCAAATAATAATTTTCATTAAAATAAGGGAGAACTAAGGACACTCATCAGTACTCCCCGTAGGGGAGGGGATCGGTCCCCTCCAGTTGACGTGGTGTGGGCGCTGCGGATCCCTAGCACTCGTGGTACCTCGGACGTTACTAGAGGAACCTCGAACCGAACATTCGAACCCTTCCATGAATGGGAGTAGTTCGAATTGGGTTGGACTCGAGGGAACAGTGGTTCCCGATACCCGTGGGAGATCCGGACGGGGTTGAGGGAAGCCATATATTCCCGCGTACTAACCAGTATAGCTAGTAGAAGGTGTGCTAGATCACCAGGCGTCCCTAACGAGGTTAATCTTAGTTTTAATCTTAGTCTCTAGGTCTTGCCTTATGGAAAGCTACATGGAGGCTCCGGGCGCCGTTTTGGGACAGCTCGATAACTCCCTGGTCGAAGCAGTCCCGGGTCCTTGGTCCTAAGGGTCCAGGACTAATGGGAGTAGAAGCTCTGGCATTTACTCTTTAGTACTCCCCGTAGGGGTGGCGATCCGTCCCGTTCAGCTACCGTGGTGCGAGCGCTGCGGACCCCTAGCACTCGTGGTACCTCTGACGTTAATAGAGGAACCTCGGGCCGAACATTCGAGACCCTCCCTGAATGGGAGTTGTTCGGATTGGGTTGGACTCGAGGGTCTGTGGTTCCCGATACCCGTGGGAGATCGTGTACGTCTCCGGACGGGGTTGAGGGAAGCCATATATTCTCGCGTACTAGCCTGCATAGCTAGTAGGTGTGCTAGATCACCAGGCGGCCCCACCGAGGTCATACGCGTAAGTGGCGTATCCACTTCCATCCCGTCTTGAGTCCACAGGACCAGATGGGCGGTGGGGCCCTTGTTCGTCTCTAGGTCTTGCCCTATGGAAAGCCCCACGGAGGCGCCAGGTGTCCTTTTGGAACAGCTGGTAACTCCCTGGTCGTTAGAGGGGGGGTCAATTTAATTATATAAAACATTTCTCAGCAATATTCTTGTATTAAGTGTAATGTCATCAGTGTACTTCATTCCTGTAAGTAGTAAATTAAACTTTTTTTATCATTAAAACATATATATGTGCATCCTGTATATGTTATGTTCCAAGAACTAAACCAATTTAAGTATGTAAAATATTTCGCAGTAAGAAAAAGGCGTTATATTATAGTGGCCGCGCTTAAACCATCCCCAACCGGCTCTCTTTGTAGCGAAAAACTGTTCTTCCCCCTAACCACAATGTCATAAACATCTTAGGAAACACCAACCGGGGTCAGAGGTGAAGAATGTTAGGCTCGTGTTTACAGCTGAGAATATCCAGTGTTGCCGTTGTTTAAATTAACTTTTAGAGGCAAAATATAAATAAATAAAGCAAAATGCACTGTAAGAAATCGTCATTGATCTTTTCAAATAAATTTTAAATGATTAATGTTTCCTATCATAATACATAATGTTACAACTCTTTATAACATAACTGAAAAGAAATATATCACCTACGCTGTTATGGTATTAGTACTTCTATTACGTACAAGAACTAAATGCGTATTATTAGCATAATATCTAAGGAAAGTTTAGTAAAACATCATTACAATTTTAAAAGGGTTAAACTGCATCAATGTGCATGAATTTGCGAGGGATATTTACTTGCGAATTAAAGAAGCACTTTGGATATTCTGGTAGTTAATAATAATTTATAAGCAGAGATTGCACGTTAGAGCTTTGTTTATTGCAATCGTGAGCCGTTTTATCCTAAAACATTTTCCTTTATTCTATGGTAGCTACAGGTGGTGAATTTCAGTTGATTTAACAAAGCAATAAACACTTAAAAAAACAACCAAGGAATTAAAGAAAAACTAGTAAGGAAACTCTATTACTCTTTTCAAATTTTCGAAACTTTTTACAAGGATGTCTGCTAATTTTACAAGTTTGAATAAAGTTAAGCATTGTATTTGTTTATGGGGGGTGGGTCTTCTTCTAAACACAATTTAAATAAATAATCACGTACATTCCGCATAATAATTAAATATGCCATAAACGCTTTAGAACTCGAAAAAGTTTAGATACTTTTATATATATATATTACAAGTATGAACGGAAATCCATGTTAGCATATCCATGTTAGGTTCGATACCCACGGTCTCCACATCTTAATTAAATTACGCAAGTGCTAAACGCAAATAACTATTAAACACAAATAAATTTATAATACTATACTAAGTAAAACACTATGTAACTTCTATAAATATAAGCTTAATTAACACACATAGGAAGCACGTTTGCACAGTCTAAGATAATTTCTGAGGACACAAGAAAAATATTGCAACAGCGCTCTAACTTGGTGAACGTATTAAGAAGGGCCACCCATATGTTTAAGGGTGGAAAACCCTTATAATTGCTTACATGTGAGGAGGCGTGGTCAGAAGGGAAAGCTTTTGACGCCGCCTGGGATTCAATGGACGAGGCTACTTTATCTGTGTATTTCTTTCCTGTAAGTAGTAAATTAAACTTTTGTCATTAAAAAAATAAGTGCATCATGCATATTCTTAATAAAATGTAAAAAAAGGGCCCATTTTCAAGCAATTGGATTAACGATAGTTCTGCCAACATGTTCAAATGACGTAGTTCCCTAATCCACAACCAAGCGACACTAGCGCCATAGTTCACTAATCCACCACCACCAAAAAGCGACAGTAGCGCTATACTTTCCCCTGGTGGAAGAAATATCGTTATTTTAATTTCTTAAAAAGGGGTTATAACTACTACTTCTTTCTACTTCTAGATTAATTTGTGTGGATTACCCTGGTTACCCTCGAGTTTATATAAATTCTTCTGTAATCCTACTGTACAGTCACACGTAGGCCTTTTTATGCATTGCAAGAATGCTCACACTGCAAGCAGACGTACGTATTCCTGTCTGCGCTCTCCACTCAGACGTTCCAATGTTTCCTACAGCTAACCCACACCGCGTGAAGTGTTAGACTAGCATGGAGAAAGTATTCAAATCACATACTTTTGCTAATAGCTTAGAACCTTCACAAGAATTTCCTATTTGTCACTACTAAATACCAATCTCTGTAAAGTACTGTTGCTAATGCTATTGAAATATACTTTCAATTGTATTTAAAATCGCCACATAAAACAAAAAGATATGCTTTACTTCACACGCTAGAGGGACTTCACGTGATAAAATCTGTCAGTGCTTCCCAGCTTTCGAAGATTCATGATTCCTTGCGGAAATCTATGAATCATGGTATTCAAGGTTACGAATGCGCAAATACAGACATATTCAGTACTGAATGAGAACTGGTCATTGGAATCTAAGCAGCTGTTAAATTGTCCAGAGGAAATAAAATATTCCAGCGCTTTATTGCATGCTTCACCACTCTATGTGTGCACCTATTGTATTCTAGTTCAGTACTTTCCAATGTTATGATACAAAGATTTTAAAGAAAATCCTCCCACAAAAGACTACTGTTTATTTTGAATATTTTTTAGAAAATTGTGAGCTTTCTCAATAATATCATTAATGATTTTGATTAAAATACCTGCATTACGTTCAAGATGTTTTTATGCCGAAAATAAAATGTGTAATTTGAATATTCTGGAAATGTGCTCAAAAGTGTTTTTCATTCTGGATGACTCATCTGGACGTAAGAGGCAGATTAAATCTTATTAGGTATGGGCGCCATATTTTGCATGCCAATTTTATTTTTGGGTATTCTATATGTTATACTACATCAGTAGACACGAAATTCTGTGACAACGTTCTTTATTCATATTAGCTTACAGTCCTTTGGTCAAAAAATGTCTTATAAAGTAAGTTCACATAAGACATAATGAACACCATTAAAGAGCATTTGGATTAGGTTACAAAAATGGTGGCTGGTTGGCCCATAGCCCGTAGCTCGGTCGGTAGAGCACCTGCATGCCGTGCTAGTTGTCCCGGTTTCGATTCCCGGCGGTGGGGGTGGGGATTTTTCTCCGACCAAGATAATTGCTCATCTTTCCCAGTGTCTAGGAGTATGAATGAGAGTGCGAATGTGTGCATGATGTAATGATTAAAACCAACCGAACAAGAGTTAACACCTTCGATATGTTCCAAAGGAGAATGGCCGATGATATGACCACTGCAGTTAAAGGCGGGGTATAAATGGAGCATAAAAAGATGGTGCCTAGTTTCGGATACTTTTGTGGAGTGCTATAAGCCAGTTGAGAGTGTCTTTTTATAAAATCCCTGAGAATTTTTTTTCCAGCCATACCACTACTCTAATCAAATGGATGCTTTACATTGTTGATCAAAGCTAGCCGGAATGCCATTGGTCTAATGTCTTTCTTTCTAAGTCCAAAATAGCGATCATCCATAGCCGTACAGTATGCAGTCAGTGTGGCTCCCAGCTTCTCACCAAGTGCGCACACTTTTCTGATTCCTGTAGTCAATAAACTGTCAATATGTTTCTGTTTGTGGTTTACATAATTCTCTAGTGTGGAGCGAGGTATGCCATACCATATGGAAGGTTTTATAAAGCCCATTTTCTTCTCCTTGACGGCTTTTACTGCTTCTCTCATTGCATCTTCTGATCACGTCCTTCTGCGCCCTGGTGCCATCTGATGAACAAAATGTATTTTAGATCGGTAAGATATTGTTCATATGCCCCATGGTATCCGAAATTAAGAATTCCGCCATATTGGATAAATAACAACTTAGATTAAACGAGATATAACTAATTTCAAATGTTAATGCACATAAGAAAACTATCATATACTAACATATTACAGACAGTAATTACGTGATTTAGGACCTTACCTTAAGCTCAAGAAATCGCTCTGAAATGTGGTCTTCAAATACTCTGATCGTGAACAAAACAACCTACGAATGCTACTTCACCGTGCGGCCGTACTATCTCTGCGCCTCACTGCTGCACGTACCTGAGTCGACGTCGGGACTCCTTCCTCGGTCTCCACGTCGTCGTCGGCTGCTTGCTTTACCCTTGGCTCTAGCTGCTTCTCCTGCATGGACTCTTTTTGGGTTCTCAGTGTTTTAAGGTTGAGACAACAAAACCAACGATAATCTCTGAACTGTTTTAATTTGTCCTTGCACTTGTGGAACCCGGGCACTCTTAAATAACTGTACTTTCGACGGACATTTTATAATGCATTTTACTGGACGCGACACTTCGTCTGACACACCAGACGAATGTATACAATACACTTGACTGCAAAGAGCAAAGAGCAACTAATGAGCAACAACTGAGGACTGAATGGGGGTTGCTACCCTCTTATATACACACAGCACAACGTCACAAGGAAAAACTAAGATGTTATTGACCTATGTAACGGTACAGTAAAATACCTAACATTCCTTCTATTGTCCGACATCCGCCCTTCATGGACTGTCGCCCGAGTGCAGTGTTTCTCACGTATATCTGCTCATGTTCGTTACAATATTTTACAACAAAGTCTATAATTTTACTTTAACTAACATAGCTAGTTACAGTTGTAAAATTTATATATAATTATTAAACATATTACATAATTAAATGAATAATTGATCCGAGGACCAAAGTTCCTGTTTCAACCGCAACTAACTGCATAATGGCTGCAGGTTCACTGAGTTCACCTGGTACTTCCTCCTACATGTTCACATGATTTTCGAGGGAGTGCATTAGCTCACGGAGCAGAAAATCTACCATCCGAAATTAGGCACCTATTCGAAATATGATGCCCTTACCCTATAGGGTAACCTTAGATCTCGTTAAAACATAAAATTTTGGTCCAATACAGTTTTTGTTTTTGTAAAGTGAATCATTTGTGAAACATACCTTATTTGTTTGAACTTTAATGTGCTATACTTGTCTCAAATGAGAAGTGGTTATTCGTTTTTGTGCTGGACGTGCAAAGTGAATAGAACTTCAAACCATCATATAGCGACTATTACTTAAGGTCTACTACATTTCCATATCCTTCTTGCACTAATAAGAAAATTATAAATAAGGTCATTTCTGCAAATGTTTATCTCGAATTGGATGAAGTGGAGGAATAGGCGAGGAGAACCTCCTGTGAGTGCAGCTCATCACATTTTTATTTAGTATTCTACCTTCTTAAGTGAGTTTGAGTTTATTTTATTTTCTAAATTGGGGCACATCCCTTCTAGATTAATTACAAAAATAAATAAAATGTTTTTACAAATCGATTGCAATAAGACTTAAAAGTCAATCAGAATATAATATTAAAAACAATAAAATTTATCGTCAGGAAACATTTATTAAAATGACAGTTTTTGTTGCTTTCTGTAATAAATATATGAGTATACAAAAGTGTATTTATCAGGCTGATATTAATTTCTGGTTTATCCGTGTGATTTGTTTGGCACGAAAGGATGTGCGCCTTTTGATAAACCTGTACGTATGCCTCACGGTGGTTATGTTGGCACACCAGGTGGCGCCAGATCGCTGTCTCACGCTTCAGCTATACAGTACAACACAAAGTCCGTGAGATTATAATTATTTTATTTATTATTATCGCAGGCCGGGTAGTGATCGTAGATGTACGTTTCTGCTTTTGCAGCGTACATCGAAGTCTGAATTCATTTCACTTGCTTATCGAGGTTTACTTAACTCGGATTACGTTCTGTCCCAAGTAGAGCTGGGTAATTTGAGATTCCATAATCTGTTTTTAATGTCATGATTTTCATTTGTTACTAATTCATAGCTAGGTTCACAACAGTGTAAAGCATTAAGGTAATAATGTGAATAGTAGAAGCTTTTCTCGTCCTCTACAGTAAACAAAGCTTAAATTACTGCTTGTAGATCCCACTCTACTTATAATCCCTAAAAAATTATACACTTTTGCCGGATTTCACCAACAGATGTTAAAATCGACGTCAACAAATTAAACGTAGCAATTGTCACAGCGCTAACACTAATGTTAAATTTCTTGCATTTCACCAACCTGTTTTCTGAAAATGTTAACCAACCTGTGTTAACGACAAGAAACTTGTAAATATCATAGCTATAGAAGGCTATGGATGAGTCGTATTATTTTCTGAACGTACTGCGATGCGCTTTTGTTTTCAATTTCGTCTGCACAAATGGCGGATGAACAAAATCATAAATAAAGCCGTGAGACAAATTTCTCATCGATGGAGAAAGAATTGTTAATAGAATTGGTGTCGAAGTATAAGGATGTCGTGGAAAATAAGAGGACGGATGCGGTGAATGTAAAAGAGAAAGATGTCACGTGGGAAAATATTGGAAACGAATTTAATTCAAATGCATGTGTCACTACTACAAGCACCAAACAACTTGTCAGTATTACGTAAATTTAAAACGAGGTGCGAAGGACAAGTGACATAAACGTTTCAAGACAGCATGTGGACTGTGTATTATCCACATAATTCAATGAATTATAAAGTTGCAAGGTTATTAATACTTGAAGTTTTGGCGAGATTGGCATATTCCTTTCGGTGCATGTTCTAACTCAGTATTACGTAAATTTAAAACGAGGCGCGAAGAAGTACAGGTGACTTGAACGTTTCAAGACGGGAGGTGGACAGTGTATTATCCACATAATTCAGTGAATTATAAAATCGCAAGCTTATTGATACTTGAAGAAAAGGCGAGATCGCCATATTCCTTTCGATGCATGTACTAACCTCTCTTGTACTTCCGCAGTAACCTTCATAGCAACATGTTTCGACAGTCTATACCTCTGTAGAAAACTTTCTTCTGATAGTTCCTCAAAATCATTTCTCCTCATAGGCCGTATCTACTCTATTACCAATGCCATTTTGACAGTCTTAAATATAGCAAATTGACATCAACAACTGAGTTCATGTTCACCATCTTGACTATTTACATTTGTTAAGAGTTTAACAACAGAAATTGAGCTTGTTAGTTGAACATGAGATTTAAGACGAGTGTTACGCTTAACACTTGTTGGTAAAATGCAATTTTTGTTATAACTATTGCTAAACTCGTGTTAAGTCTTAACATCTGTTGGTGAATCGGGTATTTATCTTTAAAACAATTAGGAGAAAAGTTATCCGAAAAAAACCATTTACCAATTAAATTTATTTAGTGAATCCACTTAGATAAAGGCATTTATCTTTAAAACAATGTAATTCTCTTTAATTATAATTCTGGAATAAACTGGTAAGTTTAAACGTTTGAATATTCCATAATGCTTATTAATGATTAAATAAATGGAATAGTTTCACTTGTACATATTAAGAAGCCATTTAGTGTATAGGACTAAATTTTCTGAAAATTTATAAAACTCTTATGATAGCAAGTTTAACCTGGAGCACTTTTCTAAAGTACATTCTCAAAGGCTTATCTTTAATAAAATAAAATGTACCTACATTTTCAAAATAAACGCGGCACTCTACAATTATTTGCTGTTGGAAGTTTCTCCTCCCGAGTTTCTGTGATACAATCAAGCGGGAGTTTGTCTTCCTCTACCTTGCTTTTATGGTAACAGTCTCAAAGTTCACGGAAATTAATTAGAAATGGCGTAGTGGACAGAAAATAATCGAAATAACAAACGGGCATTCCAAAGCAAGAGTAAGATAAGCACGCCCAATAATTCAAACAAAAGCTGTGGGCGCCGTGAACAGAGAGGGAGAGAGAGAGAGAGAGAGAGAGAGAGAGAGAGAGAGAGAGAGAGAGAGAGAGAGAGAGAGAGAGAGAGAGAGAGAGAGAGAGAGAGAGAGAGAGAGAGAGAGAGAGAGAGAGAGAGAGAGAGAACGACGCTATAAATAATGGGGCCTGCCCCTCCACTTGCGCCATATTAAGAGGGAAGGCAGGGGTTTCGCCCCTATTTTGTCTTCCCCATTTCCGCAAGCCAGCAGGCCAAACTTGAGTGCTACGCGGAAAATCACCTCATTAATACAGTTTGCATTTCCGAATATTTTACCTTCATTATCTTTCTAATATTATTAATGACGTGCAAGGTTTTTGTTAAAGAGCTATGTAATTATTGCATACTCTTTTAAGAGTAAAATACGATGCATTGGGATCAACTAATTTTTCTAACCACCAAGAGGTTATGCTAGTTCAATAAATTGTTACACAAATTATTTCTGGAGTATTGAGTCTGTTGAATGTGAATATACGTATATATACCCAAGTTACCGTACGTTTTGACCACTTAAATGTTATGCCTCTTCCTTGATGTAAACACATGACGTCATTAACAATTATGTGTTTCAAATGGGAAGATGTTTGTCCTTGAGCGCGACTTGGTGAGCAACCAATCGGAGTCCTGCGATGTTGTCGTATTGCATTCCCGCTAAGTGGTGTGTAACGAGCGCCAACCAAATCAATCTGTATGAAATATTATTCGCGGTAAGACAAAAATTCAGATTTGGCCAAAACTGATTCATGTGGAAAGTAGAGAGTAATGTATTTAACATAACCATGAAAACCCCATATTTTTAGCTGAAATAGCTTTTATAACACAATATATATTACCTGTATTATAACAATAAATCACGACGTAAGCACTGTATGAATATCATTATTGGTTGGCATGTATGCGTGTACGTATATTTGTAATTACTCAGAACTGAAACGTAAATGTTTGACATGACGTGATAAAAGAATTACTTTGAATAAGCCAATTCGAGCTAGAGGAAACAATAAATTTCCTGCTGCCCTAGCAGAACGTATCTGGTCACATTATATCTTTGTTTATGAATGATTCGCAATCTCTATTTACTCTAGAGAGCTCAGAGTGGTTGGTGTGTATGTACATATACTTTTAATTACTCAGAACTGAAATTTAAACTTCTGACATGACGTGATAAAAGGATTACTGTGAATAAGTCAAGATGTTAAATTCGAGAAAGAGCAAACACTTCATTTCCTGTTAGCCTGTGGAATGCTGTATGCTTATGTTTATGAATGAATGCTCTATAAGAAGTGTTTATTACTCTGGAGATTTCAGATCAATATCATTCAGTTGCTCTTTACACAACAGTAGAGTAAGAGTTAAATAGTGCAATGGCTTCTTGCAGTGAAATTAGTGGCGAGTCAAAAAGTCAGGTATTGCGAAGTCAGGCACGAAGTGTTATTTTTAACGTGTTCTTCAAAAAGTTTTCGGAAACGGAAACTAAAAATGAGGTATTGTAAAGAGTACTTCCGTTTAAAAACACGGAAAAAGTGTATCGGCTGGATCAACTTTCAATTGAAATGGGACACGAGGTAATACACCTTACACCTTACCACTGCCAATATAATCCAATTAAGTTGGTGTGGGCTCAATTAAAATGGGGGATTGCAAACGGAAATAATACTTTTAAACTGACGGACGTTAAACAACTTGTTCACGAAGAAATTGGCAAGATAACACAACAGGCCTGGGAAAACTGCGTGAGGCATGCAGATTTTAAGAAAGAAATAGCACGTGACGAAATTTCGGAACCTATAATTATAAATTTGCAAGGCCCAGACTTTGAAGACAGTGATAATGATAAATTGTCTCTTAACGGAAGTGACTGACAGCGATATGGATGAGCCACTGGCAGTTTCAGTGGAATAGAAAAATAAGTAGTTCATAAACTATAATAATAATTATTTTGTTGTAATTTTACGTTAAGTCATATCGGACGATGAATGGAATGGGTGAAATGATGCTTAAATGAGCCCGGGGTCCATAGAGCTTAGAGTTACCGACATTCGTCTTTCACGATAAGGGAAAACCCAGGAAAAACTTATCCATGTAACTCACCCTGATCCGAACTCAGGACCTCTTGAGCGTGAGGCAGGCATGCTACCACCGCGCTACCAAGGTGGGCAACTATAATTATGGTTATAGTATTTTAAAATATACATAATTTGCGAAAATGCTTTTTACAATTTTGATTTTGGCAACTGCATCATTGTAAAAGTTTGTAAAATATAATTTGCTTACACTTACGCCGTTGTATGAGTGTGCGAGAGAGAGGGAAATATAAAAGGAGTGGGGTAACAAGCTGGCAACGCTGAGTGTGATACGGCATCTGATTAGCTGGATTCCAGAACTCTTCCCATTTGGAACACATAATAGCTATGTGATATACGGAAAAAGCAAAGCACACTGTGACATAGCACCTTGAGTTCAGTGGGATCTCAAGAAATATGTTAATCATAGTTCGAAGCTTTCGATTAATATGAAATAATAAATAATATGAATTGTAAAACTAAAAGGTCATTCTGGAAGTAATGAATAAGATTAATCATCTTATTGATAGTTTTATGGAGATGAATAATTGGAATTATAACTTTCCGTATGTTAAAATTAATGTACAGTGCATAAGTAAGGCTTACATTTTGTCGGAGAACTGAGATCATTGGCGAAATTACGTATTAAAGAAAAATAATCACTATAAGTTATGTAGCTAAGGTAATTAGGGCCCCAATGAACTCAAAATTTCGATAACTATATTCACAAGTCAGATTTACGTTACCAAGTCACGAAGACAACATTATGAAAACTGGAAAAAGATTCTGAGAATTTAGCAAGTCACTGAGTGGAAAATTTTACTTCATAGACAAATGGGAAGCTTTGAATTTAGCCTGATAATAAGAAGCAATTGTAGGGATTAAGTTGATAAAATTCGTGCATTTTCCGCCATGTTTTAGAGTCTTAATGAAATGTGAGTAAAAGTCAACAGTTCATAGCGCCTAAAGACCATGCTTGATTACACCTATACATACTTAGCGGTTGTTGCTGAAAAAAACTTTCGATAGTACTTCTGCAACTCACGAAAATTTGTCTTATTATTGTATCATATCAATTAGCTTAACTTTAATTTATCAAACATCTTAACTGGTATTGCTCTTCCTCAGACCCAGATGTCGAAGACAGCATCAAAAGGTTGTTACCTTCGATTAGGTCGCGCGTTGTTCGCCTCTCTTCTTCATGAAAACGATAATAAGGAATACAGCATGTTTTGTTTAAATCAAGTCCGCCTCTGAGGCTGGATCGACTAAACTAGAACCGTGCTTGACTGTTTGGCGTCTTCTATTGTGGGATGGATCTCTGATACGCTTTTATTGCAAGTGTTTCCAGTGGCTACTAAAACATGAATGCACTGGCAGTTCCAGCATTACTTTCCCGAAATTGTGTGTTCATCATTTCATCATCTTCACTCCATGGATTATCTATAGACACATTGTTTGCTCCGTTTTTTACAGTCTCTCCAGCTGTGGTCTGCCTACATATCTTCTCCCAGCTGGATTATAATTTAGTGCTATTTTCGGAAGTCCATCTTAGTCCGTCCTTTCTACATGTGCATAACAGCCGTTTATTTCAGTAGTGTTTTATTTCTCACAATGTTTTCCCCCACAAATGATAAATTTTGAGATACAGAAAATTGTACATCTAATTTCCTCTCACACATACATGAACTTAATCCACCACCCCTTTCTGACCAATGATTACCACCTTCAAACAGAATATCTATTGAATTTCCCAAAGCGATTAATTTTCCATTCTTTTGTTATATGCTTATGTACAAAACAAAATTACAGAGATCTTCCCATGTATTTCACTTTCACCTAATATATCAAAGGTCATTCATAACCTAGGCTTCTTATTAAAGACATAACTTTATTCGTGTTACATAGTATTTTATTTCACATTGCGTGTGAATATTCATACACTCAACAGGTTTTAATATTCATAGCACACTTCTCTTTCAATCGACTACTGGACTGATAGCAGTGTCGCAATATTATTGGAAAACAATGATTAATTTAAAGTGTGGAAAATGTGTTATAAAACACGATTTTCTGCTAATTTTTAAACTGCAAAGTAATGATCAGCACCTTATTTCTCATTTTTCGACATAGTATACTTTGCCTAATTGTATAATATTGTTTAGTACCAAGATTTGCATAGGCTGCCAACTATAAGCTGGTCATGAATGTGGACTATCCTTTTGCCACTTCAGCACCCACTAGGGTCTAGACTAAAAGCCTAGAATGCAATGATTCCGGGTCTGTGTACAAGTAGCATGTTTTCATAAACTTACAATCTTGCAGACGCTTTGCTTGGTTTATAACACTGTTTATGAAGTAGATATTATCCGGAACATTTAGGGAGATACTTGTGGAGGCACTGTTATCTGTTTACACCGCACGGTGGCCATCAGAGGGGACGAGAGTTTACAGCATGTCACAAAAATGCGTACTTATTGAATGCAGAAAATGTGCTGAGTTAAGGAGCAACGTTTAACGTTTAACGGCGGAGGTTCTTCTCCCATTAGTCCTGGACCCATAGGATCAAGGACCCGGGCCTCCTTCTACTCGGGAGCGATGGGAAACTCCGGGGGTCTTTCCATGAGGCAATACCTTGAGTCTAAAAAGCTCCCCCCCCCCCATCGACAACAACGTCAAGACGGGTGGAAGTGGATACGTCACTTACGCGCGTCAACCCCGCAGGGAAGACTACTGAAAACCTCGGTGGGGCCGCCTGGTGATCTAGCATACCTTCTCAAGTCTGTTTAGTTAACTCATATGCACGTCGGCCGCTGCCTTTGACGAACCCCTATAATCGTTATACAACACTGACCCTCCTTCTTCTAGACCTTTCTGCAAGGTTGCCACCTTTCTCGACACGTTCATGGGTATCGTACGAGGTTTCGTCTAAATAAATTATCTGATGTCCATTACTGTGAAACTTCCTTAGTTTTGATATATATATATACAAGCTACAATTCTACTGGATTCCATAATAACCCTTAACTTATTCAAACTGCTGTATTTGAAACCCAGCTCATTTAGGAGGCCGCGCAAAGTGCAGTGCCCATAAGGAAAATCACAAATTTCTTGCAAATGTGCGACCAATTCATCTAAGTTGGGCGCTCTTCCTTTTGATTAGAATCTATAAATTTCTCGACGAATTAAATCGTATGTGAAATTATCTACTTTAGAGAAACGTTTCTTTTTGTTTTCACACTTGATCGGCGTCTTTGCTATTCCCTTCGTCACAATATTTGTTACTATATTTCTGTGAATACCCAGAATTTATCATCAGGTGTCATTGAATAACCCCTTACCAAGATTATTTTTCAGCAAATATTTATATGTGTTCAAAACAAGCGCTTGAATTTGCTTAGAAACAGTTCCCGGTATAACTTTGTCATCACTTTATTTTCACTTGTCTGAAGGTAATCTATTATCACTGCATTTCCCTCCCACGGTCTCCACATCGTAACACACAACGAATTTCTGCACGTAATGAAACAGATAAACTGGAAGTTGGAACTTCGGCAACTGAGACTTCACGTGGAGTAAACATGCGACTCTCACTTCGAGAAAATCAGGGTTGCTATTGGTCCTCAACGACAGTGTTCCATTTCTGAAGTATAGAGATAGATTTATGACGGTCATTAGTGGGCGGGAGGGTAGTTTCCTTTGAGGGGCAAACTGCACACGCGTTCACTAGACAGACTCTACTAGCTCTGCAGGCTAGTACCCAGGACTTATTAGGCAACCCTCTACCCCCTCCGGGTGGCCGTAACCTGGCCAGAGGTTTGCAATTCCCCGTGGGTGTCGGGAACACACAGCCCCCTCGAGTCCAACCCAATCCGAAGAACTCCCTATCAGGGAGGAGCTCGAATGTTCGGCCCGAGGTTCCTCTAGTAACGTCAGAGGTACCACGAGTGCTAAGAGCCCGCAGCGCCCGCACCACGGCAGCTGAAGCGGACGGAAGGAGCAGATCAAAATTGACTTATTTAATTCTGATGTAAAGATTCCGATTCCTGCATATCCGTTTCACTTCATGTATCTCTAGTCCATCTGTGGCGATATTATCTAAAGGATGGATATCAACTGTTGTCTGAAGAACTGCCCTTGTCATCTCTGGAATCCCTAAAACCGACTAGTATTGCTCTGTCTTCCTCTTCACCACTGCTATCCAAATGCACCTTGATTACTATTCTTTGTCTCTCTTTTACCCGCCTCGGCAGCGTAGATGGTAGCATGTCTGCCTCACGTTTAAGAGGTCCCGAGTTTGAGTCTTGGTCAGGGTGAGTTACCTGGATAAGGTTTCTTCCGGGGTTTTCCCTTATCCTTCAAGACAAACGTCCGGTAAACTCTAAGCTCCATGGAACTTGGACTCATTTGAGCATCATTTCACCCAATTCATTCACCGCCCGATATAACTTAACGTTGCAGGACGTAAATTACAAAGAAAAAAAATCTCTTTCTTCTTCCATGAAAGCATCTCGAATATACTTATTCTATCAGCGCATTTTACCAATCCTCAGTGTTGTCGTTTAAACACTGGTTAGTTCTATAAATTCGTTTAAAGTCATAGAACACACATTTTTCTGATATTTTTCACTTCATGATATTCCACATCAGTTCATTGGAGTTAAAATCACACTAACAAGATAACAATCCATATTCTGGGTTCCACTAAGATGGGCCGCGCATTCTTACATTGTTTAAACTAAACCCCATTTAGTTTAAATGGGATTTACTCTCATGTTTCAGACCATCGCCGTAATTAATTTACTCAGTTACTGCATAAAATAACATCTTCACTGTTGGAATTTCTTTATGCACTTCATAATATTCTAAAAAGTTCTGCGAACGACGCACTTAAGGAAATCATCCATTTTAAAACTTATTTTTCCGATTATGCTGTTTTTCTGGAGTAATAACTTGTGTGCCTAAAACACTAGCTTTTACAAATTATTTAAAGATCCTTTTTATTTTGGCTTCATTTTTTCAGGGCTGCTATCGCCATTCTAGCCACTGCTCTTTACATAGGAAGAATGAGACCGTTTTGCTTTTCCTCCGTGCAGTACTGTAAAACATTCGGAGTGATTCGAAATGATCCTTCTGCTTTGGAATTTTACAACCCTGCGAAGTGACCTGTTTTGGAGTTTCCATGTTTCAAAATTATTATTGAAGACACTTACTTTGTGATACGACATTACACTGAACTGCGGTACTCATGCATCACACCACAGTTAACAACTAGATTAATAACTTAATTGGCAGCCTATAGCCAGCTATCACAACATGTTAGTTATTACTACAAGCAAGTGAATGAGTAACTTTGCATTTGGTATATTATTCTCGGCAATACTCAAATGTAGATCTCTTCGGCACGAGTCTTTTCGTTGATCCCACTCTAACCGACTCCTATTGCAATTGTTAGTTACTTACAAAATTCTGTATACATAGCGTTTGATCCACTTCCAGTTTTATTAAATTACCATACATTTCTGATTTTTACGTGGTAAATAAAATATATGTTTTGAATTTTATGAGAATAACTTCTGAAGTCGTCTTCATTTTGAATGACTTTTACACAGCTCTTAAATCCTAAGAAATATGCAAAATCTTAAAATATGAAATGTTTATAATTATGTATCTGATTAAATTACACAATTTGTAACAGATATGCACATTTACTTGTTTTTGGTTTGAATTTCTTAATATCCGTGCTTTTCACAAATGGGAAGTTGTTATTGGCTTTCGTTTTTACATCCAAAGAGAGTGTAGTTCCAATCCATACACAGAGACCAATGTTTAAAAGCTTTGACTATTTCTTAAGCCTGCTGTGTTTCCCTATTCTTATTGTATCCACCAGGTAACACGTAATAAAGCAATTTCTTCAAACTTTGTCTCGGTTAAGATGAAATGGAATACTAAGCGTTTGTAAAAATAGTTCCTACCAGAGTGAGCAAAGAAAATTATAGGAACTCAAAACATGCAGTTTTAGAAAAAGGTGTGTCTGTATCTTTGTGCATATGCGTGTGTAAAAAGCATAACCAATTCAAATGGTTAAATACCATACGTGATAGTTCAGTTCGCATCTGAAAATCTTCCCACACCCAACTACTCTTTATATGAAACGTTATTTTTTCCAGCTTTGCTCTAAAATTTTGATTCAAATTTTATATATTTAAAACATTTCTATAACAAAAAATGAGATCTTGAATATTTTGAGAATAGTCTCTGAAGTGCTCTAGTACTCCTTGCTTTAAATGACTTTTGTTTTCTGCATAAATTGAGATGACCCCAAATGTATATCTCATCAAAGCACACAATCCATATCAAATACATTTTTGTTTAGTTTCCCATTTCATTTATTGTTTTGAATTTTTAAATACACTTTTATAAAATAGGGAGTGACCACTCGTTTTTTTCTTTCTCTCTCTCTCTCTCTCTCTCTCTCTCTCTCTCTCTCTCTCTCTCTCTCTCTCTCTCTCTCTCTCTCTCTCTCTCTCTCTCCTCTCTTTCTCTCTCTACCCCCCTCTCTCTCTCATGATTATGTAAAGAGCATAGAAAACCATAACATAGCGACACGCTGTTTAAAAATTGTCTATAGCTTTACCTGCTGTATGGTGCAACGAAATGCGTGAACGTGAACTGAAAGTTTATGTAGATTAACAAGAGGTAGACAGAATAATAATAAGCTTTCGTAAGGATCGTTTGGTGAGCAGAAGAGAAAGACATGTGAATGTAATACATATATTTGCTCCAGTGTGCTTTGTTTCGCAGATACTTTAACTTAACTGTCCTTTCGAATCAAACAGCGTTGTCAATAGAAGTTACACTAATCTGCTAGATTTCCTATAAGCAATGGAAAATGATAAATCCAAGTTATTATACGAGGGCTGTTCAATAAAGAATGATCATAAGTGTTTACTGTCATAATTTTTCGCACTAAAATGCAATATTATTATATTCTGTTAGCTTAATGTGAACCAAACATGCCGTAGTAGTTTCATTGCTGGTACTCCTGGTTGCCGCCTGTGAGAAGCAGGCAAGTTCAGATATGTTCAGTATCGCCTACCGCTGCAATGGAGGCAACACGCGAGAATCAACATGCAGCTTTGAAATTCTGCTATCCACTAAACAAATCTTCAGTTGAGGTGTATACAACGTTACAGGAGGCCTATGGAGTGTTTGTTCTTCCCTACAGCACAGCTCGAAGGTAGTTTAAAATGTTTAAAGCATGGGAGACAATCAATTTCAAAGGAAGGTGGATCCGGTGCTCCAGTTACTGCTCTTACGGGAAAAAAAGTCAACACTGCTGCTGCCATGTGAGATAGGACCGACGAATTACCTCAAGATCACTTTCTGAAATACTGAACATTTCACTGGGTGTCAACCACACATTGGTGACAGAAACATTACACATGAGACGTGTTTGTGCACGATGGGTTCCAAGACTGTTGATTCCCCAACAAAAGGACATTCGCATGCAGGTCTGCATGCAGCTAAAGTTGATGTTAGAGGAAGATCCGGAGTTTCTTTCAAACGTAGTCACTGCTGATGATATCATTTTGATCTTGAGAGATAACAGCAACGCCCAGTGTGGAAATCTCCTTCATCACCAACCCCCCAAAAAGCAAAAGTGGTTGCTTCTGCTGGGGAAGTTATGGTCATCTCATTCTTTGATATCCATGGAATGGTTTATCAGTATGTTGTACCTGCACACACATCAGTAACTGGACAATACTACAGGGAGTCCTGGAAACATTGCAAGTCCATATCAGGCGCAAAAGACCACATTTCCGTGAAGCAGGCTGGATGCTCCACCACGATAATGCGCGGCCGTATATTGCCAATGTTATTGCTGAATATCTTGCAAAAATCAACATGAAGTGCATCCCTCACTCTCCCTATAGTCCGGATTTAGCCCCATGTGGCTTTTTTCTATTGCCTAACTTGAAGAAACGCCTTCGTGGGAGGCATTATCCATCATCAGAAGCAGTGCTGAAGGCCGTGGAGGCGATTTTAGAGGATCTCTCAAAAATTGTTTTCATCATGTCTTTGAAGACTGGCAGAAACGCTGGGACAAGTGCATCGCATTTAGGGGAGACTATTTTGAGAATGATCATCAAAATTATGAGGATGAGTAAAGGTACGTTGTCAAAAAAAAAAAAAAATAAAATAAATAAATAAATAAATAAATAAATAAATAAATAAATAAATAAATAAATAAATAAATAAATAGATAGATAGATAGATAGATAGATAGATAGATAGATAGATAGATAGATAGATAGATAGATAGATAGATAGATAGATAGATAGATAGATAGATAGATAGATAGATAGATAGATAGATAGATAGATAGATAGATAGATAGATAGATAGATAGATAGATAGATAGATAGATAGATAGATAGATAGATAGATAGATAGATAGATAGATAGATAGATAGATAGATAGATAGATAGATAGATAGATAGATAGATAGATAGATAGATAGATAGATAGATAGATAGATAGATAGATAGATAGATAGATAGATAGATAGATAGATAGATAGATAGATAGATAGATAGATAGATAGATAGATAGATAGATAGATAGATAGATAGATAGATAGATAGATAGATAGATAGATAGATAGATAGATAGATAGATAGATAGATAGATAGATAGATAGATAGATAGATAGATAGATAGATAGATAGATAGATAGATAGATAGATAGATAGATAGATAGATAGATAGATAGATAGATAGATAGATAGATAGATAGATAGATAGATAGATAGATAGATAGATAGATAGATAGATAGATAGATAGATAGATAGATAGATAGATAGATAGATAGATAGATAGATAGATAGATAGATAGATAGATAGATAGATAGATAGATAGATAGATAGATAGATAGATAGATAGATAGATAGATAGATAGATAGATAGATAGATAGATAGATAGATAGATAGATAGATAGATAGATAGATAGATAGATAGATAGATAGATAGATAGATAGATAGATAGATAGATAGATAGATAGATAGATAGATAGATAGATAGATAGATAGATAGATAGATAGATAGATAGATAGATAGATAGATAGATAGATAGATAGATAGATAGATAGATAGATAGATAGATAGATAGATAGATAGATAGATAGATAGATAGATAGATAGATAGATAGATAGATAGATAGATAGATAGATAGATAGATAGATAGATAGATAGATAGATAGATAGATAGATAGATAGATAGATAGATAGATAGATAGATAGATAGATAGATAGATAGATAGATAGATAGATAGATAGATAGATAGATAGATAGATAGATAGATAGATAGATAGATAGATAGATAGATAGATAGATAGATAGATAGATAGATAGATAGATAGATAGATAGATAGATAGATAGATAGATAGATAGATAGATAGATAGATAGATAGATAGATAGATAGATAGATAGATAGATAGATAGATAGATAGATAGATAGATAGATAGATAGATAGATAGATAGATAGATAGATAGATAGATAGATAGATAGATAGATAGATAGATAGATAGATAGATAGATAGATAGATAGATAGATAGATAGATAGATAGATAGATAGATAGATAGATAGATAGATAGATAGATAGATAGATAGATAGATAGATAGATAGATAGATAGATAGATAGATAGATAGATAGATAGATAGATAGATAGATAGATAGATAGATAGATAGATAGATAGATAGATAGATAGATAGATAGATAGATAGATAGATAGATAGATAGATAGATAGATAGATAGATAGATAGATAGATAGATAGATAGATAGATAGATAGATAGATAGATAGATAGATAGATAGATAGATAGATAGATAGATAGATAGATAGATAGATAGATAGATAGATAGATAGATAGATAGATAGATAGATAGATAGATAGATAGATAGATAGATAGATAGATAGATAGATAGATAGATAGATAGATAGATAGATAGATAGATAGATAGATAGATAGATAGATAGATAGATAGATAGATAGATAGATAGATAGATAGATAGATAGATAGATAGATAGATAGATAGATAGATAGATAGATAGATAGATAGATAGATAGATAGATAGATAGATAGATAGATAGATAGATAGATAGATAGATAGATAGATAGATAGATAGATAGATAGATAGATAGATAGATAGATAGATAGATAGATAGATAGATAGATAGATAGATAGATAGATAGATAGATAGATAGATAGATAGATAGATAGATAGATAGATAGATAGATAGATAGATAGATAGATAGATAGATAAATAAATAAATAAATAAATAAATAAATAAATAAATAAATAAATAAATAAATAAATAAATAAATAAATAAATAAATAAATAAATGTGTACAATCTTTATTGAACAGCCCTCGTACAAACTAAAATAACGTTAATAATTGGATGAAAACACTTACCTGGTAACAGTAGTTTGCAACTGCAGAGGAGCCCTTAAAGTTTTAATTCTTCGTATCTCTTGCACGTACCTAAAACGAGAGAGAAATATATGAATATAAAACAAATATTGTAATTCAATTTATATTGTGTCCCTATAAAGTTGGAAAGTAAATATTTCAAACATAAAACCTTAAGTTTCCCAGTCCGATTATAATTTGATAATAAATATCTGATAACAAGTGTAGTAATCTCTACATGCGCAGAGCAAAATGAGGTTTAGGTGAAGGTGACGTGGTGGTCTAGTAATGTGTAAAAGAATAGTAATAAGGAAAACATGCTGAGCCGTTAATATTCTTAACTGAAATTTTGTTAAGTACGATTTATCTTGCAATCATGGCCACACTTGCTACTGAGAGTACTTACCATTTGTTGGTAATCACGTTGATTGTATAGCTGTAAATGGATGAAATATAAAAACTGTGAATATTTTAGACGTTTTTGTTATAGTTTATACTTATTATCTTATACTTTTAGTTATATTTATAGCTTCTAACTTCATGCTACACAATTTTAACATTTAAAAAATTTTAGAACCATGAATGACTTAAAATACTGGGCAACAAAAAATAATTTTTGTATATTTCGAGCACTTCATGAGGCAATTCCTACTAATTTTGGGTTGAGAAACACAAATATGACAATGAAAGATTGTCATTAGCTCTAGTTTCTATGTTATACATAAGGTCGAAATATTACATATTAACGGATTGAGAGAAAAGGATACATTTTAATAGCATACATGTTAACAACAATGAAAGTGCATTTGATTCTTTTAACTGGTAATTACATGCTAAGAGTTCTAAATTGCTGGAAAAATACTTCGCAGATAGTCGTATCTGAAGAGAATCATGTGGTGGCCTATTGACTTCGTCTCTTTTAGCTTGCCTCTTACATTGGAGTTCCGCAGAATTCCTATACAAAGACCAACAGTAAACCACAAGTATTTACTTCATTCCAATGGCCCTGATATCTTTGTTCCATAACAGAAATGTCCTGATGGAATCTCTCCCCATGTTCATCACTAACAGCTCCATAACTAGGAGGGAAAAAGTCTAGGTGGGAGTGGAAAAAATGGATCTTAAGGGACATGCTGCATCCAAGGTTACGGTATTTTTGCAGGAGCACTGCTACCAAATGCTTGTAGTTGTCATCTCGTTTGTTGCCCAAAAATCCATGAACAACACCCTTGAAGGATACCCAAGCTTCCTTTTCTTTCCCCTCCAAAATTTGATCAAATGCAGGACCCTCTATGAGTTCTCTTATTTGTGCTCCAACAAAAATGCCTTTCTTAACTTTTGCATCATTTAATTTCCATAATTTCTCTCTGATTATATTTTGTTATTTGACAGGTGTGCCAATTTGAAATGTCACTTTATCTTCAAAACAAGAGCTAATCTATCAATTTTATGGTGATTTTTGAATTCAGCAGATGGAAATACACGTAAATTCACTATTTTTAAGCCCGGAACATTTTCATTGTTGCCCAGTGATTAATCTTTCACCACTGAGTGTATTACAGTTTACAACTTATTAGCTTCAGATTTTCAGGAGAGCTTCAAGAACTATGGGTTTAAAATTGTTTTCCACTAACTAAAAATATGAAAAATGCACGAGAAACACTTTTTAATTGCACAAAAGCAAACCATTTTTAGAAATTGTGTTTTTTTATTTGTGTATTTATATCTTTCAAACAGAAAGCAAACAGCAAGGTAAGTAAAATTTAAAATTTGGGCTAAAAAACAAATTACTTTCCATAACTTGTGCTGATGAAAAACTCAATATCATGTGAAGACCTTCTTTCTAATTAACGTTTACAAATGGCTGCCCATCAATTACATTATAGTTGTATACTAATACGATACGATAAAACATAGGGCCCAGCCCGCCTCGGTAGCGTAGATGGTATTATGTCTGCCTCACGTTTAAGGGGTCCCGAGTTCGAATCTCGGTCAGGGTGAGTTACCTGGATAAGGTTTCTTCCGGGGTTTTCCCTTATCCTTCAAGACGAATGTCGGGTAACTCTAAGCTCCATGGACCCTGGACTCATTTGAGCACCATTTCACCCAATTCATTCACCGTCCGATATAACTTAACGTTGGGCGGACGTAAATTACAAAAAAAAAAAAAAAAAAAAAAAAAAACCATAGGGCCCAAAGGATACTTCATATTACAGTATCACAAATTAATAAATTATGAATAGAAGTAAATGTTAACAGAGGTTTGACATCGATTATACATTTTTGTATGCACTATATTTTATGTTTTGAATATAAGCTAAAAGGATAAAAGTAATAAAAAGAAACTGGACTTCAATCTTCACAGACTAATTTTCTTAATAATTACTTGAAACGACTCATACAAATACAAGGTAACTACAAAGGATAAGGTCGTTACACGAAAATATAAGTTTACCGCTTCTCGTATCATACCGGGTGTGACAAAAAAAAAAAAAAAAAAAAAAAAAAAAAAAAAAAAAATCATCTGCACTTTGTACTTCCATTTACATCCAAAAGTTTTCTTTTTTTTTAATTCAGATCCTCGAAATGCGCATTTCAATTTTAGAAACTAAAATAACAATTGTAAGCATATATAAACCTACACATCACAAAATATCAGAACAGATCTTCTATTGAAAACAGCAGGCGTAAATTCAAGGCTGTCACAAAAAAAAAAAAAAAAAAAAAAAAAAGACATCAACATATAAGTAACGCAAAATTTCGGATATGTTATTTCTTCTTGAGACAAGTAGCAATGTGTAATATAGAAAATGGGGGCGCCGGGGTAGCGCGGTGGTTTCGTTCGCGGCTCCCGTTCTAAGGGTCCCGAGTTCGATTCCCGGCTCTGGGGTTGGCGATTTTAAGTCGGCCCTATCCACGCCTTCACCTCTGTCTAGCACACGTGAAGTATCCCCTATGCCCAACGTGGTTCGGAGTCCACGGTAAAAACTGTAGGTCCTCTCACCTCACCGCCATCCTCACTATCACCCTATCATCGGAGGTAATGGACACCGCCCTCTGGGTGCCTCCACCTGAGAAATGGGTCCGGTCATCACTTGGTGGGGTGAGGTTACCCCGAAGGCCAAGGTTGCCATGTGGGGAGTGTTAGTAACTAACATATAGAAAATGGAGGTGAAATCACGGAGCACAGGGTTTCGTCTGTAACCAGCCAAAGCTCACGATAATGAAACAAAATAAATATAAAGAAGTAACAAAACTTGCCATATGATTATACTCCCTGAACTAAACAACAAATAGCTGCTCTACTTTTAGATTCTATACCTCTTTTAATATTGTTAGGCATATTTTTTATAAAAATGGAGAAACCTTCTGAGGTAAACTTATTTCCGATGTAGAATTCCCAAACCTAATTGAAGTGATTTGGTTTCGCCTCTGTATACGGATATAGGTTTATTCATGGACGGTAACATCTCTCGCTCGGCAATCTATTGTCACTACCGTCCTTCAGAAATTCAGGAGGCTACAGTTTGAGGAGAGACAGAACACAATGAGGCGCGGACTTCGGTTTGGTTTTAGGCTCAAAATCCCATCCCACTGCTGGGGCTAGATAGAGAAATGATCAACGACCACTCGACAAAATAGCCCTCTAGTGTCAAGAAAGCGTACTGTTTTCCTAAGCTTCTGCGCCATTTGTCCAGCACCACTATATGCCGTGAAACCTAGAAGTACACCCGAAAGATGAGAAGAAAACGGAATGAAAGGGAAATTTTGGAAAGAAAGTCATGGAAGGCAGAAACCACCTTGGCATCCCAACTATGGAAAGTTATACTGAAAATGTAATGTTAGACTAGGCAGACGGCGGGAATCGAACCTGTGATCTTCCGAATGCGACACAAAAAAACTCACTCAGTCACTTGATATAATTTGTTTCACGATTTATTTATATATTTTTTGTATCCAGTATAGAACCATACTATTCGATAAAAGTCTGCAAAATCAACCTTTAACTTAAAACTTAATATTTCCTCCACTTGAATATGTAGAAATTTTCAAAGATGTCAGTCAGTTTATATTTTTCCATATCCTTTTCTCTATTTTAAGGGGCTTCTATTGGGTTCAAACTAAATATAAAATAACGTATTTAAAATATATTACCTATTATTCTATTTTCTGAAATATCATAGAACAAAAATTTATAAGGCAATTGTTTGCTGCAAGCTTTTGTATTTATAAAAGTTCATAAGGTATGAATATGGATATAGTTTTATGTATGCAAACCGATTACCACGGAAAACGACTTCATATATAAAAAAGCTGCAAAAGCATAACAAATTTCGCAGAAGGGCAACAAAGTTTAGCTCTGGATTTTGCAAAAGTCTCTGTGATAATATGTTAACATTTTCATGTAGTTTCCGCTCTGTTTAATCTCAGTGTTTACTCAAGAATTATCGCGAGCCAAAGAAATATAAAAACGGTTTTTGTGGTTTGTTCGCTGCTTGCAAGGGTTTCATAGCCGCAAGCTGCGTCCTTTATAAAAGGATACGTGGGCTGGCTTTTTTAAGATCAATAAAGTCAGTACTAGTGTGTAGGCAGAATGTTTGAAGTTCAGACGATCCTGTGGTGCTAACAGATGTAAAGGGACGCGGGGGCGGCCCTCGGTACAAGCTGTTGGTATTATCGCCGCCTCTCTTCACCTTTTATCATTATTTGATTGGCAAGTTCGTCCAGCATATCATAGCGAATCTACGAGTAAAAGTTTTCTGTTCGACAGGTGCATTACAGCAATCTCTCCTGTTTTAGCTTTGCATATAAATTATTTAACATTGTTGTCTATCTTATTGTATGTTTATTCCTTTATCCAACACTTACTTGTAAAGTTGTACTATAATAATTGAAATTAACCTACCTAAGTTAACATTTTACTGTTAAGGATTTTTAAAATTTTAATTTAGCCACTGTATGAGTAAAATACCATCACTAGGGCTAAATTTCAAGTATAATATACATTTATTGTAGTGTTAACATATAGTGATTAAATATAAATTGTAACTACAGCTACAACTTCTATTCAGTCAGTAAATAACAAATATTTCCTATATGTTCACTTTGTAATGGCAACACATTCGTGAATGTAGCTCTCTGAAATAAAAATCAATATAATATTTTCTCCATAATTATATACGTTCACATTAATAACTCTACTAAACCTACTAGTAATACAATCAAAACGAAAATAGGGACATGAGTCTCTTCCAATAACATTGGCCCTAACTAACAGGTGCAAGTTATTTACTTAATGTAAAGTCAATGGAGGCATTAATGTATCAGGAGCTAAATTGAAAACTATGTTGTATGCAGATGATCAAATAATAACGGCCACAAATGAAGATGGCCTGCAGAAAATGCTGTATAGTCTAGATAAAATTGCTACAGAATATGGAATGAAAATATCAGCAAATAAATCCAAAACCATGGCATTTAAAGGAATTAATCCAGTAAGATCAAAAATAGTGTTAGATAACATAATAATTGAGCAGAAATCACACTTTAAGTATTTAGGATGTAATGTCTCGTACCAAGGGGAAGCTGATATAATAGAGTTAATAAATAAATTTAACTATATAACAGGCACAATAAAAAGAACATTAAAAAATAAAGCTAGAAAGGAATCTATAATAAAACTATACCAAACAATGGCAATACCAACTCTGATCTATGGATCAGAAAGATGGACACTAACAAAAAGAAATATCAGAAATGAAATTCATAAGAGCAATAGCTAGATATCCCAAAATAGATAAAAAACGTAGTCAGGATATTAGGACAGAATTAAAAATAGAAGAAATGAATCATACTATTGAAAGAAATAGAAATCAATGGAAATAACGTGTTCAGAGGATGAATAACAGAATACCAAAAATAGCTTTAACTATAAACCTATAGGAAGAAGAAAGCAGGGAAGGCCGAAGAAAAGATGGGCAGACCAATTTGGAGCCGGAACGGGTTAAACAATCCAAAGCCGTTAGGTAGTAGTAGAAGAAGAAGAAGAAGAAGAAGAAGAAGAAGAAGAAGAAGAAGAAGAAGAAGAAGAAGAAGAAGTAAACATTAATGTTACATTCCACTATTATGTGTTTCAAATGGGAAGGGGTTCGTCCTTGAGCGCTACTAGGTGAGCAACCAATCGGAGTTCTGCGGTGTTGTCGTATTTCATTCCCGCTAAGTGGTGTGTGAGGAGCGCCAACCTAATCAATCTGTATGAACTACTATTCGCGCTAAAACAAAAATTCAGATTTTGCCAAAACTGATCCATGTGGAAGGTAGAGAGTAATGTATCTAACATAACCATGGAAACCCCATACTTTTAGCTCAAATAGTTCTTCTAATACAAATAAATGAACCACTATTACCTGTATTATAACAATAAATCGCGACGTAAGCACCGTATGTATATCATTATTGGTTGGCATGTATGTGTGTAGGTATATTTGTAATTACTCAGAACTGAAAGGTAAATGTTTGACATGACGTGATCAAAGAATTACTTTGAATAAGCCAATTCGAGTGAGAGGAAACACTGAATTTCCTGCTGCCCTGGAAGAACGTGTCTGGTCACATTATATCTTTGTTTATGAATGGTTCCTAATCTCTATTTAGTCTAGAGAGTTCAGAGTGGTTGGTATGTATGTACGTATACTTTTAATAACTCAGAACTGAAATTTAAACTACTGACATGACGTGATAAAACAATTACTGTGAATAAGTCAAAGTGTTAAATTCGAGAAAGAGCAAGCACTTCATTTCCTGTTAGCCTGTGGAATGTTGTATGCTTATGTTAATGAATAAATGAATGCTGGATAAGAAATGTTTATTTACTCTGGAGAGTTCAGATCTATATCATTCAGTTGTTCTTTACACAACAGTAGAGTAAGAGTTAAACAGTGCAATGGCTTCTTGCAGTGAATTTAGTGGCGAGTCTAAAAGGCTGGTATTGCGAAGTCAGACTCGAAGTATTATTTTTAAGGTGTACACGTTCTTCAAAATTTTTTCGGAAACAGTAACTAAAACTGAGCTATTGCAAAGAGTACTTCCGTTTAAAAACACGGAAAAAGTGTATCAGCTGGATCAACTTGCATTTGAAACGGGACACGAGGTAATACACCTCCCACCTTACCACTGCCAATATAATCCAATTGAGTTGGTGTGGGCTCAAATAAAAAGGGGGATGGCAAACAGAAATAATACTTTTAAACTGACGGATGTTAAATGACTTGTACACGAAGAAATTGACAAGGTAACACAATAGGACTGAGAAAACTGCGTGAGGCATGCAGAAATCCTTCAAGAAGACGATTTTAAGAAAGAAGTAGCACGTGACGAGATGGAACCTATAATCATAAATTTGCAAAACTCAGACGATGAAGACAGTGACAATGACGAATTGTCTGTTAATGGAAGTGAAATTGACAGCGATATGGATGAGCCACTGGCAGTTTCATTGGATTAGAAAAACAGGTAATTCATAAACTATACTTATAGTATTTTAAAATATACATAATTTGCGAAAATGCTTTTTCCAATTTTGATGTTGACAACTGCATCATTGTAAAAGTTTGTAAAATATCATTTGCTTACCCTTACGTCTGCGCAAAGCAGACCTGCATGTTGTATGACTGTGCAAGAGAGAGGGAAATATAAAAGGAGAGGGGTAACAAGCTCGCAACGCTGAGCGTGATACGGCATCTGATTTGCTGGATTCCAGAACTCTTCCCATTTGAAACACATAATAGTCAACATCGATTCTCTCATATTAGCCAACGATGTCTGTGACACATCCTGCCGGCCTTGTTCTTAGTAACCCTATATTCCATAAAATCAAATCAAAATGGTTTTCCTACTTCATTATAGTTTAATTAAAAAGTAATAAGCCTTTTTAATATTTAGGGTAAGTGTTGGATAAAAAATCATATGCTACCAGACTTGCTTATATAACCGACTTCATCTCTCGTGTCAAACCTTCCACTCGTGGATGAAATACATCTTGATTCACTAGTACCAAAAATAACTATGATCCCCGAAACGTTTTCTTGTCATTCTTTTCACTGAATACCTTAGCAAGCAGTTTTTTCTTATTGAGGGAACATACTGAGTCAAAACCATTTATAATCTAAAGCTTAGTTTTGTAATTAATGACAGTTGATTTTACAGTCATAACCGTCCTAATACAGATGCAATAGCAGTAATTGCTTATTCTTACTTGCTTAGTTTATTTATTCTTTTAAGCTTTAACGTCCTTTTGCACGTTGGGTCAAATCAAAGGTGATAAAATTAGTGAAGTAATGCTCAAATAAGACTAAGATCTATAGATCCTATTATTCCCGACATTCAGCTTTCATGACAAGGAAAGACGCTAGCTAAATCCCCTAACCGAGATTCGAAATCAATACCTTTTGAACATAAGGCAAACATCATAGGGATGGCTTACTTAGTTGGAAATTATGTTAATTTCTTTAATATGTTAGTCGTAACTTGTAACCATAAATGCGAAGTAAATAAAGAGTTACCACTGCAGCACCAAAATAAGGCAAATACTGAATTTATATTTAACGTAGCTACAGCACGTTAGTCCTTTATTTAGATTACAGTGTGTTGAATTCAGAATGAAGCACTTGAACTGAACACGAAATTTCTGACTGAAGTAATATTTATTTACTTTATAATGTAGAATGACCACAAGAGCGTGCACAGAGAGGGAATTGCATCATTCAGCTTGTTCTTTATGTATATAGTTTTGCATTTAAGAGACAAAATAGACCATAGCGTACGTAAAACTAAAAATATATTACGTTGGAAACAGAAGATTTAGATTTCGACTGTTCACAACTCAAATTTAAATTCAAAATGCCAATACAAAAATAATGTATTGGGTCTATTAGACATTTTATTTGAATATTTCATTCGCTACATTCCTTCCACATGTAGATTTCGGTATTTACAATAACGTTCCTTAATAAGCGCGATACTGCACCAAGGCACAGCAATATTCTTCCTTTTCCTTCAAGTGTCCACAGTGACACTTATATATCTTTCCTTATATCTGAAAGCCTTCCTTTGCCTTGCTCTCTCATGCTATGCCATTCTTTCCTAAAATCAGTTGTCAATTATTTATAATGTATCCGAGTTATAAAGCGGTCTACTACCTCATTCCAAAGTGGTATCCAGAATATTTTACTTTTTATTTAGGCACCTAAAGCTTTGCAATCGATGCAGTGTGTAGGTATATATAGGGTGTCTATAAAGTGCTTCTAACATTACAATCTCATATGGAATGAAAATTATTACAGGTAGAGTTGTGTGATTTATGGAAGATGACAGATAACCTCTTAAAGTTTGATTTTTTATTTTGTTTTGTTTGTTTTGGTATAATCTAACATGCCTTCAAAGCGCAATGCTTTTTATGGTACCAGAGGTGAGGCGCGGTCACTATTACTGTTCAGGAGGGTATATGTACGGGCGCCAGCCAATTACAAATCTTCGTTGGTTGGTGCACAAAGTTTAAGGAGACTGGAAGTATAACCTCCCGTCCACGTCTAGGACGTCCATCCGTAACAGAGCTGAGCATCGAGATTATGCAACAAGCATTTCAAATAAGGTCTTCTAAGTCTACTCGTACTGCAGCTTGTGAACTTGGAATTCCACGGTCCACAGTGCATAGTGTAACACAAGCAGCTTCATCTGTATGCTTATAAAGTTCAGGTAACACAAGCTTTATTATTGAGAACTCAGTAAGAGCTATCGTTTATCTGGACAAGTTATAGCTTTATATTGTACCACAACTTAATAACCTGCAACTCACGGTGACATTCCAGCAGGATGGCACACCACCACATTGTGGATTAAACGTTAGAGATTTGCTGAATAACATATTTCTAACAGATGGAATGGGCGCAATTGTCCAATACCTGGCCACCACGATCCCTAGACATAATCCTCCTAGACTTTTTTCTTTGGGATTATGTAAGTGACAGGATATATGCAACACGTATACTTGATATGAACGCTTTGAGAGGAAGGATAACTGATTCTGTTGCAAGCATCACTCACGAAATGCTGCAGAATGTCTGGCGAGAAACTGAATATCGCTTAAATGTTAAGAGGGCAACAAATGGCGCACATGTGTAAGTGTACTAATAAACTTTGAAAGTTTGTCTTTCACCTGCCACTAACCACTCAACTCTAGCTGTAATACTTTTCATTTTACAGGAAGTTTTAATTTTGGACAGACTTTATGGACTCCCTGTATTTCATCTTAATTGCTCTCATGTTGCCTAATTTTGTGTTCTCTGGAAAACGTGCACCCACACGTATGTATACCATCCGGTTCTGTAAACAGCAGAATTCCAAACTAAATTGGAAATAAACAAAAGATTTTATGCCTGAGTGAGGTGCTGTTTAAACTACCAAGAAGGTTTTCAAGAATCTAGTATCTCAATTCTTTAAGAAAGGTTTTCGTCATTTGCTTATTTTCACAAAAATGTTAGAATCAATTTTGAATAATGCATCTGCACTTTACCTCAAATTATTTTTGAACAACTTGTGACGTAATCAACGTGGTTTCTGAGTCTCACATAGTTTAGAAGTCACAACAAACACAGACAAAAAAGGAAGAAGAGAAAAAGAGAGATGTGCAGAAAACAATTCAGAGCTCATTAAACCACATATGAAATTGTACCTAGTGGAACAAACTAGAACACTTGTAAATTTTCTCTCAATAGCACTTATTTGTTCGTATGTCCTGATTTGAAACTATCGTGGTTTACGAAAATATATAGATGTATTTTCATATGAATGGCTTAAGCATACATGTTAAATTGTAATGGACTGTTGCGGCTATTCACACATCAAAACTTTTTGCATTTAGCATTTTTCTCTGTGATATCAATGTTATGTACTCATAACATCTCTTACCTCTATCTTATTCTGGGAAAACTTCCCCAGCTTTCCCGAAAACATGTTGTTAAGTGAATTAAAGTGCATTCCTATGGTATGCCTTTCCTTATTTTTCTTCTTCGTTAGGATATATTTTCTAATATCCTCAGTCTGATTAGTTGCTTCACGTGTATGTAATATAAGAGTTCTCTCTTTACAATACACAGCAATTTTGGTAGGAATGTAGATAATTTTTCCAGTCTATTTGTCAAAGGCATTTCTAGATCAATAAATGCCCCATATAGCACGCGCATTCGTTCGTACACAATAAACTAAAGAGTTTAGCGAATAGGATCTCTCTCTCTCTCTCTCTCTCTCTCTCTCTCTCTCTCTCTCTCTCTCTCTCTCTCTCTCTCTCTCTCTCTCTCTCTCTCTCTCTGTTCTATATTCAGGCAGCTTATGATCGTTTTACTTGATGCAGTTCGTAGTGTGAATCGTCTGCCTTTGAATAAGAATGCTGGTTCCAGACATATATCAATTTTAATTAATTTTGTGATTACGCCTCCTTTAATTAAAGTTGAAAAAAAACACTTTACAATCAAACTTATGAGATCATTGCTAACGTTTATGAATACATGAAGAAAGAGGCCAAGATTAAGTTCCGTATTCCACGAGCTTTTGAAAGAGATCCAAAGACTACAGGGAAGTGTCCCTGCTTCCACTAACGTCTCGCAGAATTCTATTCTCATAATTTTGCAAGAAAAGCAAAGATATGAAGAGGAAGGTGAAGTTTTTGGGAATCTTGGAAAATAGTATAATGACTCGGCAAGTAACAAATGAGTAACAATGGAAGAAAGGTGGTTAATAGAAGAGGGTTATGAAAAGAAAATTATCTTTGAAGACAATGGGTCGGAAAACAGTCAATGAAGACGTAAATACCTGAGACAAATAAGAATTAAAATTTGATAAAAAAACTGAAAGTCGCACCTCTGGGCTCATATTCAAAGTACACGAGTTGCAATCTTGATTAGGGTGAGTTACCTAGATGAGTTTTGTCCAAGGGTTTCCCTTATTCTGAAAGTTGTATGTTGGGTAACTTTGAAGCCTGTGCTCATTTGAGCATGATTTCACCAAACTCTCGACATGGCCTAACAGGTCGTTAAACCTAAGAACGAATGAAAAAGAAAGGATTAAACTATATATTACTAAGTAGGAAATGTTTTGTGGAAGATAAATAACTTCTGGGGCTATGTAGGTATTTTAATTTGATAGAGGATATATTCTTCTTCATATAGAGGCCTATGAGATGGTACTTGAGCGAATGACCAGTATAATGAAATATTGTTGCTACTACCAGTCTGTACTCGGGTTCAAGCTTTCATTTAAATATTTGTGTTCAAAAACGTTTCTACTGTACAGTTATTTATCATCGAGGAGGTATGGGACATCCTGTATGTTGCCAGAACTTCCTTTCCAACCCTCGCCTCGCATAAATGTGATATGGGATCTTTTACTAACGCCCTTTCGGTTTTGGTGAGCTGCGTTACAATCCCCCCCCTCCCGTCGGTCTTGCCTCAATCCCCTTGGTGCTTCCCAACAAGCCTGCGTGATACCTTAGTGGTTATCTACCGGCGTTTTATACATCGTGAAGATCCGAAATATTTACAGTCTTAAAAAGGACAAAGAAAAAATGTTATAGCAAGGAAAACTTGGCATGAGGCTTTCTGTTTCACTTATTCTGTTCCTTTATTTATGGTTCCCGTCCCACTTCTTCGCTATATATTAGTAAAGAACGTAATTTGGAAAATGGACATATCAACAGAGCAGTAGCAGCAGCGGCAGCGGCAGAGAAAAAGAAAATCGGGTCGAAAGGATGGGATGACTGGCTGTGAGCAAAGTAAAAGCAAGGGAATTGGAAGTAATACGAAGGATATAGAGACGATGAAGCGTTAGACAAGAACAGAGAAGACGAGAAGCTCCTCCTCCTCTGCGAAACAGAAGAGAAGGAAGGCTGGGGGAAGAGGAGGGAGAGAAAAAAAGACCTCTACTTTGCTGTCACGCGTGGGTGCTTTTTTTTAAAGTGAATATATCGCACACAAGCTTACTTCTACTGCAGCAGACACAAACCAGCAGCATCTAGATACAAGACCTGATAACTACCGTGTTCTCTGACCGTCTAACTTTGTACTGCTTCAGGAAAAAAGTTTGAAAAGCGAATCAACTAGTGACAATTTCTTTACAGAACAGACACTGCAACATATGTGGAATTTTAATACAACATAACAGACTGCGTAGCATGAAATGAAACGTAATATAAATTATCTCCTAAAATATTAATAGTCATATATGCAACTTGTGGCTCAAGAAAGCATTTTTGACAAATAAAATTTCCACATAAAAGTAAATTCCTCGTCTCAGAAGTAACGTATTGATCTAGAAATGCCTTTGACAAATAGACTGGAAAAATTATCTACATTCCTACCAAAATTGCTGTGTATTGTAAAGAGAGAACTCTTATATTACATACACGTGAAGCAACTAATCAGACTGAGGATATTAGAAAATATATCCTAACGAAGAAGAAAATAAATATTTTGAAAACAATATTGTTTGTTTGCGTCTTTGGTTATTTTCAACCTTTTTTCTTCCATTATTAATATTGCTCGATTGGCTAAATGCCTAAACGCATGAAAAATGGAGTATAAGTTTGTGTAGAAAATTTCTTTTCAGCTGTTTAATAGAACCACAAAAAAGAGCAAATTTTGGAGAAATCATAACACGCTGTGCTGTATATTATTCCACAATTTTGTAATATGATATATGGTAATATTTTAGTAATATGAATTAATAAAGTTATTAATTAAAGTCATAGAAAAAAGTATATGTATAAACCGGGCCGTGCCATGGCTGATTGGTTAAACCACTTAGCAATCACCAATGTGGCCCTGGTTTGATCCCAGGCGACCTCAAAGTGAGATTTGTCATGGACAACGTGGAGCTGGGGAGGGTGTTCTCCGGGTTTTACACTTTCCCCCACCAGCATTCCACAGATTGCTCCATCATCATATTTCCTACCACCTCATCTTTCTCACGTTCACTTCAGGCTTTGGGCTGATCCGTCATCCCGGAATCTCTCTGATCAGGAAACCTCTGAGCCTCAGCCCGTTGCCTAAGCGCCTCGAAGTTGCGAGGCTCAGTTGGCCCTGTTTTCCACTTAAGGAAATACAGGAATTCATTCATTCATTCGTTCATTCGTGCATAAACCGAGCAAGGTGGCGCAAGTGATAGCTTCTATACGATGGAGTGCGATTACAGCGGCCGATTATCCTACCTATAAACTCAAGGACGGGACAATCTGCGACTCCATGTTCCTTCAGTAGGGTGTGTAAGATTGCACGGTGGAAAGGGAACAAATTGTACCACCTGCCATCAAGGAGTTAAAATCTGGAATTAGAGACGCAGGACATGGTTTCAATTATGCAAAATAATTCTTAGCCTATTGCAGCAAATGTTGCTGTAGGATGAGATGAAGGACTAGCGGCAGGCAGGTCTTCTCTACAGGGTGTATATCGGTAGTGCGCTCTTATCCTAAAACGAGCAGAAGGTTCCAATGCAAAGATCAAAATACAGCCTCTAAGACTCCGAATAAACGTCGTGCTACATAGAATTCATACTGATAGCTGAAAGAATCCTAGGAATTTGAACCAAAACCTCCGATAATCAGACCCTACAGCTTCAGCCACTCCTCTTATCGAAATTTATTTTATGAAGAAAAACTGATCTTCGCGACCTTGTCTTAAAATGACTACAATAATGTAAACTTAAAAGAAGAACAAACAGAAAGAATTGAAAGCTGCTTTATTTTGGATTGGAAATCATTTTTCTATACTATACTACACTTAGTACTCAATTTATTTATAATTTGATAAAGAGAGAATAAATGAAAAAATACATAAATAATATACATAATGCAGTACTTAAACAAAATACAGTTACGTGCAAGAGGTATCTTACCAATGGCTCTAGTAGCAGGATTGGTTTCTCTTCCATTAGATAGAATTACTAAATTGTCGATCCTTTTCTATTTTAACTGGTTATTCAATTAACCCAAACCTAATCTTAAAGGAAGTAAAAGGTCGGGTAGATTAATTACACCAAGTTTCTTACCGCCAAAGTAGATGAGTAATGCCATGAAGATGACGGATTCTGCAAGGTAAGATATAAAAATATAGCCCAACATTTTGAACGTGGAAAATGAATATAAAACGGATGGTCATTCCTGAGCACACGCTTTATCAATAACACCTAAGAATAAAATGAACGTGAACCCTATGGCTGTATTATGTTGAGAAATTCTACAGCACAAATGTGAGAGACTGATCGAGTATTACGACATTCATTAAATGTTTACTTTATTCGTTGATTTTTCACATCATGCTACATAACCTAATTTCCTACGAATGGAAGTACTATTTTCGTACATGCTTTACAACTGATTATTTTTGCTGTAGTCAAATATGCAATATGCTTTCAATATAGGGGAAACAAAACAGAAAAGAGGTGTAGAAAAGAGCGTGAACGAAAAAAAAAAAAAAAATGGCATCTATTTTGTTGTCTAATGGGCTCTTAAGAGGATTTATTAGAGAACCAGAAACAGAAATTTGGAGCTAGCATTGACGCACATTAGCCAAAGTGTTAAAGTATATCCAACATAGTTGCGAAGTTGCGCAGTGGGCAAAACTAAAAGTTTACGGCAGGAGCAATAAACTGACGAGCAGAAATCACACAGATATACAACTAAAATCTACATTTACACATTAACAACTGATGTAATTAAATAGTTGACAAATGATTATTCATCCATTTGTAATTTAATGATCATACAGCTCATAGATGTGGTATACATGCATCTCTTGCAGTGCATTTTCAATTAGAAGGATGGTTTTGTGCTGCCCAGCATCAGAAATGACTCTAATATTCATCATCAGTCATAGTACTTCTATATTTAGATATAACAAATTTTGTTTTTAAAACTACATCTTTATGTATACACTCCGATACATCTTTATATATATATACACTCCGATACAATCCGATATTAGTTCTTGTATAAAATATCAGTTAAGATTTGTTTCTATATAATCGTCAAACTTTCATGAAGTTAATCAAGTTAATCCAGGCTGGTCCCGTAGCTCAGAGCACCTGCCTGACGTGCCAGGGGTCCCGGGTTCGATTCCCGGCAGTGTGGGTGGCAATTTTTCTCCGACCAAGGTAATTCCTCATCTTCCCCAGAGTCGAGAGGTGTGAATGAGAGTGCGAATGTGTGCGTGATCTAATGATTAAAACCCAACGAATACGAGTTAACACCTTCGATATGTTCCAAAGGAGAACGGCCGCCGATATGGCCATTGCAGTTAAAAGTGGGGTATAAATGGAACAAAAAAAAGGAAGGTTAATCCAAAAGACGCGCTCCATTTCTTTTTATTTGTACATTTTGAAGACCTCTATAAAATATGGAAAGTGCAACAAAAGCAGTCCTGGGTGAACTCGGCTTGCGATGAAACATTTCCTACTGATAACTCCAAAAGACGGCCGGGTTTTCAGGGTGTTATTAAACTAAGGGTTGCAAAACGCCAATTTCGGGACTAATGTAGAAAGTGCACAATAATTAATATGCAATAATAAATATATAAATAAACAAAAAGGTAAACAAAAATAAATATATAAATAAATAGAGTTCTTTTATTTATGAAAGCTCTTTAAACGCTGTACTTTTCAGTATACCATTGCATATTTCGTGTAAAAGATCACCGGATTTTGCTCAGAGGCCTCTTTATCAGGATCGAGATTCTTTTACGTGCCGTAAATGTATGATACGGAACCGCTGGATTTACTGCTTGCCCCTGAAAGAAGCCATGGATAGCTTTCTTTACGCCCGATAAAATTCTATCGCTTTCCCCGGGAATGAACCTGCGATTTCGAGAATCAAAGGCCGGCATGTTATCGTAAGAGCAATCATGATGTTGATATCTGGAAGCTCTGCTTTAATGTATTTGTAACATAATGTGCATTTCCTTCTATCCACTCTCGATTTAATATAACTTCTACTAAGTCAAAATCAATGAAAAGTTATTTTGCATCGTGTGAAAGAAAGTGAATCGCTGATGCACACATCTGGGGAGGAGAAAGTAAACGCAGACAAGTGAGCTCTAGTGTTGCCATTAATCTAGTGCAGTTTCTCTAGCCTTGAACTCCTACAGTCAGCATTACAATAAACATGTCAGAGAACAAGATGTCTCGTTCCGCAGGGAGTCCTGGGTTCAGTGAACCGACCTCTTTCATCACTGTTTATTTGGTGGCTTCTTCTGGTCCGTGGGCGAATGCCGGAGTGGTTCTTCTTCTACGAATTTACTTTATTTTTCAAGGTTGAAGGACCGGCGTCGATGTTTGGCTGATACTAGAGTTGCATGGCAGTTTTGCTGCTGACGAAGTGTCTTTAGTGGCCCTAGATGCCCCCGGAAAACTCGGGGACAGGGTGACGGCGTCGGATCATTCAATCTGGAATCCTTAGACACCTCTTTCATACTTGTGTATAACGTCACCATTCGGGACTCTTCTTTTCCTCCCAGAGGTCATTCTAATACACTGGCCTACGCGAGGTGATCTGTTCCGGTTTTGGGAGGCGGAGCCCCTCTGTTATAGGTACCAGGTGTAAAATAATTCCTGAAAACCTGAATAGGGTTTGACGTGTTTCTCCCTACGTATTAAAGTTTAAATATAATTAACAACATAGGTTAGCGGAAGTTCTGAAGAAACTCTAAGGATATCTCTCTGTGATAAGAGAACTTCCGATGAAGATAAGCCAGGATCAACGCACATAATTTGTCAAACATGAGGCATGTTTTTTAAGTCAGTGCCATTTTGGAATTTAAAAAAAAAAGACGTGCATAGATATCGCAATAATTTTAATTTTATATGAAAGCCTGTACCTTAATCTACTTTTCTACATAAATTCCGTGAATATTGAGGCACTTGTCATAACGTGGTGCCAGTTTTTGAATACCTTCCTCATAAAATTCTGCCGCCTGACGTGTTAACCACTGTATCACAACTGTTTTGACTTCGTTATCGTCTTGAAGACGCTGACCGCCCAGATATTTCTTCAAGTGCAGGAACAAATGGTAGTCGCTGGGCGCCAGATCAGGGTTGTATGGAGGATGATCTAGTGTTTCCCAATGAAAATATTTGATGAGATTTTTGGTTCGATTAGCCACATGTGGACGGGCATTGTCATGCAGCAAAACGATACCCTTACTCAACTTGCCGCGTCTTTTGTTCTGGATTGCACGGCGCAGATTGTTCAATGTCTCACAATAAGACGCTGCATTGATTGTCTCATTACGAGGCAGAAACTCCACTAGCAATACTCCTTTTCTGTCCCAAAAAACTGTGCACATGATTTTCCGGGCAGAAATTGTTTTCTTAAACTTCATTTTGTGGGTGATGATGAATGTCGCCATTCCATGGATTGTTGTTTCGAATCTGGTGTGAGGTAGGCCACCCATGTTTCGTCACCAGTAACAATTTGGTCTAAGAAATCTTCACCTTCATTGTGGTACCGCTCAAGGAAAGTCAATGCACTGCCTAAACGTTGGTTTTTGTGCAAATCCGTCATCATTTTCGGAACCCAACGTGAACACAATTTCCGGTACTTCAATTTCTCGGTCACAATGCGATACAAAACACTACTAGAATATTGAGGAAAATAGTCGCACAATGGTGAAATTGTAAAGCGTCTGTTTTCTCTCACCTTTTCGTCCACTTTCTGCACCAAATCTTCAGTAACGACCGAAGGACGCCCACTACGTTCTTCATCATGCACATTTGTGCAGCCATCTTTAAATGCTCTCACCCATTTCCTTACCATTCCATCACTCATAATGCTTTGTCCGTAAACTTCACAGATCTCACGATGAATATCGATCGGTTTTACGCCTTTAGCACTAAGAAATCGTATAACAGCCCGTACTTCACAATCGGCGGGACTCATGATTGTCGGAAGCATCTTAAACACTCAGTAACCAACGTATACAATGAAGAATCAGACTGTAATGGCGTCAGTGGTTAGACAAGAGATGTAGGTGACCAGCGCACTTGCGCGGAACGCCAACCGTAGCGCTGCGGCGGCGGAATCGCAAAACGGTACTGACTTTAAAAACATGCCTCGTATTAAAGCGATACAAATGAATGCAAATTTACAGAAATTCCTATGTTATTTTCACATTGATTTCCCTTCTCCTTTCGCTTATCTTTATACAACAGCTGCACAATACTCTTATTCCATCCAGTTCATCTTAATGGGGATAAACTTTGCAAAGTAGTTTCATCACACATTTCGCTGTACTAGTATGATGAAGATGGTAGAAGAAACCAAACTAGTAGTTCAATGTTTAAAAGCTTCCGTGATATTGTCAGATACCATGCACACAACCTGCTCCGAAAAAATAACAAAGAGTCACATAAAAAAAAAAAGCTACGTGAAATAAGTTCTGTTTCAAATGCTCTACATTTATGGGCAGTAGATTGCCTAAGTTTCGTCAATTTAGGTTACACAAAAGCTCATTGGAAATTTCATTTAAATGGATTGTTATTGAAAAAATAATTTGAAAGTGGATTTAATTGTAATTTTATAAAGATTATTAAAATGATTTATAGCTCTATCGATTTAGTAAAGCATTTCCTAATTGACTTTTAAGTTTTCTATTAGTAATTTCTGTTTCAAATGTACTTTGTATGATGTTCCACACAGTACCTGTATGTTTTATTTTTAATATAAATATTTTAAATACGTGGTATTTCATTGTAAATCTTAGAGATAAATTTGAGATAATTGTTTTTAAACTTGCTTTGTGAAGAGTAGATTGGGATGGGAAATTTATGAGAATGTTGCTGCCATATTTTTGGATGATATTTACGTTAAAATAATAATGTTGTAGTTATTTAATTGACAATTCGTTTTGGGTTATTTTGTACACGCACAAAGAACACACACTGTTTCCCTCCCCCCAAATGCTCTTTTCTGGATTTAGAGGCCTAAAAACGTACCTTTCCGGTGAAATCACAATATGGAATTTTCAGGTGGAATAGGATAGATACCTTTTGTTATTCATTTTAGGTTAGTGGGAGAAAAAAAAGTAAAAATAATAATGTTTAACTAGATACTGTTTTATGAACTAGGAAACCCAAACGTTTATTTGCATATATGTACTTACCTGAAAGCATTACACGCCTGTATTGTCTCTTAAAAGTAAAATATTATTAATAAAGCAGTTTTTCGTACATTAGGTTTTTGATTTGTTGTGATTCATAGGTCCAGATTTCTCACAATCCTCGCAACATGAAACCACTTCGAATAGTTGAGAGCTGAATGGCATACCTAGTATAAGACCTCTTTCTGTCTCTCTCTGTCTCTCTCTGTAGGTGAAGGCAATGAAAGACAAGAGAAAGGCGAATTTACAGACAAGTGAATGGACACATGTGATTGTAGCTTATATGGTAAGCAGTGTACTCTTCTGTTCTTTTTGAATACGTATATAATTTTATGAAACACTCCATTTTTAGGTCACGTAGGATGTCTCATAGAATTCCGTTGGGTGACCCTGATGTGTTGTATTTCCCATAATATACTTGAGTGCTGCTTTGACTAGTGCTATCAGATACTTGTTAAGTAAGTTCACGTACAGAACATCTCGTATCATCGAAAATATGATAAAACTCTTTTACTACTGTTTCATTCTCCTTTACCTCCTCCCCAGGTGCGAAAAATCATCTCTAAGAAGATAGATCAACTCTAACAAATAAGAATTTAATTTAAAAAATGGTGTGACTGGTTTACTTTGTTCACCTTGTACCTATAGGTTTGACAGCACAGGGAAACGCCTGCGCATGTGACCTAAATAAATTTATGTAACTACCATCCTCCAGGAGAAAGGGATGAAGTAAAGAAACCATAGGGAGCCTACAGACACGCGGATGTACTGTTTGCCAACGCAAAGAAAGTCCCTGAAAGAAATGTGCCACCCTTATATTGTGCGACGAGGTCAGTGAATGTGTGTGACAGAGAACGCATGCTACACAAGGAGTAGAAACGATACATAAAGAAAAATAAACAACATGCGACCTTTTCACTCATATACTAAAACCAAGAAGATTTATTCATAGAAGTCGAAGGAGTCAGAATACTTTTGAATGAACTAACTTGAGTGTCATAAACACTACCAGACAGGGTATCGGAACAATTGTGCCTAAATCCCCTGGGACTTTCTTTACTGTGGCGAACTGTATCTAACGTTTCCAGTCTCGAAGTCCCTCGCACTGCTGAGAGGGCACTTAACAACCTGTCGACCAAGCCGTGAACCTCTGACTTGTCAATGCAGGGGTCATCTCACTCACTATCCATGCACTTTGTACGTAGAGAAGGTATTGCATTCCACCCAAATACTGTATATTTGTAAATACCAGTTCTATGGCACACTGAATAAAAAGGTGCGTGTGTGAGATGAGTGTGAGTGAGTGAGTGAGTGAATGAGTGAGTGTATGTTTGTATGTGTGGTTTGTGTTTTAAAGTATACTTTAGAAATATACTGTGGGATATATACCACTCCTAATGTTTTAAATTCTGTAAGATTTTAAAGAAAATTCTCCAACTCAAATTAACCTCCCAATAATAATTGATAGACTATATTGGACTCTTTACGAAGGGGATTCGGCACCGAGACTCCAAACTCGGTCTATTGTACCTATACCTCCAAGTGGAGGCACCCTCGGGAGGAAGGATGAGGTCAGAGAAGTCAGAGGGCGGCCATCCCAAAGAGTCACGACGGTACAGAGCTCAGGGTCCTTACATTTTACTAGATGGAAACTTCCCGGTAGGCCAGGACAACGGACGTCCCACCCTACTGTTGTCCGGAACCGCCCCACAGACCACGCTACGAAACCGACCTACCGGAGGAGAAAGTGATTCAGAGAATATCATCGTGCCATGCACCGCCGAGACACCCGCCGACACTTCTACCCTGAAAGAGACTACCAGATGAGATGAGTTGTATAAAACATTTAGGTAAGCAATAAAATTCACTTCTTGAACTTTCTGGGTAAAGCTCGTTAAGTCCTCTCATTCCGGAGATTTTGTGTAATTGTGCATAACTGGTAAACTATAAGAGAGAGAAAATGAAAGTATTTAAAATGCAAATTTATTTGTAACGTGCAATATACGACGTTTCAAAATAAGGAGCACACTTGGTATTAAAGTTCAACATCATGCAAAAAAAAAAAAAAAAAAAAAAAAAAAAAAAAAATCTGAAGGGAAGACATTTAAGAAAATTCATAAGTGATTGAAAGAGAAAGTAACTAGTTGTACAGTAACGATTATAAGGTTATACTAGTTACGCAGTAGTGGACACGGAAGAAATAGCACAGTGGACAAATACTAAGTGCGTTCAAGTTATAACACCTATTTTTTTTCAGGACGGGGACCAGATAACAACTTCTGGTTTTTTAAAATACACTTGGACACTTTGTGAATGTGTGACAGAGATGGTAGCACTGTACAGTGCATAAAACTACAGTGGCAGAGACGAGAGATAAAACTGTATTTATATTTAAAATAGCGATGTTTTCATTGCAAGAACAGCGTGTAATCGATGTTCCATTCATGCCGTCATCACGCGTCAACATTGCCTGACAATTTGCCACGCGTACAGCCTTGTGATCATCCGTCAACATTCGTGGCAACCACATGGAAGACACAGACACTTTTCGCATATTCAGATCTTCATGCAGGGTTGTGTATACAGATCCCATGGAAATGCCAATTTTTGAGGCGATGTCTGCAACGCTCAATCGTCAATCCAAAACAACGTTCTCCACTCGCTGGATCATGTCGTCAGACCGGCTGGTGCGAGGCCGTGACTGTCTTGGTTTGTTGTCATACGATGTTCTGACTTCATTGAACTGTCGCATCCATGGTACCATCACCACATGCCTCACTCAACTGGCGATGAATTTCAGTAGCTGTCACACCACGAAACTGGAGAAAACAAATGATTACACGCAGTTCTTGTATGGAAAACGTCGCCATTTTAAGAATCAAAAACAGTCCCATCTGTCGTAGCTCCTACTAGAGTTCTGTGCACTGTACAGTGCTGCCATCTTTGTCACGCATTCACGAAGAGTCCTCGTGTATTTAAAAAAAAAAAAAACATAAGTTGCTCTTTGGTCCCAGTCCTGAAAAAAAAAAGTGTTATAATTTGTTCGTCCTTCCTATTTGTCCACTGTGCTATTTCTTCCATCGTCTACTACTCGTAACTATTATAACCGTATAACCGTTACTGTACAACTAGTTACTTTCTCTTTCGATCACTTATGAAACGTTACGTTACGTTTCGGCCCTGCCTAGTAGAGAGTAACTATTCACCAAAACAAAAACCAATAAACTTGTTGATGGATTGTTCTGCAGCATGCGTTCCTGCAGTGGAAGACTGGTGAAGTAGTTCTGTCTCGTTCTCTACAGGGAGGGCGAGTGTGGTTATAGCACAGACATGTGCATGACACGCTCTGAAACAAAACAAGACTCATATCGGCCACTAAGGAGCCACACGCTTGCTTCCGTATTCATTGAAGCTTAAATGCCTTCACATCACTTATTGGCGAGAAAAACCTCTTTCATTTAAATTCCCTCTGGTGTCAAAGTGTGTCTGTCGGCTCCTTTTACGGCCGGACGAATCATTACAGGCTTTCCTTTAACCCCGCTGCTCTCTGCTCTCGCATTATCCGGGTTAGTGTGTGGGTCACAGAACACTCGACTAAGTATAATATTGATTTCAATTCCTACACACCGAAACGTATTATTTCAAAACTAACCAAGCTTTACTTCTCTAGCGTTCCGTGACTGACAACTCGCTTTGTCTCGCTCCTTCGCTTTCCTTTCTCTTTTCAGCGTCACATCCTTTTATATGCCTCTTTACTGTATCCTTTACCGCTTAGCTAGCGTTCGAAGTATTAGCTTCAGTGGCGGCTAGAGAGACATAACTTACAAAAACATCTGATGTAGTGGCGAGGCGTGACTCTCAGAGAGAGGAAAGCTCCAATAATAATTTTCATTAGACTCGAAGTACTAAGGCTACTTTTCAGTATTCTTTCTATTGTACATCACACCAGGCCCTTCCTGCATTACAAGACTGGCATCACAGATATTCCTGCTTCCCTTCTGCACTTAGACGTTCCAATTTTTCCTACAACTGGCGCGCACCGCATGAACTGTTAAACCAAAATGGCTAAAGTATGCAATTCACACACGTTTGCTAATAACCTAGAACTTCACAAGAATTTCCTATTTGTCGCCACTGAATACCAATCTACGTAAAGTATTGCTACAAATGCTAATGGAAAATATTTTCTTTAAAAGCGCCACATAAAAAAAAGAAAGAAAAAGAAATTCTTCACACACTACAGGAACTCCAGTGACAAAATCTGTCAGTGCCTCCTATCGAAGAGTCGTGATTGCTTCCGGAAACGTACGAAGCATGGTATCCAAGGCTACGAATGCGTAAATACAGAAATATTCAGTATTGAATGAGCCCGCGGAACTGGTTCACTCGAATCTAAGCAGCTATCAAATTCTCCGCAGCACCGCGGATTTTCGGGAATAAATTTTTGAAAATGTATCCAGAGCAAATAAATGGCATGAGTTTTCTTGTTTTTCTTGTTTTTCCCCTCAAATTCTTGGGAAAGCGGTGCTTTGCTTAAATGGAGATGAAAAGTTGTGGAAATGATTTCATAACGTATTTACTTGTAGGTACAATGGGAATAGGGGCCTAGGTCCCGATTTCGAATCTCGGTAAGGGTGAGTTACCTGGATAAGTTTCTTTTCCGGGGGTTTCCCTTAGCCTGAAAGACGAATGTCAGATAACTGTAAGCTCCATGCACCACGGATTAATTTGAGCATCATTTAATCCATTTCGTTCATCGTCCGATATGACTTAACGTTGGAGGACGTAAATGACAAAATGACTGAATGGATGAATGAATAAATGAATAAATGAATAAATAAATAAATAAATAAATAAATAAATAAATAAATAAATAAATAAATAAATAAATAAATAAATAAATAAATAAATAAATAAATAAATAAATAAATAAATAAATAAATAAATAAATAAATAAATAAATAAATAAATAAATAAATAAATAAATAAATAAATAAATAAATAAATAAATAAATAAATAAATAAATAAATAAATAAATAAATAAATAAATAAATAAATAAATAAATAAATAAATAAATAAATAAATAAATAAATAAATAAATAAATAAATAAATAAATAAATAAATAAATAAATAAATAAATAAATAAATAAATAAATAAATAAATAAATAAATAAATAAATAAATAAATAAATAAATAAATAAATAAATAAATAAATAAATAAATAAATAAATAAATAAATAAATAAATAAATAAATAAATAAATAAATAAATAAATAAATAAATAAATAAATAAATAAATAAATAAATAAATAAATAAATAAATAAATAAATAAATAAATAAATAAATAAATAAATAAATAAATAAATAAATAAATAAATAAATAAATAAATAAATAAATAAATAAATAAATAAATAAATAAATAAATAAATAAATAAATAAATAAATAAATAAATAAATAAATAAATAAATAAATAAATAAATAAATAAATAAATAAATAAATAAATAAATAAATAAATAAATAAATAAATAAATAAATAAATAAATAAATAAATAAATAAATAAATAAATAAATAAATAAATAAATAAATAAATAAATAAATAAATAAATAAATAAATAAATAAATAAATAAATAAATAAATAAATAAATAAATAAATAAATAAATAAATAAATAAATAAATAAATAAATAAATAAATAAATAAATAAATAAATAAATAAATAAATAAATAAATAAATAAATAAATAAATAAATAAATAAATAAATAAATAAATAAATAAATAAATAAATAAATAAATAAATAAATAAATAAATAAATAAATAAATAAATAAATAAATAAATAAATAAATAAATAAATAAATAAATAACTAAATAACTAAATAACTAAATAAATAAATGAATAAATAAATAAACCAATAAAAACAGGGGCTTACACATAGGTAGACTTAAGTAGGCTTTTAAGATCTGGATGTTTTGTGATGGTTCCTGAAATTTCATTCTCGTGGCATAAGATGCACAGAAAAATAAAAGATGAATGATGAAATCCTTTGAAAAAATCTATAGGTAATCGAAAATACAAATCAATAACAAAGAATATCACGGAAAATGTTAACTCAGAGATACAGGGGCAATTTGAATACGCTGATTGTGTGCTTTAACGAGATAAGAGTTTTTTGTGTAATAAGTTCTCTTATGGCTTACTTTCATGCAAAATTCATCCGGAATGGAAAGGACTTCAAAGGCAATGTTTAGACTATTCAAACTATGCATATGTTTATTATAAAAATATCTCTAAATGGGGTGGGGGACACCACTCAAAGTACCTTAGCTTTTACACGAAAACGTTTCGTCATTTATTTTCTCAAAGACGGTTCTAACGATATTGATATAAGCATAAACAAATTTCATTTTGTTATACCGAAATTGGTGATTACTTTTACAGTGAGCGAAGAAGTTTAGACGCCGCAGTCGCCGCCGACGCCTGGACGGGCGCCGTGACAGTGTTCACGCTGCTGTAAAGATGACGGTAATGAATGACTCCCACACTTCCCAACAGTCACATACGTGACCTGGAACACAACACACAATTAGGGCAGTGGCACCGGATGCTGGTCATCTGCAGACTTCCAAGACGCCCAGAGCCAGCTGATTCCGTGGCTAGCACAAATCTTGGTACATCAAAGAAACTTGCTCATTTGTCACGTCATTTATTTGTCATTTATTTATTTGTCATTTGTTACCTGGATAGATTTTCTGACCACGTAACTTACAGAAGAATGTCGTGTAAAAATACTGGTACAGTTCTTAATGCTAGAAATAACCCTAAATGCTTATAAAACTATATTTATAGATCTCACCCAAATGTGAAATGCATCAACATATTTTATTCAAAGGAGAAAGGGTACAGAATTTCAAACCAGAATTGGATGTTGATAAGTACAGTACAAAATCTGAGATGTTCTATTTAGATGACTCTCTGTACTTGTGCAAGCTATATCGCTTACCTACTTCATGTTAAGATGAACATTTTATTGTTACTTTAACGGAAGAAGATAATTAATAGGTTTTTATGAGCACAGTTATTCGTTCTGTAATGTACACAGTGGAGGAATTAAAACAATTACTAGCATTAGAAAATTCAAACAAATAACAAGGAATGCCTATCTCCGAAATAGTTCATTTCATAAGGGCAAAAGTATTGGATACCTAATGTATGTTTTAGAGAGCTATACATTTTTACGTACCAAGAATTTATCTATTTCTTACTGTTCACCAAGTATGGAAAAGTGACCCAGAATCAAAAGAACTTCTAAAGTCATTGCCATAAAAATCAAAAATACATTTAATTTGTCATAAAAACAATCTTCAAGTGTGATACTGTCGGTCAGAGTCACACCATCCTTATTCTATAAGTGGTTTTCATTTCCATGATTTCCACTGCAATGTATATAACGAATTTTTGATTGAAATGCACTACATTCTCTACACAAAATGAACGTAATAGAGAAAGTAAAAGAGAAAAAAAAAAACACTCATCAATTGTCTTTATATCATATGTATCTACACAGCACCTGCACTGAGGGTTTACTCTCGTTATTTTATAATAATAACAAACACGAACTATTAGCAGGCTTCCATTACATCTGCACTGTACAGCTCACAACGTGAAATACAAAAAGGTATTACATGTTTGACTAAATGAGCCAAGGGCAATGGTGTGGCTTACTTCGTTGGTAATTGGCCTATTCAACCCGAGGTCACGGGTTCAAAGCGACCCAGATCGATGGTTTTTATGAGTAAAGCTATACAGTACTGGTTACACTTCGAGACAAAATCCGGCATATCAGCGACGCTGATCGTCTTGGAGTTGTTATAGTAATTTCCACTAATTCAACACTAGAAATTAACAAACGTTGTTAACAATCAAAATATTAATATTATTATCTCATCGTAGCCACGTCTTTAAACCGATAATACTCGGGATAATAATACTCTTACGAGAAAGGCGTTAAAACGTATTATTTCTACACACTGGTGCGCTTCTGAATCTCCTACAAATAATTTCCAAGTAGCAATAAGTGATTATAAATTGCAAATAAAACATTACAACGTATTTTCACAGAATTTTAGAGAATAACTTGAATATAATTAATTTACAAGTTCGTTCGTTCTTGCCCTTATTAATTGATTATGTAAACCGCTACAGATATTGACAAAATCGTCTCTGGCATATACAGCAACAATAATAATAATATTAGTAATACTACTGCTACTAATAATAATGACAATGATAATGATGATGATAATAATAATAATAATAATAATAATAATAATAATAATAATAATAATAATAATAATAATAATAATAATAATAATAATCATAATCATAATAATAATAATAATAATAATAATAATAATAATAATAATAATAATAATAATAATAATAATAATAATAATAATAATAATAATAATAATAATAATAATAATAATAATAATAATAATAATAATAATAATAATAATAATAATAATAATAATAATAATAATAATAATAATAATAATAATAATAATAATAATAATAATAATAATAATAATAATAATAATAATAATAATAATAATAATAATAATAATAATAATAATAATAATAATAATAATAATAATAATAATAATAATAATAATAATAATAATAATAATAATAATAATAATAATAATAATAATAATAATAATAATAATAATAATAATAATAATAATAATAATAATAATAATAATAATAATAATAATAATAATAATAATAATAATAATAATAATAATAATAATAATAATAATAATAATAATAATAATAATAATAATAATAATAATAATAATAATAATAATAATAATAATAATAATAATAATAATAATAATAATAATAATAATAATAATAATAATAATAATAATAATAATAATAATAATAATAATAATAATAATAATAATAATAATAATAATAATAATAGCAATAATAATAATAATGATAATGCCCGCCTCGGTAGCGTAGGTGGTAGAATGTCTGCCTCACGTTCAAGAGGTCCCGAGTTCGAATCTCGGTGAGGGTGAGTTACCTGGATAAGGTTTTTTCCGGGGGTTTCCCTTATCCTGAAAGACGAATGTCGGGTAACTCTAAGCTCTGTGGACCCTGGGCACATTTGAGCATCATTTCACCCATTCCATTCATCGTCCGATATGACTGAACGTTGGAGGACGAAAATTACAAAAAAAAAAAAAAAAAAATTATAATAATAACAATAGCAATAGCAATAATAATAATAATAATAATAATAATAATAATAATAATAATAATAATAATAATAATAATAACAGCAATAATAATAACAATAATAATAACAATAGCAATAATAATAATAATAATAATAATAATAATAATAATAATAATAATAATAATAATAATAATAATAACAATTATATTATTATTATCATCATCATCATCACCGTCGTTACCATGAGAGGCTGCAGTAGCATCAGTTAGTGTATAAATTAAAACTGAATTTTTATTTATTCATGCTCTTTAGCTGCTGTGGTTTTCAGTCTCATTTTACATTGGACATGAAAGACTGCTTAATTTTGCTCAGAGGCCTCTTAATCATGTTTGAGTTCTTTTACGTGCCGTAAATGTACGACATGGACCACTGGCTTTGCTTTTCTTCCAAAGGAAGTTATGGTCCTTCCGTCGGATTTGAACCGGTCCTCAGGAAACTGAACCTAGCAAAGGACGACAAAAAGATCCCTAATTATGATATAATAGATGTTATTCACCTTTCCAGGATGATTTGAATCTTTTATAAGTCACAAAATTGTAAACACATGATCCGCTACTGTACTCAGTGTTGTGTGAAAACTTCCCTCAAGTATTTACGGGCCAGGTTTGCGTATCTGTGTAGTCGAGCGGTGATTATTAGTAATGAACAAAGTTAAGATTATACAGAGACGCGCAAACTGTAAATGAAGTAAGATCCGGAAATTTCCTTTCTAGCAGGACCCATTGAGACGCGGCGATTTATTGAGTACTCGGCAGAGATGCTACTTTGCTGGTGTATCAGTCGTTGACGTATTTGGCGCGGATTTTCGCCTCTTAGTTCGCAGGAGTGAATGGCTTTTCATAAGAGGGAATTGGGGAAAGAGAGAGAGAGAGAGAGAAGAGAGAAACTGCGGGAAACGCACACGGAGATGAAGAGAGAAATCGCTGCCGGGCAGTGAAGCTACAGCGACGTGCAGACCAGTTGATCTGCGTTCTACAGGTGCCCTTCTTTCAACCACCACATTAGAACACAGCAATGTGACCAGAGGCATGCATGCCCAGCTGTTCTCCAACCGTACACGGATGGTATTTTTACTTTATCTACCAGGGCGTAGTAGTTAGGGAAGGTATTGAATTGGATACGGTAATTTTGCTCGAAATAACATTTTAAAAACAGTAAAAATATATTAAAAAAGAAGGTTCGTGTGTAGGTCTGCAAACAGCTAAACGAAAAGTCGCTTTAGTACCATATTTGATGTTTTAGCTCCTATCTTCCAAGAATACCAGATAACAATTTCACAAAATTGTAATTTTCTCAATAATGACTGTAACAATATGCTTAAAATGAAATGGTCGTTTTTTGTTCGACCCCAAGCATCAAATATTTTGTGATGTTATTGGTGTTATTTTGAAGTGACGTTAAAGGTTTAAAATTTTAGAAAGTGTTAAAATATTTATATAGTATATGTGGAATCTGTGAGTAAGAAAAACAACTTATTGAGAGGCTGTGAAGGTTGAAAAGTGCAACAAAAGTATTGCTATCCAGGATGACGAAACATCAGTAATTAATATTTCTTCTATAAACATTGCTTGAGAATTGATATTAAAAAATCCTGACAGAAAGCCCTAACTTGTGTAACATGCGTTGTAAACTTAAACTAAAGCAGATGGTTAAAAATTAACACAGCAGCAAGTACGGATTTAACGTGAGCTGTATAAATAAAGTTTAAGGACCCCTGAGTTAATATTTTTGAAATGTAATATAGGTGCATATCTATATTTTCACATGTATGCTATTCCACGAACACTAAATGGATTTAATAAAGATAGTAGCAATAATAATTTCCATTACTCCGTAAAACGTTCGGGGTCCAGAATTTCATTTGTTAGCAGATGTATTCCCGTAGAGACAATTGCGAATTTAGCTGACTTTTGCCTCAGTGCATGTGTAAAAGTGAAAGTTAATTTAAGTTAATTGATGGAAATTAATAATTTCTTCACACTAGCCGTATATAGGCCAAGATTTTGATAGAGTCAACATGAAAAATTCAATGCCATGGCCGCGATTTGAACCACGGTTATCCTGATTTCCGTCCAGTCGCTCTAACCAGGAGCGACGGAAACCGGGAGATCCGTGGTTCAAATCCCGGCCATGGTATTGAATTCATGTTGACTCTGTCTATCAAATTCTCAGCCTATATACGGCTAGCGTGAAGAAATTATTAATTTCCATCAATTAATAATAAGAGTTAAATGATGAAGCCTGGGACTCATGTACTACGATAGTAAGTCGCCACAAACGGTGCATCTCGAATGCGAGAGCCCCTAGTGGTCTACCGGAGAAATATACGAGTCAAATGGAGAATTGCGTCATGACGGCACGTTGGCTATGGTAGCTCAATGGGTTAGAGCGACTGGACGGAAACCAGGAGATCCGTGGTTCAAATCCCGGCCATGGCATTGAATTTTTCATGTTGATTCTATCTAAGAAAATTTAAGTTTAACCCTAGTAAGTAGTGGGCGTGTCTGTCCCTCACCACTGCGGCGATATCTGAGGCTCGCATTCGGGAGGTGCGGGGTTTGACTCACGGCAACAGCTCACTCTGATCAGGTTTTTTTAGTGGTTTTCCATATAGAAATGATGGAAATTACTCTTATCCATCATCACCGCCATCTGTTTGAGGGTTGAAGGATCAGACGTGTTGCGGCTGGTCGGTAGTGCTACGCTTTATGAACGTTTCTCCATTCGTTGGTAGGTGCTGATAGACCTGTAAAAGACACTCGGTGGGCTCGGCGTTTGTGAGATCAAATCACCTTTGCGGCCTCTTCATATCTCGCTCTTGAGGGCGGTTCGAAGCTTAAAGGGTCACAGTGACCAATGTGCTATGCTGTGCTGCGGTTTCGGGAGCCCTTCCATGGTCGTACACCTTTAATTTTATCTTTATTCTATCCATTATCGCAGGGGCTATGCTTTTAAATATATTTTGTCTCAAGTTATATTGTAATAATGCATCCCAATAATATGTTAGTTTCGTGTAAAGATTACCTTCTATTTTTGGAATTGCTCGACGTAGTAGTTAATATTCTTTGTCCACAACTAAATATGAGTGTTTACAGAGGATGGATTGTGGTGTATTATATACATTTATCTTATGAAGGTGTGCGGCTAAGAAGTCATGAGCCAGTACTTAGTCGAAATATTGTCACTGATTTACTTTGTGTGTAGTCAGGAATGTATTTATTGTTTTCAGAATGATTCTACATTTTTTATCCACACTTGCAGCTTTAAACGCTTCTTGTTGAAATTCTTTTACTTTATTACTAATTTGTGATTTGGCAGAGTGGAAAGATAAATTCTTGCTTTTGCCCGTTTGATGTGCGTACCCTTTTTTGCCAGGATGTCAGCTTGTTCATTTCTAGACAATCCTATATGTGCTGGAATCCATTGTAGTACCCTTTTGTTTACATACGTTTTGTAATAACTTAATTGAATGGGTTACTCCATTTATTGTGCTATCATGTGAGTGTTGATTTATTATTGCTTGTAAGGCATATATAGTATCACTGTATGTGGTTGTTTTATTGAATTTATTAACACAATTACAAAGTTGCTTTAAGCTCATATTAATGACTGCTATATCTCCATCAAAGTTTGTTGCATTTGTACCTATAGATAGATATAGGTTGAATAATTTACGATGTATACCTGCTCCAATACTTCCATTTTTCTCCATATGAGGACAAATATGGAGGATAATACTGGTTTTTCCTAAATATTCTTGGGACTCTTGGTTTGGTTATTCATCTCCTTATACACTGATTAAATGAATATGTAAGACATTCAAGTTTAAAGTTTGTATCTCGGCGGTTATGACTTGAGAGGAATGTCAGTCATTATCAACACAACAATACTGTTATAAGAAAGAAAGCTTTAAGCCAAGTGTCTCTTATATAGCTTGTCAGATATAGTACATACACTAATTGTGTTTTTCACTGCAACGTCTTTGAATAACTTGACATATTGTGACTTTCTCCAGTTTACAACGTCCCATAACGAAGGTGATCGTTTGAGTTGTCTCTGTACCTTCATTTATTTCAGACTGTCACTTCACCAATGTTAAGTACTTCCATTTTTTTCCTGTAACTTCACTTTTCCCCCAAATAAAGCGGTGTAATAAAACCTGGCGACGGTCCTCTTTCCTCTTTGCAGGATCGAACAGAAGACATCTCTAATCTCCTGCAATAGCAGTATCGTTGCATATAGCGCAGGCGTCAAATATCGTTTGGAGAACAACTTTGTCGCATCACACTCTCGAGCCCGCTCACTAACTTGCTTCCAAGAATGCTGACGTTTATAGCAACTGGTTAGAGTTCCAGAATGTTCTAGAGTTGAAGAAAAGGGAAACTTCCAGAATATATTAGTTATTCTCGATAGATCTGCTGTTTATGCTGGGAGAAAGCGCCACATACCTCTCAATGCCCGGCACTGACATTCCGAAACTTAGGCCCTACCCGCTGCTTCACCATATTTGGCACTTGCGAGGCATATAGGTACAATAGAATTGTTTTCAGCAATGCCATATATTTATTCAGAAAGATAAGAAGTTAAAATATGTAATAAAATCACCGAGAATAGAAAGATCCCTTAGTGTGTATCTGGAAAACCGACGAACGCCGTTTCAATTAATACCTCACCCTGGAAGAAATTAGAGGACACAAAATGGGCTCCAATTGTGTGCTTTTACAATACGGATAACTGGACGAAATAATTTTGGCACAACAATGAGAACAAAGAACATGTTGGATCACAGTATATGACCTATGTGTATTGGAAAAGCAGCTGAGTATCATTAAGCAGCCTAATCCCTATAGGTCTCGGATGTTGACGAGCAAATAGGAGTCCAAACTTCCTATACGGTACAAAAACAAGAAATGACGCTTTCTATCAAACATGACGATATATTTTCTCTCTCTCTCTCTCTCTCTCTCTCTCTCTCTCTCTCTCTCTCTCTCTCTCTCTCTCTCTCTCTCTAAGAATGCTTGATGATAAGGGTGACAAATACCTACAGCGAAAGTGATCGCGTTGAGATTTGGAACATCAAATTTGGTTATTGTGTTAACTGAAGTTTTATTTTTAGAGTAGCAAGCTTGCACGCAAAATAAAAAGTACTTTTAATATGCGTTGTATATTATATTTAGACAGCCCGAAAAGTGGGTACTCAATCTGTTACTGTATATATTCGGACATAAGCAATAGGGTCCTTCAGTCTATCGTTGTTTGGCCTTCATTGTTGTTTGAACTGCGTAGCACCGGTGTTTATCACGTAGCACTATCATTTACATGTTTATTATGCCTTTTTAATCTGTACCTTGAAGAAATCTGTTGAATGGAATGGCGTACATAGTTTCTTCGATTCGTTTGGTGACAGAGCACATATTATTTTAGGCAGTCCTAAAATATGCAAAATAATAACATTATATTACATCGCGATTAAGGAAAATGTCACCAAGAGTGAGATCAAAGATGTATGCAGCGAGAAAGTAGTCTGTTTTGTGGATTTACTAGCAGTGAAGGAAGCGCTTATATATCATACTGTATTCTGAGTTTTGCTAGAAATTCAGTATTACCCTTTTGACAATTGCCAGAATTTCGTCCTGCACTTGGAATTCAGTATGATCCTTATTCCTAACTGCCGTCATCTTATCGATTATTCTGGTCATAAATTCAGAACCAAGAAAGTGAAAATTAATTGTTCTTTCACACTGGCCGTGTGTAGGCTAAAGTATGGAAAGATAGAGTCAGACTGAAAAATTCAATGCCATAGCCGGGATTTGAACCACGGATCTTCTGGTTGCCGTCCAGCCGCTCGCTACTATGGCCAACGTGCCGATATGACATTAAATTCTCCAACTGACTCTTGTTTTTCCCGATAAACCACTTAGGAGTTCTCATAAACACACGAGACAACTATCTTAATGACGACATACAACGTGTAAGTACTATAAGGTACGGGCTTTATACTTAACCAGTATTAGGTCAATTTATGCAAATTAATTTTTCTTTCACACTGGCCGTGTGTAGGCTAAAGTATGGAAAGATAGAGTCAGACTGAAAAATTCAATGCCATAGCCGGGATTTGAACCGTTTCTGGTTGCCGTCCAGCCGCTCTAACCATTGAGCTACTATGGCCAACGTGCCGATATGACATTAAGTTCTCCAACTGACTCGTGTTTTTCCCGGTGAATCCCGGGTCTTAAAGTACTTACACATTGTAAGTCGCCATTAAGGTAGTTGTCTCATGTGTTTATGATTTACCGGGAAAAACAAGAGTCAGTTGGAGATTTTAATGTCATGTCGGCACGTTGGCCATAGTAGCTCAATGGTTAGAGCGGCTGGACGGCAACCAGAAGATCCGTGGTTCAAATCCCGGATATGGAATTGAATTTTTCAGTCTATCTTTCCAAGAAAGTGAAGGCTTTCACCACAATGAACAGGTTAATTTCTCAACCCATTGTGATATATTTCAATTTTGGTGATTTGAATTGTGAACACATACAGCGACTACCATGAGAAATTAATCCGTAAAGAGATGTAATGAACTGTAAAATGTAATCAAATCAATTCGATAAACCAATAAAATAAACTAAAACTTATAATTCGTGCATCTTGTGTTAAAGATTCCAGTTTTAGAGCCAGCGGCCTAAAACTGCAAGAGATAAGGACGCAGCATCTCTTTCACAGGCTGCAACTCATGGACATTGGTTATATCTATGAAAAAGTTTAACATACTATTTATTTTAGATACAGGGATACTTCAGGCAAAAGCAGTAATATTAGTTACCACAGTTTTTGACTAAAAAGGCATTGAAGGTCCCCTTTATAGCAAATTACTTCTACATGGGGCTTCAAACGGTGAGATCAAGAAGAATAGTCTATGGTCAAATTCAGTAACACGGATGGCGGCAACGAGCACACACAGGGCGTTGTCTTTGTAACTTAACTTGCCACACCTCTTATTTTTAATTACTCCATGCAATTTTCCAATCAAGCTGATATAGGAGTTACCTGTTTCTGCCTCTCCAAGGAACAGGAAGTCAGATGCAACCACATCTCTGAAATTGCTTCAACTTCTCTTCCTGACTCTCCCTGGCGATACATTAATAGTTGTCAGTATTTTTATAATGAAGGTTAGCAACTGTCAAGTTCAGATCAGGGCCAACAGCCTTTTAATGCAGCAAATTTATTTTACACATGTATCATTACATCTACAGACAAGCTGTCACATTTACAGACAACTACATGTCATTGTCCTGATCAACTATCGAATCCTCATCTCGTCCACATAGAGCCAAGGTTAAACTTCCGCTATTCATTATAAACTGGTGTACAGCTTTAACTGCAGATATTATTTTCCTCTTAATCCATATCTATCCCTCCCATCTCTCTTTTCTGTTCCCTCTTTTCCTTCTCTTACTCCCTCACTCTCCCCTCCTGTCACAATTTCCTCCCTGTCTGCCTAAAGTGTTTAGTAGTCTATCACAAATTGATGCGCTATCCTTGGCGACAAGCGGTCTCTTTTGCTTTTAGGTTTATGACAACATTCTCTCTTTTGCTTTTTTGTGCATTGTGTTTCCTATACGACTAGAGCTGTATTACTTCTCGCAGTTAAAGGATGCAGAGTTATAATTCGTCTGACCAATGAGAATATTCTGTTCAGATTATTGAGAATAATTTAGCAGCCCTGCTCGCGGCATTATATTAAATGCAGAGATTTTGCTACCTCTCTGCTCTCACATTTTCAATATCTCTCTGCCCATCTCTCTTTCCACCTTCTAACCCTTTCTTTTCCTCCGCCCGTACTCTAGTATTTAACTCTCTCCCCTCTATCGCCCTCGGGCTCTCTTTCCTCCGTGGAGAGAGTAATGGCATGTAATGTTTTTGAAAACCGGAATAAAACTGGCGGTATGTTAATGCAAATTATTACTTAAGTAAAAGCTTAACACCGGCAAACTTATTTCTCTTCTTTATGTTTGGAATATGATCGGTAGTATACAGTTCTCGCGGAACTGATAGCATACGAATAAATAATGATGATAATAATGATAAGTAGGTGCTACTTTCTACAAGGACCTACATAGTGATTCCGCTAACTTTGTGCAATATTATGCATATAAACTCTTGTTATGTAATGTTTTTAAAACGTTAATAGTAAGTGACATCTCTATTCTCTCTCTCTCTCTCCCTCTCTAGTCTAGTGCTGCACTCCACTTTGTGCAAAGTAACTGAAGTACAGTACACTCCATTTTCTAAATAGGGTCTAAGGAATGTTTTTTTTTCTATTCACTATCCACCATTAAAATGTATGGTTACATGGGTGGCTTTGGTTTCTAGAACAATTGCTCATCGGCAGCGATGTTCTTTCGTTTTCTATGATGTACCTTCGCGTTCGTTGATGCTGGGCTTTCTTTCAAAACACAAATTCACACTCACAGACACGTTTATACATTCACTCATGCCACCAGATTCTAAAGAAGATAAAGAGTAATTCTCACTAAAGAGAAATTCGTTTCCTCCATTCGGGAATTGATCCCAGCAGCTCTTGATTTGGAAGCTACATGCTAACCACAAAGACAGTCTAAGGTATGCTACATGCCAACTTTTATTACACTCCATTTGGCCGTACTTGCATCAATAGATATAACACGCACATATAAACAAACTTTTTAAAAAATTGACTTTTGTATTAATATAACCACAAATAGGAACAAATGAATGAATTCTAGTGTTTCCTTAAGGGCACTGGGAGTTTATTTTTACCCAGACAAGGCTAATTTTTATCAATATTAAAATTTGAATATATAGAAACCTAAACATTTATCAGAAATTGAAATTCGGTGTGATTACTGTATAAGGATGTGTGTATTTAACTGCTGTATAATATTTAAATTACGTTCACATAGGTCCATGCAAAAGGGGCATAAATCACACCGTGTGTCCTGAAAAAAATATTGCATCCTATACTTCAGGTGCGCTTTACTTGTAGGAATTTAAAGCTACATGCACCAAGTTTTATCCTAAATAACCTAAGATACAGTTTTATAATATCGGCTAAATGAAAATCACATATAGTTTATAATATGCACATGAAAAATTAATTAGTTTTTAGTAAAAAAAGGTAATATTTTCAAGGACTAAATATTTGTTTACATCTATTTTATAAATCACATGAATGTGATGTGTTCAAGGAATATTGACAAATAACCACTACAGATTTTGTGTCAATATCTTTTATAGTTTTTGAGAAACATGCACCTAAAGTATGAAAAATCAAGGTTTTGGGAAATCACGATCAAAGATTAAGCACCATTCTCAGGAAGTGGGCGTATCATTAGGACGCCATGTTTAAATTGACGAATTAAAGGACTTTAATACCAGCTGACAACCTATATTATATATATATATCATTTTAAAGCTGAAGAATTATATAATTTTTTAACATTAAAAACAAAAAATTGATGTTTTGTAACCTATCGACCTCCCAGTGCCCTTAAGTGGAACATGGGCCTCCTGAACCCCGGCCTGTAGCGGGTTGAGAATCAGAGGTTTTCTGATCAAACCACAAATAGGAGACAAGGTGAATTTTCTATTTGCCAGATTATTCAATACGGTTAACCTATATCTACTGGATACATTTTTAGCTATAGTGAAATACTACATACACAAAAATATTAATTACTAAGCGCTTTTGAACATACTGGTTCCAGTAGCAAGGTCTAACCTTGGTATCGAACTGGTGATCTTGTCCCAGACTATTTGTTGACCATGAAGAAGTTAATTACATGTTGCTAATTTATATCTGTTGAACTAAAATGGCGAGGAAATGTCAATAAATAAAAGGGTGACATTTAAATCATAACATTCGATTAGGCACATAATAGGTTTATCTTCGAGCAAATTTGGCAAATAAACTGGAAGTTAATTTAAAATTAATTAATTTCTGCTGTAAGTTGGCAGTCATTTTAGATTTTCGTCTACTGGATGCGTTCACAAGCTTGTAACTGAGCATAGAGCATCGCCGAAAATATGTGGTCCAAATGACAATGAAGTTTAAACGGGAATCGAATCGTCACAAGCAGGTTGGAAGTGAAGCAGGGGAGCTAAGCCTGCACCTTATCTGTCAAATTGTACCTAGTTTAAAAGGAAGGTGGCTATTTACATAATTACATGGCATACTACCACTTGTTTGACCAGAGAACACGTCCATGTGCGACGCACGCCACTGCCAGCCAGACGGGGAGGTGAAGTAATCCATATTTCTCCACCCTCTTCATCTGATTTTCGTTCCCGCCCTTCTTCCCCTTGGCTCGTATTTTTTTCCATCTCCCCGAAGGTAGAAATGAGAAATCTGGGAGGTAAATAAACAGAATGAGCATGAGAGGGAGACGGTGAACAAGCCTTCAAAGGGTGGCAGGGCTAAATGAGTGACTGGGTGCGGCGTGAAACATTATGCTGTCACCCCTTATCTCAATCACTGCTGCTACTCTTATTATTTTATCATTTTGTTCATACTATATGATTTATTGCGAACCCGATTATGTTACAACAATACTCTTTCGTTTTATCGATAAAGTAAGCGAGACTAAAATAAGTTGCCATCAATCTTAAGAGAACACGCGCTTCATGAAGCAATTGTTAAATTTAAAATGCATATAATGAAAAAGTTCGAAATCGATTAACCTTCCAAGGTGTTGGAGGTACTGAATAAATATTTGCTTTATTGAAGGTCTTCTCAGACTGGCGCATTTATTTACCTATGTTTCAGGGTTTGTATATTGATAATAATCAGAGCCCAAGCCCAGATTTGTATGCAAAACGCATGCTCTTTTTTTATATACTTAAAAGTAAATTTAAGTAACATATTTTGTATGTCACATTTTTCCAGACGATTTCAGCAATATTTGTTAATGCTTATAAATGCTATCCCAAGGGTAAGTGCGCATTTTAAGTTTTAAATGAAAGAGACGCATATTTTACTCTTGAATGTGGCATTAACTTATAAGCTTTCCACTTAGATAATAATATTAATGTTACTAGTACTTAATAAAGTTTCTGAAAGCAATCAAACAAAAGATATGTAAGAAGCATATGTATTTATTTATACTTGAATCTGTTCTGTTGCAAAACTGGAAACGCCTGGAGCAAACCAAACGAAGTAAACAAATGATGTTATGACTTACAATCAACACCAGGTTGATTAGGGACAAAACAAGGTAATCTCCACAGTAGCCATAAAGTTAAATGAAATTCAACAATCAGGCTGTTCTTCACGTGTTTTGTGCCTCCCCATTTCACATCACATATCAACTTCTCGGCTCGACAGTTATCTCAGAGCTCATTTGTGTGTCGATAGTTAACAATTGAGGACATTAACTAAGTAGTGTGTATGCTTTGGTTTGAGAAATGCCGCCCATAAAAGCACCTCAATCTACCGTGTTACGCAAATGAGTTTCAATATTTTAGTGAATATGGTAAGATATTTTTGTTTTATTTCAACCTTATTTATAGTCGCTAACTACATGGTCATATTGCGACTGTACACAAGTAATTACATAATATCTACGTTAACACAATAATACATCCTGATACAATGTTCATAAACTTATATGAATATAACATTGGTTTAATATATAACAGTGAATATAACATTGTAATAATTTATAACATTGTTTGGTAGGTATACGATAAAGTGAAATATTAACGACAGTACAATCTTAAGAACAATACTGATGCACTAATATTACAACAATGAAATAATGAAGCATCTTTTGTAAATTGTAGAATATTACTGATAATTTTAGGATCATTAAGTACAGCACAATCATCAGCTGGAAGCTTGTTCTTCGTCCACCACTTTGTGTATCTGGCACATTTAGTGATGATATGTACAGTTGTTAAAACTGACATCTCACATATGGGGGCTGGATCCTTATATATAGTGTGTGAATGCGTGATTCTGCAATGACCAATTCTTAGTCTAGTTAAAGCCACTTTCAGTTGTTGGTAAGATATTATTTTGCTTGGTATATGAAAAGAGCGCTTCTGCAAATAAAAATAGGTTGTGCAGGACATAAATGCAGCACACCATTAGGAATACGAAAAAATCTTAATTTCAATAGACGAAACTTCAGACACTGCAGGGCCGTGTGCTACTACTGCTATAGTGGGCTCAATGACAGCCGGTAGCTGTCATTGTCACAACACAACGATGTCACAGCATCGTTGCAAAGTTTTCAATGACTCCTTAGCTTTCTTGTGGCCAGGTGGAGTTCAGTATGACAATGTACTTTTATTTCTTACTGACACCTTTGTCTCAGGTGTTTATGAGAACTCCTAGTGGTTTACCGAGAAAAACACGAGTCAGTTGGAGAATTTCGTGTGATGCTGGCACGTTGGCCATGATAGCTCAATGGTTAAGTGCATTCGGACGGACGACCTACATCGGTAGCGTAGATGGTAGCGTGTCTGTCTCACGTTCAAGAGGTCCCGAGTTCGAATCATGGTCAGGGTGAGTCACCTGGATAAGTGTTTTTCCGGGATGTTCCCTTATCCTTCAAGACGAATGTCAGGTAACTGTAAGCTCCATGAACCCTGGACTTATTTGAGCATCATTTCACCCGATTCATTCGCCGTCCGATATGACTTAACGTTGGAGGACGTAAATGACAACAAAAAAGAGCATTCGGACGGAGACCGGAAGAACCATGGTTCAAATACAGGCTACAGCATTGAATTGATAGATTATTAATTCTATAAAACGCCCATTTTATACCGTTGCAGGCTATATGATGCTAACAGCTACCTATTTGTAGTATCGATCCTGCTTTTTAGACATCATTGTACTAAATCGAATTTTAAGCCTATAGGAGATAAAATCAAATGTAATTCATAGGAACTATTGCACAGAAAACTTCCTTTCTTCTTTCCTCCCTCCCTTCTACATTTTCTACTTTTCTTTTCCTTCAACAAATGTAACAATCTCCAAAAAGCAAGAGATTATTTGTTTCTAGTCTACTTAAACTTAGAATGAAAATATACCGAATTCCTGTACAAGAGAAGATATACCTTCATGTGATGAAGGGTGTACGAGAAAGATTAAATACAGTGATGCTAACAAAACTGCATATTCTGTTCATAACTGCTTTGAGAAACGTAAGCAAGGATTATTGAACATGTATTGTTTCAATGTCAGAGTGCGCCCCGACCAGTGACCCAACATGAATCTGCAGCCAGGATCTATCGTCCTCCCACGTGCAGCCGTCTCTCGCAAATCACATATATAACAATCCCATATATAGGTTTGGGAAGAGATCCATGAGGATGGAGGCGGAAACGCAGCTGCCATACGGCGACCTCGAACTCTTGCGCCGCCAAGTTAATGAGGTTTATTCGTTCGTCCGTCCGTCATTCATCCATTATTTGATCTTTCGCGCGTGCGTGGTTTTTTTTTTTTTTTTTTTTTTTTTTTTTTTTTTTTTTTTTTTTTTTTTTGCTTGTCTGTAATTTTTTAGTTACTTTTGGTTTCCGTTAACGAGGGAGAGAGTGAGAGATTTGTTGAATAGATCCATAGAGTTGGTTCATTTAATTTCCGCCTGTTGCTTTCCACTCCTAACCGCACAAATACATACGTGGTCATAGTGTGACTGTTTTTTACTACAAATAAAACTACTATTCTTCTTCTTCATAATCAGGCGAGTAATCAATTGACACAATATACAACAATTCGATACACTGAGGCAGCTTATGGTATTGCAAATAACATGATTCATTTGTTTCTTCCGTTGCTAGGAGACCGTGTTATACGATGGTCCAGGCCACACCAATCGATTATCTGTTTCGTTTTATTTGAGTTATTTCATATATGCAACTTTGAATTAACGTGATATTTAATACAACGGACTCATTTAATGCAGCAGATGCCTTTAGGGCAATAACGTGATTGTTCTAATAATATTAAACGCGAGTGGAATCATTTTCTGTGAGCATGTAGATGTTGCAGGATAATTGCTGGCAAAAGCTTTCAGCAACGCTTTTAGTTTGATTTCCATGACCTCCCTTGTTAATTAATACAGTGAGTAAACAACTGAATTTAGCATCCACATATACCTGTACAAAGGAAAAGAGGTTCATTTTTTTGTTAAAAAAAGTGTTCTTCCTTGCGGCAATCTGTTTGAAAATTACAGTTTGAGATTGAAAAGGTTCGTTGTGCAATTTGTAACCTGGATTCTGCAACATTGGGTGGTCACTGTTTTCAGAACGACGTTTTCTCGTCTTTTAGTTTTCTATATACCTAACCATATATCACCTTATGCCGATGTTATAAGTTTAATACAAATAATGACATACCATTTGTTCTCGATACACAAAAATTGCATTACTTTCATTAAAGTGAAGTAAGAAACAGGACATTAGCACCTCGGCCAGTTAACAAGGGAGAGTTGACGCAAGAGGAAACAGGAGTATGGCCAATCCAGGAGTGCCAACAGAGCAGAGAGCATCCTTTTTCTCTGTCATGTAGCGCTAAGGCATCAGTTGACACGTTGCAACCGAGAAAGAACCAATCGAATCAAGGGTAAAATGAAATGAGAAGCTAGATGTAATGGGGAAAATGAAAACTTCGTCTAGCGACCCGAGGAATCCCATAGGTCAGGAATGTCGGTGGCAAGAATCAAACGAACGACCTTCTGAATGTGGGCCAAGGTCGTTAACAACTTTTGTCTTTCCGCTCAGTAGATAGAATTGTATTTCAAATTGAATATGGAAGGAATAACCGCCACGTTATATATTTCCGAAATACTACTAAGGGTATTTATATAACGAATTGCAAAAGAAAAGTTCAAACATATATTGTTACAATAAAGTGATCACCGTGACTGCTTTAGTGTTTCCAAGTTCCAAAGACTAGGGCACACCATGACCAAAGGGTTAGACCACTTGGTTCTCCTCAAGTCGATCCGGGATCGATTACAGGCGTACGTTAAGTGAGATTCGTGATGCTGGTGCTGGTTTTCTCCGGGAGGACCTCCGGTTTCCCCCGCCATCATTCCACCAATTGCTCCATTATCATCTTTCCTTTCATCCACTTCGCCCTCATTCCGTTCATCTACTTCCCTCACGCCCGCCTCGGTAGTGTAGATGGTAGCGTGTCTGCCTCAAGTTCAAGATGTCCCGAGTTCGAAGTCGGTCAGGGTGAGTTACCTGGATAAGGTGTTTTCCTGGGTTTTCCCTTACCCTTCAAGACGAATGTCAGGTAACTCTAAGCTCTATGGACCCTCGGCCCATTTGAGCATCATTTCACCCAATTCATGCACCGTCCGATATGACTTTACGTTGGAGGACGTAAATTACACACAAAAAAATTCTTCCCTCACTCTCATCCCGGGAGGCCGGGCTAATCATCATCCCTGAATCTCTCTCTCTCTCTCTCTCTCTCTCTCTCTCTCTCTCTCTCTCTCTCTCTCTCTCTCTCTCTCTCTTACTCTCTGATCCATAGTGTGGCTCCCTCACCTGACGCCTAAAATGGCATAAGGGACCGTAAATGAACAGGACTGTGTCCTTTATCATGAGAAGAGGAAGAAAAAGAAGTGCCAACGAAGAACAACTGCCGCTAGAAATATTTCAGTCAGTGAAATTTAATCATCCCTTTAACTTCTTGCAATACAAAAGCGACATATAATTACCAAATATGCCGTTTTGGAAAACACACACAGACACACACACGCACACGCGCGCACGCACTAAAGTTGAAGACATTCTAATATTTTGTTGCTGTTTACAATGTTCTGTCTCATATCATGGAGTACACTTGTTAATTAAGTCCTGGAAAGTCTTTCTCATCGCACCGTTTCGCTGAAAATCAAGAGAAGCAGAACGAAGTTGGCTACGCCACTGCCGTGCATTCAATCGAAGTTTCCCCGTGGCGCTCTGCAGCTGTTTTAACGCATGAAGAGATATCTGCTTATGCCAAAGACGAGGCACTTATAAGCATTAGCATTATGGCAACTGATGCAAGGTGGTTATTGTATGATAGGCCTCAGTTTGTTTATCGTGAGTTAAGTGAGAAGCACTAATTATAATAAATATTCAAATATGCATGCGCACTATAGTCGACGGCACATTACAATTCTTGGGTGAAACGTTGGATGGAGAGTTGTCGGGAGTGTAGATAGCATCATTTCCCGAAGATTCATGAACCTGAGTAATTTAAGTACAGTGCATCAAGAAACTCTTACTGTTACAAAAGATCACTGATATAGGTGTAAACTTAAGAATGACAGCACCCTTAGGAATTCTTCACATCAGCTAGTCAGAGGTGAAAGTCTGGACAGGTGTGACTTATTATGGACTTATGATTGTGAACGTACTCGACAGCTTTGGATTACTTATTTGGAACTTAACATTTTTCCTCTGTTTGTTTCTTGTGTTTTCTTTTGTCTTTATTTACTCTGCCACTTAACTAGTAGATATGGGGAGTATGTATTCCAAAAAGGAAAAATTCGTACTATATTTCACTGGAAATACATGTTTAGGTCATTTGAATGAAACTAATTATTAAAAAAGAAAAAAGTTCGTTCAGTGGATGAGCTATTTCTTTTATTTTTCCTTCATTTGCCTCCTCCAACGTTGTCATATCGGAATGAACGAAATGTGATAAATGATGTTAAAATGAGCCCAGGGTCCATAGATCTTAAGAGTTACACGACATTCGTCTTTTAGTATAAGGGGAACACCCTCCCTCCTTCCGTCTTCCCTTCCTCCCATCCTCCCTCCCTCCCTTCTTCAGTTCCTCCCTTCCCCCTCCCATCCTTCTTTCCTTACTTCCTTTGTTGCTTTCTTTCTTTCTAACTGGAATACACAATTCTTTTTCTTACCTGTAGTTGTAATATGATTTTTGAGGATATTTCTAAGTTTCCATCCTTGACCGAGCGAGGTGAACCATGGTAACGTGTGCTACACGGGAGATCGCGGGTTCATTGACCGCGCACTTTGACTTATGTTTTTCTTTGTCACGTAGTCGAAAGCTGGTCTTACTTTCATACCATGATTTCCTTTCCATCATTTTCGTTTATTCCATTTCCTTGTCATTTTTTGGGTCTGCTTTCAGGCTTGTTGTGTACGGCGGTACTAGATAAATGGTGCGGATGCTTGCCACGCTCGGCGGCGTTTTATGGCCGCTCTCATCCCGTGGGGGGACGCTTGACACTGGACGCAGTGTGTTGGCTACGCTGTGGCAGGATGATGAACTCCCTGCATTGGTTAGGTACTTCCGTATGTCTGTGTGGACTTTATGGTTGTAAAGGTCGTAGTGAGCGAGGTGTCCCTCTACTTTGTTTAGCCGTTACTCTTTTTCATGTAGGAACTTAACATCTGCATTGAGTTGACCCACGCACGAGGCTGTTCACTATTCACAGAAAGAAAGAAAAGGAGCGCCTCCTAGTGTTTCAGTAAGTTTTATAATCAGTCAAAAGCACCGTTTAATGTCACATGCAGCTTGTAACAAAAATAAAAGTTCCAGGCTTTGAAATTTTCAGAGAGCGGTGATATATTACGGCGCGTCTTTGGGAAACTATAAGCTTTGAAAACCTGAAGTACTCTGCAGGGTGAACTTTACTTTATGATGCTCTCTTTTATTTATTTACTCTTTCACTACTTGCACTAATGGAAGGCTTCAGTTAAATATAGCTGCTTACTGCAGAAAGTGCATCTGTTTGAAGAGTAAATAAATTCTTTACACAAGTTCGCAGTTAATTTTAAAGCATCCTTTTAAAGTATAGAGATAAAACTCCTCTTATTAGTAGTCGTAATGGTTCTCTGCAGTTTATACAGAAATCCCAACATTTTTATGTTTTTCGTTTCAATGTGAGGTCTGATTTTGACGGTCGTTTTTCTATGGGCCCTTTTATAAATACGTGTCGGTATATTTCAGACAGATGACCTTAGTTCCCTAGATGCTTATGTCTACTTTAGGACAGTTGAACTTAGCAGTTAGCTTTTCATAACATTTATTTAATGTTTAATCTTTGGATGACATTTTGAGTCTTGGTAGTGAAATATTCAAATTGTATGTACAACAGACTTTTAACCAAGCGGTATGGCTCAGGTAACGTCTGTGGCTTGTACTCGGAAGGTCACGCTTTCAAATCCAGTGGATTCACCAATATAACTAGGGTTTTATTTGTTTTCCCTCAGTAGCCAAGGTAAATACCGAATTGGATATTTAATAGTAACTTATATCTTAAATATAGTATTTCATTGCTATCCTATCCAATTGCTATTCTATTGTTCCTTTTCGGAGTGCGCTAAACACCAATGAACGCATTACTTCAGCCAATGGAATGCGAAGGAATTACAAATGACATAGATGTTACGTCCACGTGGAGTAATCAGTGCGTTATCTGAGAGGTTTCTATTAACAAAGATAAAGCCAGGGTAACCATTTGAGGAGTACAATTATACAGGGATGAGATCTATAAGGCTACCACAGATCAAGCCGCGAGCGATCTGCTAATAGATCCTTGGGGATATGATCACACAATTAATGAGACACAAAACAGGCAGAAGAAACAGAGACAAAATCTAATTCAATATATCTGTTTATAACTTTACATTCGTCCTATATACTTCACTGTTTATTATAAAAACTTTTATAGTTGCAAATGTCTGTTTTACTGTGCCTTCTTGTACGGCTTTACAAAATCACTTCAACTATAAACTTCATATTTTTTCCAGTATATTTCATGTTTCGAAATGTTGCTGGACCATATTTTACAAGCCATTAGACTGAAATTTCAGGACAACTTCAGGAATTGCGTTTTTTAAAAAGTTAGGAACATGACATAGCTATGATGAAATTAGTTTCCATAACTGAAATTGAAACGGCTCAAAACTCAAAATCGTGAACAAAATACAGGTTGTTTCAAAACGACACCGAACTACACGCCGTTGTGTAGTTTATAACTTAACTAGTCCAAATATCGGTGTCGCAGCTTCAGGTCTCTGTTAGGTATAATTTTATGCAGCATTAAATATTACAGGATTTTGTGATTAGGCAGCGCAGGAACCACTGGTGTGCGAACCTCGAAAGTTGTTATTGGGCCGCACCGGCCACAAAAACAAAAACATTACTCTTTATCAGTGTCCCTAGCCTCGCTTTCAGGTGATGGGCAATTGTGGAAAAAGTCAAATAATGACTCGGACAGTTCCAAGCTTGCTCATTTTGCTATGATCTTAATTGTACAGTGCTTTCAACCAGTTACTATAAAATCAACACTTTCCTTTACAGTTACAAATGTTTTTAGTATTATTAAATGCAGTGAAATAAAATGCTTGTCTCATTACATAAGGCATTTAGTTTTGGTTAACTTCATCTACATTCCTTGATATTTTTCTCTGTTGTTTTTATCATTTAATGTTTCCATCCTCAGTTTCACTAACATTAACTTCCCTCTAAAAGGTTTAGGTTGCATATTTCCAACAGCTTATTTGCCGTCAGGACTGCTATAACGGATTTTGAAATACGTTAAACACTCATAAGCAATAGCTTCTTTATCGCGGTTTCATAAGCCAAAGAAATTTTTAATATTGGCAAGCTACTACGGAGTAAGCCGGTATGTTTACAGTTACAGCACGCGGCACGGCGTGTGACCTATACCTGCGAACTGCGACAGCATGAGGCACGCGTCGTTGTTTCAATCACTGCCTAATCCACACTCATCTTGGAGCATTTTTATGCGGCTCTATTGGCAGTAAAATCCATCTATATGTGTCAATAGAAGCTGATTAACTACTTCTATATATTCATACGGTGTCGTTTTAAAACACCCTGTATAAATAAGTGCTCAACAGTTTATGTTTCTACTCTAAGCTCAAATAAAAAATGTTTAATAAGGGCAAAACCCGGAAAAGAATCTTATCTAGATAACTCACCCTGGCCGAAATTCGAATTCGGAATCTCTTGAACGTGAGGCATATACGACATATATGACCACAATGTCATCAAAATAACTAAGAATAACTTGCTATAAATTCAACGGTTTTACTAACTACCAAATAATGTGTAGTTCATCAAGCTAACAGCAATGCCATACCTTTAAAATGAAATGCATTTAAAGTCAATTGCTGGTCTTGATGTCATGTGAATAGATGGAACGTCACTAACAATAACCACCGAGTATTTATTATAAATAACATGGGAAGTATACATTTCAGTAGATTGTGCTCTCTATGTTAACCCAGATATCTAACTGCAGTGTCAGGAAATTCGGTTTTATGTCTGTATCGCACACAAACATTTCCTGTTCAAGTGTGAATTTTTCTGTGAGTATTTCAAGGACTAGTATTAAAGCAAGAACAGCAACAAGAATTAGAATACTCTTAAGCAATTCAGATGCAACAAGGGGTCTTGAATAATTTTTTTTCTTATTTATAAACCTGTTTTAATTCTGGGAGTTCAGGACGTCAAAAGATGCATTTTCGCTTAAATATAGTTAGGGGAATTGTAATAGAAGTGTGTGACAGTTAACACAAGAGCTCTAAATGTTGAGGTAATTAAATTTCTTATGATGCTTGTGGTAACGCTCCAAGCAAAATGCTATGAAACACACGGTGTGTGTGAAGCACGTTATTTAGCTTCCCTGACCTGGCGATGAAGAAGGTGAGTGGATGACAAGTTACCTGAGGAATGTTAGTTCACACAAACGACGTCTGGAGCAGTGCGGTCAGTAGCGTGTTGGTTTTAAAGATTAAGCGGGCGTAGAAACCGGTTTAACAGAGATTGTGTGCCTGTTATACCCCTAGTCCATATGCAAATTTCAGGAGGCTCTTCCATTGAGGCTGCCTTCTATTGATTTTCCTACACAGGCAGATTGGGAGAGGCGCAGACGGACCGACGGACGGAAGGAAAGAGATGACGACAAAGAGAGACTGCCGTATGGCCTTCCTCGTGTTCCTGAAACAGGATATACATACAGTGGGGAAACACACTGTCCTTGAAAACGGGACTCACAGATCCGTCAAGCGGCAATTAAAAACTAAAGCGCTGAAGATTGTATGTCTCACCGGCTTCCAAAATGGGAATCATTGACATGGAGGAGGCATAGGTAAATTGTTAAAGGAGAGAAAAACAAATAAACTTATGTTCTGCAGCAAGCTTACTTTCCGCGCAAAAAAAGAAGAAGAAGATATAAGGACAAATTTGAATGTTTTCAGTTTAACTGAAACAATAATATTTATGAAAGATAACTGCCGTGGAATGGCATACATGCATTATTATTATTAGCACCTTGTATTTACTACCCAGTCTAGTCCAATGTTAAGACAGTTGCACTAGAATATCCAATTGATTCCATTCATTGACCTTACCTGGTTCTTCATGAATTTACCTATCTCTAACCAATAAAATTTGTATAGCTGACCTTCCCCTTTACGTTTCAAATCATTATTTTACAATCTCGCTGTTCCTGATAACAGATGAAAAATACCCTGATGTTCACGCAAAACGAAGTGAAGTATCCGCGGAACTTCTGTCTTGTATGATCTCCCCCCCAGAAGTTGGAATGGTAGAGTAATATTTTTTTTTTTTTTTTTTTTTGTAAATAATTACAGTAAGCAAAATTTTAAACGGTTGTATGTTCTTTTTGGTTCCATAGTTATTAAATATAACACTGTTCTCACAAGTTGCAGAAAAGCTTCACATATACAAGGAAATTTGGGTGAAGTTGGTAAACATAAAAGATTCCCTACTTCAGGCCACTAAAATAGCCTTTCTGTAAGATATTCAGACTGTAACCATTGAAAAAAACAATCTTCTCAGCTGTTAGTTATACATTATAGTTTCGTTTATTCGTGTTAGCAATTTTTTTTCTTTTTAGCTTGCCTTGCTAATGGATTGGCGTACAACATAAACTCAAGGCAATACAGCAACTGTTTATCCATATAAGTTATGAACATTTGTTGGCATTGGCATTGAGTGCATGTGGTAGCGTTATAAACAGATTCGACTCTTTTGTGTCCTGGATCATCTTTCTCTCTCTCTTTCCCTCTTCGGTTAACTCTGCTGCATTTTTTTATTTATGTCCTCCAAAGTTAAAATTGGTGAAATTATGCTCAAATGAGTCCAGGGTCCATGGAGCTTAGAGATACCCGATTCGTCTTTCAGGATAAGGGAAAACCGTGGAAGAAACCTTATCCAGGTAACTCATTCTGACCGAGATTCGAACTCGGAACCTCTTGAACGCGAGGCAGGCATGCTATCATCCAAGCTACCAAGGCGAGCACTATGCAAAATGTGCTCAATTTTCCTACACATATTATTTTACGCCTTTCATTTCCTGAACGTAAGAATGACACCGCAGTGCCTTCACTGGAACTCAGTAACCAAGCATAACTGCGTTTTTCTGTCGCAATTGGTGGAAGTGATTCCAAGTTCTCCTTTCTTGCTTCAGCAGACCATTCACATTATTTTACTATTTTAAACTACTTTCTGCTTCGTGGTAATCTCTAGCAAAGCAAAGCGAACCTTCTTGTTTAGTTTTTTTAGTAATGTATACATTGAAATTATACGGTACTTTATGAACCGGGTACACTAGAAAGAATAAGGCATTCCAATATGAAATAAATGTAAATACAGGTGGGTGTTTTGCTTACTTTGCATGCACTTCTTTTTTATTACTGTAGGTTACATCAGAGGGGAGCCGAACTGTTGGGTTAGCTAGCAAATCTCACTCTCGAGGTATCAAAGCAAAGCTAATACCTAATTCTATATAGAAAAAGAAAGAAACAAATAGATACCAAATGGAATAAATTACAAACTTTGCGCAACACTGGCAGATCTCTATTCATTACCTATACTACGGAGTTATATGAGTATAAAAGTAGTTTTTCAGTTCACATTACGTCATTTATGGTAAGTATGATGACGTGGAGATGTTTACGACATCCCTCTTACTCCGACTCTAATTTCATTCTTCGATGTGTGCGCTATCAGCTGCTCTAGTGGTGAGTTATGAAGTATTTTTTCACAGAGTATGTTAATTGATAAATTTAATGGAAGTTAATGAAGCTATTTAAAACGAGCTTCCCACTGTTCGAAGTTGAAGAAATCAATTGTTTCTGAATTTAATCAATGGAAATTATGACTTCTGAATTATATCTTCTAGCATTTGAGTATCCAGACGTTGCAGTTTAAAAATAGCTTTCTGTAATAATAATGTTGACAAGAGTCGCGGAAAATGCTAAGAGGAAGTTTTCTTGAGGGTAACTGCTAAATCTCTTGTACGAATATAAACTTTGCCTTGAGGCTGACGCGCTAATCGATCATAATAAATACTTGTGTAAGATAGAGACACGAAGGAAAAGACGCACATCTTAGAAATACACGCACTTATACTAAGTTCCACCAACTTATCGCTCTCCACCAGCATAATAATGCCACATCTTATAACTGCCAATTGGTATCGAAAATACTTTTGTTGTAAACTGCTCAATCCTGGAACCCTATTTACTTTTAACTTTCAGAAATGACTGCGCGTGTCTCTACAACATTCTGAATCTTAAAACACTGATATCAGGTACACTTTGAGGTCAGTGGCGGCTCGTGTGCATTTCTCTTGATGGGGCCATATGTGAAGATGCTTGTAATGAATTTAGAAGTGTAGCTATACCTTTTAAAATAGGTCACCTATGACTATACATTGTGTTTCCGGATTGATTGTTGTTTCATGTGCAGAATCAATTTGAACAGTAATGTTTACAGCTCCCAATAATTTTAATTTGCAGGCATTATCTAAGTGAAGTCATTCGCCTCGTGCTTTGTAAGTCGTTTATTCAAATGTTTTCGATCCATACAACCAACCGTCCTCCACAGGCATTTACTGCCAAATAACAAACAGTAAAAAGAAAAGACACTTTGCTTCTCCTCACCTGTAATCAGGTACAATTTCTTGCTAAACTAACTGTTATTGTCACGCTGCTCGAACGGTTACCTTGGCTTTATCCTTGTTAATAGAAACCTCTCAGATAACGCGCTGATTATTCTTGTAAGAGTGAGAGGGGTGCTGACGCAGTTCTTGGATCTGTGCTAAGCACCAGTGAACGCATCACTTCAGCCAATGGAATTTACAGGAAGCACAGATGATAGATAGATGTTCACTCCACGTGGAGTAATCAGTGCGTTATCTGACTGGTATCTATTACCAAACATAAATCTGCCCGCCTCCGTAGCGTAAATGGTAGCATGTCTGCCTCACGTTCAAGAGGTCCCGAGTTCGAATCTCGGTCAGGGTCAGTTAACTGGATAAGGTTTCTCCGGGGGTTTTCCCTTATCCTTAAAGACGAATATCGGGTAGCTCTAAGCTCCATGGACCCTGGTCACATTTGAACATCATTTTATCCATTTCATTCACCGTCCGATAGGACGGACATAAAATAATATTAAAAAAAAGATAAATCCAGATAACCGTTCGAGCAGCGCTACTATACACAAAGTCCACTGTTTTTGTCATCTTATTGCTCAAATGTAAAATTATTCGGTTGATATGCCGTCAATCACTTAATTTCAGTTTTTCTTCTACATTTAATGAATGAAAGGCCTTTAAATAATCCAAACTATTTATTTTTAAACCACAGTACTTTGTCCACCATATAATTAAGATTTCAATAACAATCACACGAATGCTAAATTTCATGCAACGAGTCGCAACTTACCGGCCCCAAGAGCTTTTTTGTGTGTAATTTACGTCCCCCAACGTTAAGTCATTTCAGACGATTAAAGAAATGGATGAAATGATGCCAGGGTCCTTAGAGCTTAGAGTTAACCGACATTCGTCTTTCACGATAAGAGAAAACCCCGGAAAGGCCTGCCTTGATAGCGTGGTTGTAGCGTGTCTGCCTCACGTTCTAGAGGTCCCGAGTTCGAATATCGGTCAGGGCGAGCTACCTGGATAAGGTTTTGTTGGGGTCTTCCCTTATCCTAAACAGACGAATGTCGGGTAACTCTAAGCTCTATGGACCCCGGACTTATTTGAGCATCACTTCACCCATTCCATTCATCGTCCGATATGACTTAACGTTGGAGGACGTAAATTAAAAAGAAAAAAAAGAAAAAAACCTTATCCAGGTAACTCACCCCCCCTAACCGAGATCTCGGGATCTCTTGAACCTAAGCACGCTACCGAGGCGGGCACCTCCCAGGAGCTGCTGAGAGCGATGTGCGAAAAGAAGAGTAGGGGAGCGAGGCAGGTGACTTGCAAAGTGTACAGAAGGGTGAGAAGTGACCGCGGGCCTGTAAAATCTGACCCAACATTCTGCTTTGCGACAAGGCAACTGGCGCGGTTGTCGTGTCAAACATTGCGGTTGCAAGCTTCCGTAACCATTAAAAATAGTCGTAAAATGAATTATTGTTTTCAGTGATTACTAAAATTAAATAAAATGTGAAATAGTTTTTTGTTCTGGTTAAAAAATATCTATAAATTTCGTAATATTATCGGTGGGGCCCCGCCCCACTGGCTCTTAATGACAGTCCGCCCGTGCTTCAGGTAATGTTCTCTGCGCTGCACCGCCTTAACTAATTAATTTTCCTCCACTTCTAAATTGCCTCGCTAATGCATCTAAGTCAGGCTTATTACATCACGCACAAATTTTAACCTATAGACATTTAAAAGGCAGTTTGCAGTTATTATACTTTTTCCCTCTCAGGATGAACGGATGAAGTGAAAGCTACAAGCCGCGGGTAAACAAACCACGAAGATGCAACAAAGGTTCAGGCTCGAAGATCCGTCCCAATGCTGGAGTAACATAGAGAGCGCGTATACCAAGTAACCCCATAGAGTTCATGGTGGCCACTCTTTCTTTTGAGCAACCATCAGCGCCATCCATGCGACACCGTCTTTCGCTGTGAAACCTACATACACGCCTGAAAAGTAGGAAGAAAATGGAATGAAAGATAAATGATGGAAGGGATCAGGTGGTAAATGGGAAACCACCCCAGAATTCCCATACCGAACAAAAACATACACGAAAAATTCAACATCAATGTAGACCGTAGATGGAAATCGATCTCCGGACCTCTTGAATACGAGCCTTGCACGTTACTTGAATACATCTCGCCTGCTGTAGAAACTAAAATTTAAATTAGAATATAAAAGTACCTTAAGGTGCCTTATTAATTACTTCGAAGTAAGTTTACAAAAAATGACTCTAAAATCTAATTCAGAATATAATTTTCCTCAAAATATTTGCATTGTAGATAGGAATCTCGAAAGAAAAACCTCTCTTATTAAGTTACACCAATAAACTAAGTTTACTGCACGACGTGAAGAGTTTCTCCCCCTGGGAGAACTCATACGGGTGCACTCAGCTTTATAGGATCTCTGAAGGGCCAATTGAGGAGGTACTTGATTGAGTAGAGACGTTTGCTTGAGACAACCGCATATACCGGCCGGGAAGGACCGGGGCTTTGAATACGTCCCACCCTCCAGTACTACATCCCACTCGTGACGCCCGCTTTGTTAGAGGAAGGGAATACAGCGACCAGGTGGTAGGCACTGCCCCAGACAGTGATATTGCCGCTGCATTAATTAGGTAATATTTACTAATAAATATAAGAAACTGGGGTAATTTCTATATATTTAAATACTAGGTAGTTTTTAAAGTAGGTTTCGGCTGAAAACGAAATGTTGTAGCTTTTATTTTATCGAAGTATGAAGCGTGAATAGTTTGTTTCATGATTATTAATCCTGTCTCTCTTGTGTAACAGGCGAGACATCAGAAACCCGGGAACGTAACTGCAAATTAATTAGTAGTGACGCAACACATCGATGTTATTGGATTGTATGTTTGTTGTGGACATGTAACTGAAACGAGAGCATCAACGGAAGTGGGAATGTGACAGCCACCTAGCGGGAGATAAAGCCAGCTGACCGGAAACGATGTGCGGGTCTCTGAACCCTCTCTCAAGGAGTGAGCGTGTGCCAACTTCCTCGGGAAGCTCTTATTTCAACCACATGCGGCCACAGCGGAAATGTTAACTTAAATATGTCGTTTTATACGCTTCGCATATAAACATACATATCACGGTCACCTAATTCACAATAATTCTATCTCTAAAGCAACACCAATTAGAGTTTTAATATTTTATGAGGTCAGTAGTAAACCTTGCACCTAGACGCAATGTAAACGGTATGTGTTATATTTTCAAGATTATCATCATTATTAATTATTACTATTATTAGACTTAATCCTGTCACAACTCCTGGACAGTCATCTTCAGTATTGGTGGCTAGATGTAAAGAAACCAGACCTCGAATTATGCTTCTACTCTCTGTTTCATATAACCTTGCCCCGCTGACATGTATCACTCCGCGTGCAACTACCTTCCCCCTCATCCTAATTAGCTAATGCGTTCGCGCCATAAGCCATAGGCGGTGCCTTCCCGTCACATTTAAAACTGGAGTAAACGTCATAATAATTGCCAGGAAGATAGATAAAATCATACAAATAAGAATATGAGGGCATGCAAAAATAATGAAGTTTATAATGTAACTGAGAAAGTTGAAACTGAATGAATGAGCAAGGAAACCGAAACAAGTTTATAATGAAAGGCCTTCGGCCTTTTCCACTGGGATTTTTTAAAAAAAGCACACATACCTTACAAAAATGCTTGTATTTCAGTCTTAAAAGCCGTGTCACGCCATACTTGTCGTGCGTCCTACATTCACCCAAGTCTCGTCAACGTAGTATATTTTGTGATTTTTATCCCGGTACAGTCTGATTGCCCTTAAATAACGTCTACGCCACACAGCAATATCGCCCCTGGAGTGGTAAGTTTTCCTGTTGTCTCAATTTCATGTCGCGTTGTTCCTACGCATCTAACACACCTGTAAGTTCAGAGCACAGCTGTTCGACTTCTCTCACTGACAAAGACAGATTCTTCTCTGTGAGTGCATTAAACACATGCACAATTCTTTTTTCACCGCTTTGTAAAGGTTTTCCCTTGCAATGCTTCAGCGAAAAACTGGCGGTAGACTCTGCCATTATACATATAATAAGTACATGAGCAATAAACCACCAATAAAATAATTTAGCTCTCGCACTCGGCACAACACACCTTCGAATGGCGATATATGATTAATCCAGTTCAAAACAAGGTCAGTAATAAAAGTCATGTAAACAAATGTCATCACTACCGCTAAATCACGTGCTATCGTGCCATGTGCTTGAGAACAAAGGAACCTCCTCTTTACTTCGTTTAAGAATTAACATGCATTTTAGGTAAATCAACTCTGTTGCGTCATATATTTAATTAAAACAGTTACGAAAATATAAATTTGACAATTCTCTTCCAACATATGAAGATATATCACCATGTTATATAACGAACTAATTTTTACAGCACTGTCTATACTACAATAGCAGTCAATGAGAGATGATTAGGTCACGTGACCGTTAAGAGATATGGGACAAACTTACGTAAAACAAGGATTAGCGAAAACTGACCTGAGGAGTACGTGATTCCCCAGTGTAAGTAATCTGGCAATCTCTGTATACGTTTGCATAGCAACGATATTCCCTTATCACCCTTCGCATCCCCTGCTTGATGCCTTCACGTGTCTTCTTTTAAAAATCAGACTGTAGGAAGGGATTAAACGTTTATAAAACGTAAACTTCAACGCACCAGTCGTCGTCGTCGTCTGGTCGTAGGGCCGCGAAACACATGAAAGGAATTGATGAGGACAGGAAGTTCGGAGCAGAAGAGAAAGCAGCCATTCGCTTTCTCTCCTACGAAAATCACGAAAAGAAGAAAATTAAATGGCACAGCGGCAGATGAATCGAACCCCGACCTCCAAATATGAGTCTCGCGTGTTATAGTTACACACATATCTTACAGCATGTTTGTTGTATAAATGTGTAAATTCAACCATTCGAATGTAAACACATTAATAATAAGTAAATTTACGAGCTTACCTCTTACACGTTAACGAAACTTCAATATTTGTGAACAGTAACATGTTTGCAAATAAATATTCTATTAAATCTTTGTTCCACCTACCACAATTTTAATAGCTTCAAGCAAGGTAAAGCTACTTTTACATTTTGCTTTTATTATGAGTAACACCTTAAAATTATGTAATAAAATAACTAGAAAATCAAACTCGTTAAGAGATCGGAAGCATCTATTAGACAATTCTTTCCATCATTTAGTTCAAGTGTATAGCATCGGAGTCCAACTTGCTCCACCATTGGGCGAGAAAACATTCGATTCTTTCAGTAGCGTAACGACCTTGCACCTATTTACATCGAGTCACCAATGCTGACGCATTTGCATTGTCACCGATTGCATTTTTTGTTGTTGTTGGAGCCGCGACGATCAAGCACCGGCGCGTGCGCAGGAAAGAGACAAATAGTGGTGCGTGCGCTGAAGGTTTGCCGAGAAAGAGACAGTGATGTCTGGATAGTTCCCTCTTTCTCTTGCCACTGCGAAAGGCTTTGAAACGTCGCCGGCTTTCTAGAACAATGACTGGAGGTATAAAAGCCGGCAAAGTGATAGTGCGCAGTCAGTTGCTAGTGAGTTGTTAATTGAATATGCAGTTGTGTAGTAATTGTGAGTATGTGGACATTTGAAGTGTACCACAGTGAATTCTTTTATTTGTTTACGTGCAGCTGAGAACGAGACGACCTTAAAGACTGTGTTGGTGTATGTTACGTCATTTTGCTGCTGTAAGGGGTGTTCAAAGTGTCCTTTTAGTGAAATAAAGAGCATTTTAAATTTCTGCAAACAAGACTTTAATTCTATGAAACAACAAAGTCACAGTATTTTGTATTAATAAGCTATTAAAATCATATTATGAATTTGTGGTGGGCAAAAACATCAGGGAAATATGCAAATTGGTGAATCTGAAATAATTGTTAAATGAGAAAACACCACTGCATGCGCCTACTCACCAGGGAGAACTACAAAAAACTAAGGCCCGGTAATCGAAACCTGCACCTGGGAGTCATCTCGTTCTATCTTAGTATGTAACATAATTAAATATGAGGAAACTTCGCGCAGGCTGATGCACATAGGTACTTTTTAGATGTGGCGTATAACGTAATGTTGCGCAGCAGTTTATGGTCAAGTCCACTTGTGTATTTGTAAGAAAAATGGATGTAAGGTTAGTCATCTGTCATCTAAGCCACTAGCTTTATCAGCAGTCTGCTGGTGAATGCAGAGATTTTAGCCATATCATTGATTTGCATGATGTCACTCGCGCACATCCAAGCAAGGTCACACGCCAGCTCTAAAAAATACCTTTGTAGGTTTATCAAAGCAGTGATGGCCTTGTAACAACATTGTTGTAGTAGTTTGACGGTGTGCCTTCACCCTTGAAGTAAAACAAATATGTGTCAACAATTGAGCTCTGAATGTAGCACAATCAGAATTCCAAGTTTGTAACCACTGCTCCAGTAAACTTCGGGACTTGTTTCTTTCTTTCAGCTCTGACCTATGTGAGCTGCGGATTTCTTTTGAAGTACTTGCTTATTTTGTTCTTAATTTCACCGACAAAAGGTTAGGGGAAGAAGAAAATCTGAAATCACAGAGAGGACAAAGAGAAAGACCCGTATTAGCAGAAATGACCACGAAGCAGATAAATGGATGCAGGAGAGAAAAGAAGGGGAGACAAGTGTCTGGAGGATAGATTAAGAGGGGAGGGGAAACCAGAGGGTGTCAGACTGAGGTGGAAGAAATAAGCAAGGGGAAACGGAGGCGAAAAAATGGTCAAGAAGGGATAACAGCAAATGGCATAAGGGGAAGGGCAGCCCACAGGGATCAGAACCCCTTTACAGATAAAATTAATGTTTCATGTATAATGTGAAATGTGGTGTACATGAGGTTGCTGCCCTCAATATAGCTCTTATTATATTTTTTCCCTTGTTTCTTTTACGCATTTGATTCTTAACAAAGCTCAAGTACTGATAAGTTCGTTTTTTAAAATGTCTGTGGTTATTTGATGATGATCGAACGAGATAGTGCAGGTGAAGCGCTTATGGTTCACATCTGAGAGTCGTGTACATAATTCCCACGGTTAAACCTTCTTGAAATACCCTTTTTATTTGGGGGGGGGGAGGGATTACCATTCTTCACTGGACGAATGCTGGAAAGAATAAGCATATCCCTGGAATTTCCTGTGCTTCCGCTTCAACTCACTTCACTTCACCTTTCATCTGCTTGATTTTTTTTCGAGTTGTCAGGGTAATTGTTGCATCGCTGTGAAAAAGGATGATCTCCGTAAAGGCACAGATACACCCACGCGCAGTTATCACCATGCCGTCATAATTTAACTTGTATGTTGCAGAGACGTTCAACTAGAAAACGCTTTACTCGGTTCCAAAGTTGATTTTCAGGTAGAAAGGTTCCGCTGATTGAGTTAGTGCTTCAACAAGCTTTTACATATCTTGCTATAAGAAATTCTTAGTTTCTCACTCAGAAGCAAGGTTACTCCTGTGCTCATGTTATGTTATTAACAATAACCTTTTTAGAAGCAAATTAAGATTAAGTAAGAGGAACTTAGCAACAAACAAGATGTCGAAACAATATGCAAAGGTTTAAACGTTTGATACAAAAAGGTTTATGGGTGCAACACAGCTGCACGTTGTGCGCCAATTTGATACTATAATGTTTCTGGGTGCACACTGTTGCACTTGACAATACAGTTTGAAGCACTTTTCTTTAGCTCAGGGTAAAACAATGAGGTTTCTCTCAGGGTATGCGTGGATGTGTGTGAGAAGGAGATTTTAATAACTCTGGAATGCCCGTTTCCGACTTATTTATTTACTGCTTCTTCTTTTAAAACATCGAAATGAAAGTTGCCCACCAAGGGTTACCAATCTCTGTTTAGAGTTACGGACGGCAGAATGTTTATTACTCGATAAACTTTATTCGTTCCTCATATATATATATATATATATATATATATATATATATATAAACCGACAAATATTCAAGACAGAACCAGAGGACTGCCCTAATAGGCTTCACGCCTCAGACTGCTCTAATCGGCCTCACGCCGAAGACTGACAGCAGCGCGTGGGTGTATATATAACTTTCACTTTCAGGAAAGCCCTCTTCATTCAACCAAAATCCCTCTGTGGCTGTTTTGTCATGCCATTCTGAATGATCCAAAGAATTTCCTATTCATACAAGTCAAGTGAGCCCCTTTAGAAAACTGTTAAGGACACTGTTTCTTACATTGCTTTTGTTATAACAACTTTCCCCCAAACTCAACTGGCCTTGCCCTTGTCGTAACAAAGAACCAGCATTCCTTTGACATCCATCATGATTCTTTACTTCTGGCAAACCTTAATTTCGGTATCACATTTGACAGTAACTATCTCTCGTTCAGGCAAGGATACGTGTGTGTAGTGTTTAAAGTCCGCTTTTACTACATACGGCAACGCAGGCGATGACACTGATGATACATGAGATGAAGATGGAGCAACGGAGGAATGAGATGGCGGGAAAAACCGGAGATTCCGGAGAATACCCGCTCCAGCACCACAAATATTACTTTGCGCTCGCCTGGGATCAAAACCGGGCCATCTTGGTGAGAGTCGAGAGGTCTAACCACTCAGCCACGACGCGGCCCTTTAAAGGCAAGGAAATAGAATGGCTAACCTCCAATATATTCGATGAGATAGCCAATTTAATGTAAGGGTCAAGAACTACTAACTTTCAGATACATATCTTCGTAAGTTGCCAACTAACAACACAAATTTCAAATACATTATATCATACGACCAACCTAAAACAAGAAAAAGGTGGTCATATAAAACTGAATAGTTTTAAAATCACAAATTCTACCAAAAGTATTAGTGGACGGAAGTTATGTAGCATTTTTTGAGCTGGATTTTTCTTTCAGTGATAGATTTTTTCTAACTCTTAATAGTTTCCTGGTTATATAAAATTCAGCTACAATGAATAACACTTCAGAAAGTCGAAGCTTTTATACTTTATGTTTGTATCTCAAACATTAGAACCGTCTTGATTAAAAACAAAGCAGGAAAATTTTTTGTATATTTAAAGAATAACTTCAGTAAAATAATATGTACTTAATGAATAACTTAAACTACGATAGAAGTTACTTTTCATGAGAATAGTATGAGACAAAAGGATCAAACATAAATTTGAAATTGATACACAAAGCCAGGATAATTTATAACAAGGTGTTTTAACATTTTAGCACACTCTTAGATCTCTGTGAGGTCTGTTTTGTGTAGAAACAATTTTGATATTTAGAACACTCCTAAACCAATGACTTTATGAATATCAGTCATACATTAAGTCGGTACTATGTTGTAAAAAACCCTTAAAACTTCAGAGCCAAAACCGTGACACATCACAAGCAAAAGGTTTACTGGAAGATCTTTGGTTATCTGTTATTCTCTTAAGAACCTTTTTAGGGATATCATTAAACTTAATATTTGAGACATTGTTATGATTGGAATCCGGATGTTTAGGTGTGTATAACAATAAAAATAATAAAAAATGTAATAACAAGTAAAAAGAAGACACGAGGTACTTTAAAAAGTGGAACTACCAAATTTTAAAGGATTGTAATCATAATATATTTAAAACCAGCATGGTTTAGAAGTCATACAAATTATACATTTTCATTGCTCACATTACCACATGTTATTGGTATAAACGTACTTTGTGGACTCTGCTACCTTAAAGTAATACATCTAATGGAGCTGGACGGATAGTTGTGGCTATTCGAAGTACGAGTGTGGGTCAAAAAGTAATGCCTCCTATTTTTTTTTTCTGTTTCAATTGCCAAGAAAATTGAATCCAATTTACATAGCTTGAAAACTACAACATCGGCGATTAATTTGTCACTATTCAATATAATCTCCGTCCTTTTCCACAGTTTTTGTCCATTTTTTAACTAGGGCATCTATTACAGTGTGGTAAAACACACGGTCTTGCTTCCTAAATCATTGACGCACGGACGTTTTCACAGCCTCCTCATTTTCAAAATAAATCCCACGATGAGCAACCTTTAGTGGCCCGAACATATGGAAGTCTGATGGTGCCAGGTCAGGGCTGTAGGTTGAGGTAAGACTTGCCATCCCAATTTCTCAATTTCTGCAGTGATGTAACGGCTGGTGTGTGGTTTTGCATTGTCATGCAGAAGAAGAGCATCCGCCATAGATTTTGTTGGGCGAACTCGGCGAAGACGTGCTTTCAGCTTTTTGAGAGTTCCGACGTATTGAACAGAATTTATTGTGCATCCCTGCTTCAAAAAATCAATCATAAGCACACCCTCTGCATCCCAAAACACTGTCGCCATAACTTTCCGTGCCGACCGCTGAGTTTTGAATTTCTTTTTTCTTCGGTGACGTTATGTGATGCCATTCCATTGACTGCCTCTTTGATTCAGGTTCAAAAATGAATCCACGTTTCATCTCCAGTAAAAATGTTTTCCAGAAACTCCTCTCCCTCCAAATTGAAGCACTGCAGGTGTTCGGAGGCTATTGTTTTCTTTGTTTCTTGGTTTTGGACGGTTACCATTCTTGCTACCCAACGTGAACAAACTGTTGAGTCACCCTGTTGTTGAGTAATCGTCATCACACTACCTTTACTGAGGGAGGTAATGCGACACAATTCACCTGTTGTTACCCGGCGATCACCACGAATGATGTCATCGACTCGCTGAATGTTGTATGGAGTCACCGCAGTCACCGGCCTGCCGCTTCGCTTTTCATCTGCCAATGGTGTTTGACCTTCAGCTTCGTTACAGCGACGAACCCATCGCCTAACAGTGCTGACATCCACCGCTGCATCACCATACACATTTTTTAGCCTTTCGTTAAAGCAAATTAGCGTTTCACCTTCCGTAGTCAAAAATTCAATCACAGAACGCTGTCTAATACGAATGTCGATGTCAACCATTTTGCAAAAGGATGCACTGCTGCCACCTGTTGACTGAGGAGCTTACTACTGCAGGGGATTGGAGCAGTTTTGAAGAATTGTGCCAAATTCAAAGTTTTCACATAACTTACTTATTAAATAAAAAAATTGGAGGCATTACTTTATGGCCCACCCTTGTATTTCTAGTTGTGTGTTTTTGTGTTTTTTTTAATAGATTTGTTAATTTCGTGTTGATTTATAAAATATATTTTTCGTGACTGTCTTTCACAAAATTATACAGCACTGTTTCCTTGGTTACACACCATAAGCAGCAAATGCACTAACAAAGTCAAAAAGTTTAATTTTAAATGGTTGATTGAATAATACAGGTTGTTTCAAAATGAATCCGAACGATTATAGCCGTGGCGTAGTTTATAACTCAACTAGTCCGCATTTCGGTGTCGCAGCTTCGAAGTTCTGTTAGGTATAATTTTATGCAGCATTAAATATTACATGATTTTGTGATTAGGCAGCGCAGGAGACACTGGTGTGCGAACCTAAAAAATTTTTATTGGGACGCACCGGCCACAAAAACAAAAGCTTTCGGGAAATGCGGCAAAGGGCACTTTACCTGTGAAAAAGTCGAATAATGACTCGGACAGTTTCAAGGTTGCTCATTTTGCTATGATATTAATTGCAAATTACTGTAAAATCATCACTTTCCTTTTCAGTTACAAATGTTTTATTTATTATTATTATTATTATTATTATTATTATTATTATTATTATTATTATTATTATTATTATTATTATTATTATTATTATTATTATTATTATTATTATTATTATTATTATTATTATTATTATTATTATTATTATTATTATTATTATTATTATTATTATTATTATTATTATTATTATTATTATTATTATTATTATTATTATTATTATTATTATTATTATTATTATTATTATTATTATTATTATTATTATTATTATTATTATTATTATTATTATTATTATTATTATTATTATTATTATTATTATTATTATTATTATTATTATTATTATTATTATTATTATTATTATTATTATTATTATTATTATTATTATTATTATTATTATTATTATTATTATTATTATTATTATTATTATTATTATTATTATTATTATTATTATTATTATTATTAAATATAGTGAAATAAAATGCTTGTCTCATTGCATAAGGCAAAGTTTTGGCTAACTTTATCTACAATTCTTTGATATTGTTCTCTGTTCTTTTTATCATTTAATGCTTCCATTCCCAATTTCACTAACATTAAGTAAGCAATAAATAAGCAATAGCTTCTTTATTGCGGTTTCATAAGCCAAAGAAATTCTTAATTAGTAGCAAGCTACTTCGGAGTATGCCGGTATGTTTACAAAAAGCTACAGCACGCGACATGCGTGTGACATATGTACCTGCGAATCCGAGAGCGTGAGGCACGCGTCCTTGTTCCTGTCACTGCCTTATCCACACTCATTCTGGAGCATTTTTATGCGGCTCTATTGACGGTAAGAACTATCTATTGATACCGAAATTAAGGGATGCAATGTATAAAGAATCATGATGGATTTCAAAGGAATGTTGGTTCTTTGTTACAACGCCAGCAGGTGCAGTGAAGTCAAATAGCAGTTGGGGGAGAATAGTCGTTATAACAAAAGAAATGTAAGAAATAGTGTCCTTAGCAGATTTCTAAAGGATAGCACTTGACTTTGTTGAATGGGGTATTCTTCGGACCCTTCATAATGGCATGACAAAATAGTCACAAATGGAATCTTTGGTTGAATAATGGGCTTCCAAAAAGTGAAAGCTATACCCTCACGCGCAGCTGTGAGGATAGTTCGTGGATTGGAGCCGATTAAGGCAGTCCTCTTCTGTCTTGGTCGAGGACAGACCAGAAGTGATGAGAGAAGATATTTGTCGGTTTATACGTAACTAGTTAAGTATTATCGAGTAATAAGCACTCCGCCTTTAGTAACTATAAACAGTGATATATTGGTAATCCTTGCTCGGAAACTTCAAGTTCGATGTTCTTAAGAAAATAAGCAGTTATTAAACCAGTTTGAAACGGGCATTACAGTGTCATTAAACCATCCTTTTCACACATATCCACGCATACCCTGGGAGAAACCTCACTGCGTTACCCTGAGCTAAACACCATTATTTACATTTGCATCAAACTGCCGCGTTAAAGCGGAACTATTTGCTCGCCAATATAATTGTTTCACTATATGTGTCACATAGAAGCTGTGCAACTGCTTCGATATGTTCGTTCGTGTCCTTTTGAAACATTATGTATAAGTGCGTAAGCCATGTCTCCTTTTATGCGGCAGTAATTGACCACCGTTATTAGTCATAATTCATTCTTAACAATGCTTAGGGAATTGGTGAACCCACTCAAAGTTATTAGCAGATAGCAAATATAACCTTCCAACCACTAGAAGGATATCAAGTAGTGTCCATTATCTAGAGTTACCGCAATGAAATAGAAGAAGTGAAAATAAACGGAAAATGGTTATTCTAACTTAAGGCGATAGTTGGCTTCTATAATCCAAATTATAATAATCCTAGAAACAAACTCCAGATCCCTCAACCAGCAGGTTCTGTCTGCCAACGACAAGAAGGCTAGCGAGGAATGAAGGGGAGAGGAGCTTTAACTGTTTATCTGCTTTAGTAGTGGATCTGTTTACTAGGAAATGAGTGTATGAGAGTGCATATGAGTCAACCATGTTACCAGATCTAATGCTTGTTACAGTAACTGCCATGGTAGGTGTTTTACATGGGTGAGTTAAGTGACAACACTGTGAACCTAGCATCTACATCATATTTGGAAGGCGAGCGTAAACAGCAAAAGTAATTACGTTACACATTCCTCTTCCTTGCCTTCTTGTGCTGGGCACACAGTAGATGCTCTCCCGGATGAGCTGCCAGGTAAGCAATCAAGATGTTGAAAAGGTGTGAAGCGATAGTTCTGAACTTGAATTATAATATTGTATATAAAAAGAAAGCATAATTTGATATCGCTAGCCAAATGTTTTCCTTCACAGGGCGATCGTAAAAATGTGCGTTGCCATTGAGACAAAAAAAAAAAAAAAAAAAAAAAAAAAAAAAACGTTTACAGAAGTAAGAAGATATATTACGTCGAAATCGTAGGTTACAAATGTGATATTAAGATATAGTTAGTGTGTGTTCTTCTAGTTGATCCTTGCAAATTTAATGTTCAATGTAGATTATGGAATGCTCTCGACATGTGAGAATAAATGTTTTAAACAGCCATCTATTGCCTTCACTCTGAGAATTAGAACATTCGTGCAGCCATAAAAGACTTCAAAGCAGCAGTCAACAATTTCTGGGTCGACCTTGAGAGTGCAACCAGACCCGCGACGAACCAAGGTCAAGGTCATGTTCGATGATGGGCCGGAGCGAACATCATCCTTGATCACAACGAAGAGGTAAGGATAACGCTTCAGGTGCCATCAGGTGCCGTAAGCAGGATTTGAATGCGCATCATCCGAACTCAGTCCGGTTGCTTTAACCAACTGAATTACCATGGCAACATACCGGCACTAACTCGAATTTTTCTAGTAAAGTGCAAAGAAATTTCAAATTCATTTTGAGATCATAATACTCCAATAGCAACTAACAATACTGAAGGTACTTTAGACCCCAGGATTCAGAGTTTAACCAACTATCCCGGTCGGAGACCAGAAGACCCATTATCAAATCCTGACTATGGCAATAAATTTCTCATTCCAATTCTACAGTGTGATCCATATAAACGTGAACCATTTCAATAGGCCATAACGTTTGTACCAATAAAAGGACACACGTGCAACTTTGGGAGAACATAACACAGAATTGCGAGATTTCATTACACCATTTACATCTCAGAAGAACTTCTCTGAAGTTTTACGGAGAGTATCCTCGGGTTCGAATGGATTCCTTGAGAACACCAATTGTCCGTTGCCTATTCTTGTACATTCTAGTTTTTAGATACCCCCACAAGAAAAAATGTAGTGAATTAGGTCAGGGAATCTGGGTGGACACTGACCTTTTGAGATTATTCGATTATCAAAGAAACTGGTTAAAAGTTCTACGGTGTCATTAGACGTATAGCACATTCCTCCATCTTGCCGGAAATACCTTCTCTCAATTTGATATTATCTCCGTAAAACTTCAGAGAATATGGTAAGACGTGTTCAAACATGTACAGATGCTGGTGGAGGACACTTCCAACGTTTTCTCTGAGATGTAAGTAGTGTATTGATTGCTAGCTATCTTCAGGAACGCCAATTTTCTGTGCGTCTTGGTTCAACGCATTCCTCACCCGTAATATTTTAGCCGGTGTGCCCCAGGGTAGCGTCCGTGCACCTCTTGTTTACAATCTATATACTGCTGACATACCTGAACTTCCTGCAACAAGTACCGAACTGTTTGCTGACGATACAATCATCTTATCATCGCACATCTCTATTGAAACTGCCGTTGCAACCCTACAATCTTTCCTGGACATTTTCCTGCACTGGTTATCTCGCTGGCGTATCGCACTTAATCCAAGGAAATGTCCCTTTAAGCTTTTCACCTTGCACAGGTCTGCTGCTCCGGCAAATATACGACTGTATAACACTGAAGTCCCCTGGTTACCTTCTGATTTTGCAGTCAAATATCTTGGCGTCCATCTTGATCGTCGACTGACATGGAGTACACATATCAAAATCAAACTAAATCAAGCCTATGCTCGTATTCACAAGTTGTATCCCATCCTCAACCGCAAATCCTCTTTGCGAGTCGAATGTACGCTGCTACTATACAAGAGTATTCTACGATCAAATTCTTCTATATGCCAATCCTCTTTGGGGATGTGCTTCACCTACTCATATTCACCAACTCCAGGTGTTTCAAAACAGAATATTACGATTGTCTGTGAACGCCCCGTGGTGCATCCGGAATGCACAGCTGCATAGAGAATTGGACATAGTCAGCATTAATGAGTACATCTCTACAACGACAAGCAGATTCTTTGCTCACCTTCCTTATGTATCAGGTGCTTTATTCTTCCAACTGGAACGTCGCCTTGATGCTGCACCAAGACTGAAGGCACGCTTGCCACAGGACATTTTATTTCTGTAATGTTTATTTATTATGTAATGAAGAAGTTATTTAATTAATTCTCACACTAATCAGACCAGTTTGCTTGAGGGCTATAATATGAGTATCCTCTTTCCCTGTATACTTTAATTTTATTATGTATATTATGTATATAGCTCCACAATTTGTATAGCACTGTGCTGAGCAATTGAAATAAAAAATTCAACCAAAAAATAATGTATATAATCTCCCAATTGTGTATTATATTCTCCCAAAGTTGCATGTGTGTCCTAATATTGGTTTAAAAGTTATGGCCTATTGAAATAGTTCAAGTTTAATTGGATCGCACCATATCTTTCCCACCTTGTCCTATATATGGATAGAAAGAACGCTTAGTTTTCATCAATATGTTGCTTCTATGAATTTACAAAATACCACACCAAATCGCGCGTAGCAGCTAGCAATTTATAGGTACTGCCAAGCAAACTGACATCTGGAGTTTTCCAATAGCAAACTAAGGAGCGTGTAACTCTTTTATAATGCTTCCAATCCACCTCACACCCTGTCACTAATGACTTGTTTCCAGTGCTTAATGGAGGGTGAGAGGTTTGAGCTCCAAGACAATATTAACCATCCTTACTGGTATAGGCTCGTTCACTAGTTCCAAAGAACTTTTCACGTGACAAATTGTTTGGTGTTAACTATAACAGCTTGTTCAGATTTAACCAGATGTTACAGAATATTGTGTATATCTGCATAACAGTGTATTTATTAGCAAACTGCAACCTGGGCCTTAGTTGTGATGAATAAATTAACATATGGGAAGTACATTTCTGTAATATATGTCGAAGTTTATTCCATTCATATTGAGTGGCATATAATGGTAAGTCGTTAATATTTTGCTCCTTTCTTGTCTTTGGAAGATAGAACCCACAAAATAGTGTATCTCTATGGTTAACTCCCCACTAGTCTTTTTTGGTTCGTTTACCCTGTATGACTATTTCTGAATATGCGTGTACTTCAACAGTGTTTTTATCTGTTGTTCGTATAAAGTAATTGCTGATGTTTTGTTTGCAGGACACTAGCTTACGTTGAAGAAAAACATCTGGATGCGAAGCTTGTACCTGTCACCGTGCAGCAGGTAGGAATCGTGTCGAATAATTGAAACCGGTGGGGAAGACGATGCATTTAAAGCACTTTCACAGTAGCAGGATGAGGGGAAGGGGACTTCTCACTGTGGGCACGACGCCATTACAAACACATGCAGATAAACAATGAGGCCCCATCTCCCGGCACTGAACAATAACCTACACGCCACACAAGCGAAACAAAAGCCTGCACAGCTGTCTTAACAGCAATGACCAATATTAACCGGCTATTGTACTGGAGAGCGCATGCGCATTAAGTAATGGCATTGCATTATATAGCAATGTTGCATATTTCATAGGCGCGACGTTTTGGCCATTGCCTTCCAATGTAGAACTTCTATAACTAATTTAAGATGTGCAACTTCCGCTTTCGTTATTAGGCGTGAATACCAATTTCAGGAATGCTGTACTTGAGCCAAGTTTTCATTACTAATTTCATTAGCAAATCTTACCGGGACTAATCTCTCTGATTTGAGTTTTTTTAAAGGTTTCATTAGCCATATCTGAGAATGCAGCCTAAACTTCAGTCTGGAAGTTTCCACCCCCTCACAAAATATTATTTTATTTCTTATATCATTAATGTCCACCCCTTTTTATTCTTTTTTACTTACGTCCTCCAACATTGTCATATCGGACGATAATGAAATGGGTGAAATAATGCTCAAATGAGCCCAGGATCCATAGGGCTTAGAGATACCAGGCATTCATTTTTCAGGATAAGGAACACCGGAAGAAATTTCATGCAGATAGCCCACTCTGACGGAGATTCGAACTCGGAACCTCTTGAAAGTGAGGCCAGCTACGTTACACAGACGAGTCCACCGCTTCTGATATGTACGTAATAAGAATAGATCTTAAAAACTACTAAATAATGTGTCGCAAACCAGAATGATATGGGGCGATTACACAGAGACATAGAATACTCTTACGTCGCTGATTGGTAGACGGAAATTCAAGGCTGTATATGCTGGAAACAATTTTTGAGAGATCCTTCAAAATCGCCTCCGCAGCCTTCACCACTGCTTCTGATGATGGATAATGCCTCCCACGAAGGCGTTTCTTCAAGTTAGGGAATAGAAAAAAGTCACATGGGGCTAAATCCGGACTATAGGGACGGTGAGGAATGCACTTCACATTAACTTTTGCAAGATATTCAGCAACAACATTGGCAATATACAGCCGTGCATTATCTTGGTGCAGCATCCAGACTGCTTCACGGAAATGTGGTCTTTTGCGCCTGATATGGACTTGCAATGTTTTCAGGACATCCCTGTAGTATTGTCCAGTTACTGATGTGTGTACAGGTACAAGATTCTGATAAACCATTCCATGAATATCAAAGAATGAGATGACCACAGCTTTCCCAGCAGAAGCAACCACTTTTGCTTTTCGGGGGGTTGGTGATGAAGGAGATTTCCAAATTGAGCTTTGGATCAAAATGATGTAACCAAGTTTCATCAGCAGTAATTACGTTTGAAATAAACTCCGGATCTTCCTCTAACAACAACTTTAACTGCAGATTATCTCCACTGCAGCCGTAGGCGATACTAAACATGTCTTAACTTGCTTGGTTCACACAGGTGGGAACCAAGAGTACCAACAATGAAACTACTACGGCGCATTTGTTTGACGTTAAAATAACAGAATATAATAAGATTGAATTTTAGTGCGAAAAATTATGATCATTCTTTATTGAACAGCCCTCATTTAACACTCTGTTGTCACATGCCTAATACGCAGGCATGGTAATCCGGAGCACACACGAAGGCGGGTAGGAGAATCTACTACGCAGAGTGAGACACGGAGATAGTACACTATCTCTGTCTTTCATTCTCGCACTGGCAGGCTACGTGACTGACAGCAATGCCAACACACCCTCCTTCTTGGGCACCTCCGACTCTAACGTTAACATATTTTGTTTTATGCTAGTAATAAAAATTTGATGCTTGTGCATAGTATCCAACTTGGTTGGTTCTATTATTGTTTAACACTAATGGAATAGCCCGGACCAAATACTGGTGCCTGAATCGAAAATACACAGTTTAACAGAATACACGTGACGTCGCTTCGCATTAAACTAATATGTATTTCGAATACAGAGAGCTTACTTACTACAAGGCAAAGCGCGTAGGCGTATCGGAAAATATGTAACAAAGGAACTGTTTACGCACGTACCTATACGGCGAGGGAGTTTGTGTACACTCTGTTCAGATGCAATCACATCGACAGACGGGAGAAATCATATATAACGTGACTGAATATTATGAAAAGGAGAAAGGAGGAAGAATAAATGTGTCTTTGTCAAACGACAAACGGGCGGATGTAATGGCAATTTACATTTTGGTAAATAAATTAATTGGGTAACCATTCATATCAGACACACAGCTCCCAAAATAATCAATTTGTGTTTCGTCACTTAATGTACGCCAGGTCACTAATATTTGACTTTTCCAATAAACAAGATAACAAACGAATGCAGCGCTCATCACTGAAGGTCAATAGGCCTCAACACTTTGCCATGTAATATAACTGTGTTGCCAAAAGTGTCTAATAGACTGTTTGAACGATGAGATCTGAATCTAAACTCCCTGTACAAATACATTAGTTTTGATGTTAGTTATTGCAAGGGATATATTCCATTAATTCTCTTCTGATATAAATAGGCGATCTGCTATAACTGATCATTCCTAATACACAAGAGAGATGTTGCCGATATATAAGAGGTTTAGACCACAAATCTAATACTTAAAATAACTAACTAAACTGCAAAACGTATGTGATATACCCTGTACTTTGTAACAGGATTTCTATTCTGCTACACATGCGATGATTGAAGACGACGAACTATAAGCCCTGCGTTGTGAAAATAATGTAGAAACAGAAGTTTTCGGTGTTGGGGAGTTGGTGAGATGTTGAAGATGCTATGATCCCCACGTTGTGGCGCCATATGTAGCAGGATGCCTCCGTTGTGGGTTCCGATGCCCCGAAGTTGCGGCAACATATATAGCAAGATTCGTGCTGGTATCTCTTGGTATCGCGTTGGTCTTACTTCGTCGATGTTACCTTAGTCCAAAATATTATGACTTGATGAAGAAGATGTTCCCCGAAGTTATTACGAAAATCCTTATTAATCACTCGGCTAGCTTTTAATATTCTTCTGCTATATTCTTACTTACGAGCAATGAAAACTCTAAGTTACAAGGGTGGCAACAAGTGAAGAAATTATTAAAATTTTTAATTTGGATTTCTATAAGAAATAAATCTTTTGTTTATTTCTTTTATCACCAAATCAATTACAATTCTTATCACATAACATTATACTGTGACCGGAGTCAATCTAATACTTCAAATTGAACCAACACTTAAGTATTTTCGAGCAATTTAAAAAGCGTCCGATCTTTACAGCGTTCCAGAAACAAAGACGAATTTTCTTTTATAAATTTATAAAATTTTCAAACCCTTTTAAAATATAAATCAAAACAACTGTTACAACTTTTGAGACTTAAAGTTAAATATATAGTATGTAATTTGTGTAAACACATGCAAAAACAGTTATTATGCACTCACTTTTCTAAATAAGAAGCAATTTACGATTTCCACAGTCTTTTAACTTTGTATAAGTAAATTTTACCTTTTGTCATTCTGTAATAACTGCACATCCGACTTTTTTCAATTGACCGCCCAGATTAATAATTTCCAAAAGTGTGCAATGTATAGAAACAACGAATAGTGAGTTGGGAAAGCAGTATAAGAAGTTCAAACACCCCTTTTCAAAATAACTACACGAGTAGGTATACGTAGTAGATGAAAATTAAAAGTGCAATAAAAATGTAATAAAGGTGCAGAACTGAAAAAATATGTATGGAATGTAAGAACTGATGATCATAAATTTAAAACTTTTGTATTAAGTTCTGAAGACAGAAGATAAAAAGGGGAGAAAAAGGAAAGAAAAACAATAAAAGAACTTCTTTAAACGATCTCTCATAGTATATTCTACGGCATACTTTTGTTTAGATTGAAAGCCAAAGGCGTAATAGCTCAAATTGGGCCAGAGCCTACCAATGCGACTGCCGGCCCCACGCCAACATGCGCTAGGTAATCATCCAACCGATACAGGTAAGAGATGTAGTCAGCATCTTGGCATCCCCTAGCCAGAAAGTTGGCTTTCCACACCAGGGTTTCCTGCCTAGCTTAGCTCCTCAATTTCCTCACGATGCGAGTGGGCACCGTTCCTATACCCCGAACTTAATATCCGCGCTCCCAGGGGTGGGATCGATCCCGGGTGCATTCCGTGGTAGGGAACCAAAGCACTAGCCCAGTACGCCACGGTGCAGGCCTGCTTTGTTTAGCTTACCTATTAACATACTCAAAAATTGACACTCTGTGTTTAAAAACTTGCTCTATTTAATACTGATTTACAATTTGATATTTTCATATTGAGTCTTCTTTACACCATAAAAAAAAAACATTGTCCTGAAAAGTGCTGCCAGTCTATAAAATGTACATGAACATTACAGCCAAAACATTAACCAAATCTGCGAATGTGAACTTCGAGCTTTTCACACCAAAAGAGTACAGATGTTATAATAGTGATTCATAACTCTTCTAATGCCCAAATGCAGGGAAGCTCAAACAGTTTGAGTGCGTCACGTTCTCTCCACACAGCCAGTGTCTCATCAAAACAACTGCCATCTACATAGGCGCTATATCTCTAAGGAGAGACGAAGCTCTCTCAATTTAACAATAATGAATTATGGGATAAATTTAAGATTTCAAATGCACCTTATTTCAGTTACATATATTACTTATTGCCACACCAGTACACCTTAGGAGTCTCGCAGTATATAACTGCTGACGTCAGTCCCGAGGACATCACGCAGGGATAGTCCGGTTCGCAACGCGTAGCTTTAGATCCATTAGAACTACTGCTCGCCAAGCAGCTAAATCTGTCTTCCAGGTAGTGTAAGGGGTTTGACATATTGTGTTTATAGGATTATTTTCACAATTATTAGACAATCTCCATTTAATAAATCAAAAGTTTTGGGTATTATCAACAACCATTAAACAGCTTGAAGGATGTACTTTCGAGCTGTCTAAAAACAGTCGAGGAGGTGTCTGCAAAAATTAACAATATAGAGAATCCACCACCTTTCAAACGAGCAAAAAATTAATTGTCCAGTATAAAACAAAAATACTGGATTTTCAGTGCTACGTAATATAAGAAATAAACTAAGTCTCGGACAAACACATGAAAATGATTTGTACTACTCATATGCACCATTAACGTCATGTGACATTGAACGAACTTTCCCTCAATATTTTTATATTGTTTCAATAAAAGAAGCATAAAATTCACATTCGACAATTTACGAATGTACATGGTTATTTACCGTAATTCTCGAATCGAAAGCAATGAGAAGGATGGCATGTTGTAACGTAACTTACTTTTTGTATCCGTACCGGACTGTACACACACACAGCGCTTCGGTATACTTGACATAGGTGTTTGTTGATGACGCGCCTGACCTTGTATAGTAGCTGTGCGCGTACATTGTTTGCTAAAGTGTGCGTGATCCGATGACTGCTTGTTACAGTTGCTTATTCTTATATTACTTGCAAACTTAGAGTAATGAACCGTGGAGAAACTGTAGTAAACATGAAGCACATTCAGTTAAACTACAAATAAATGAATACATCAAAACGGAATCAGAAAGGCGAGTAAGCGTATGTAGGAAAAGCGAGCATGACTTGCCATTTGTAACGATATATTTGTCAATACGTTTTTAATTATTTGGGAAATGGATCCTCAAAGTCACATTTAAAGTACGAAACAACGTAAAACAGTGTCACGACCTGGCCATGGATAGACCTAGATTAACGTTGACCACCACGCGTCCAGGTCGGACCAAGGGGAAATGGCTCAGATAGTAGCTCATCCTTAACAGGAAAGATTGGGGATTTTCTGGTATTTCTCTATAAAGGATAGATTACACTAATACACTAAAACCACATTAACTTAAAAAAAATATTTACTTACGCTAAATAATCACAAATATGGTCCATCGGACGGCATACCTGTGAGAGTTTGGGCATAACATAACGCCCAACCGAGCCAAAGGCTGGCACACAAAGACAGTCAGTTCATCCTCTCTCTCTCTCTCTCTCTCTCTCTCTCTCTCTCTCTCTCTCTCTCTCTCTCTCTCTCTCTCTCTCTCTCTCTCTCTCTCTCTCTCTCTCTCTCTCTCTCTCTCTCTCTCTCTCTCTCTCTCTCTCTCTCTCTCTCTCTCTCTCTCTCTCTCTCTCTCTCACCAGGCTGATGCCGCACACGTGACGTTACAAACTACCACATTAAACAAATCAGTCACTAATTCTTCATTCACATGAGCTTGCCCCTTATCTCCTAACGGTCACGTGACTTTATCACCTCTCATTGGCTGCTATTGTAGTATAGGCTGTTGTGCGGTAAAAATTAGTTTGTCATTTAACATGGTGATATATCTTTATTTGTTGGAAGAGGATTGTCAAATTTATATTTTCGTAACTGTTTTAATTAAATATATTACGCAACAGAGTTGATTTATCTGAAATGCATGCCAATCCTAAACGAAATAAAGAAGAGGTTCCTTTGCTGGCAAGCACGTCTTTCACATGACACGATAGCATGTGATTTAGCGGTAGTTTTTTTTCTTTTTTTTTAATTTACATCCTCCAACGTTAAGTCATATAGGACGGTAGTGGTAGTGATGGCATATTTTTTATATGACTTTTATCACTGACCTCACTGGATTAGTCATATGTCCCAATTCGAAGGTGTGTTGGGCCGAGTTTATTGATCGTTGATTGCGCGTGTACTTATATGTATAATGGCAGTCTACCGCATGATTTTCGCTGAAGCATCGCAAGGGAAAACCTTTACAAAGCGGCGAAAAAGAATTGCGTTGCATGTGTTTAATGCACTCCCAGAGAAGAATCCGTCTTTGTCAGTGAGAGAAGTCGAACAGCTGTGCTCTGAACCTACAGGTGTGAGTGTTAGATGCGTAGGAACATCACGACATGAAATTGAGACAACAGGAAAACTTACCACTCCAGGGGCGATATTGCTGTGTGGCGAAGACGTTATTTAAGGACAATCAAACTGTACCGGGTGAATGAAGGACACACAAGTATGGTGTGACACGACTTTTAAGACTGAAAAACAAGCATTTTTGGAAGGTATGTGTGCTGATTTTAAAAAGTCACAGTGGAAAAGGCCAAAGGCCTTTTATTATAAACTTGTTTCAGTTTCATTGCCCATTCATTCAGTTTCAACATGCTCAGTTATTTTTGCATGCCTCATATTCTTATTTGTATGATTTTATCTATCTTCCTGGCAATTATTATGCCGTTTACTGCAGTTTTAAATGTGACGGTAAGGCACCGCCTATGGCCTATGGCGCGAAAGCATTGGCCAATTAGGATGAGGGGGAAGGTAGCTGAACGCGGAGTGATACATTTCAGTGGGGCAAGGTTATATGAAACAGAGATTAGTGTGGTGGAAGCGCCGGTACCTCTCACAATAGATAAGCTTTCAAAGAAACGCTGAGTTGAATAGATGTTAAACAATATACTTACTATTATTTTTTTCAACCTTTACAAGTGCCTCGTTATGTTTTATAAGTTGCAAAAATACTTCTCCATATATTTAAATATTTATCGGACAAGTGAAACTAGACTATTTCGGCATGGAGGTCCAAACTTGGTCTGTGGTACCAGAACCTTAAGTGGGGCATCTCCAGGGAGGAAAGGTCAGAAGATAGGAGCTAAGACAGTGCAGAGGGCATGGTCCCTACACTTTACTTTGATGGAAACTTCCTCCGGTAGGCTAGGACAACGGACGTTCCACTTAATGTGGTTCGGAAGCATCTCACCACGATACCTGGGTTCGGAGATCAGCAACCGTCCTATCGGAGGAGGAAGTACTTCACTCAGAGCAATCATCCTGCCATGCACCGCCGAGACACCTGCCGACACTTCTACCCTCAAAGAGACCACCAAATGAAAATTGATATGAAATGATAATGGAAATGAAATGGAGAAATAGGAAATTCGAAAGATGTAATTACCTACGCAGCATTCACCTGCCGATCCGGGAAAACCTCCGAAAAACTCATGGTGAGGTAGGTCAGCCACGGGGATCGAACCCGCGCCTCCCGAATGAGGGCCACATATGAAACCGCCTGAGCCACCCCGCTCGGTTAATAGACATATTATTCAGTTTCATGTACCCGAAATTCCAGAGGATATAAGGAGATACGCAAACATCTGAAGTGCAAACATCCAGAAAGGGTATGCCTTTAAAAATACAGTTATAAGATCCATGTAAGTACATTGTGAGAAAATACTGCTGTTGATTCTCTCTGCCGCACTGAGTCTGTTTTCTAAAGCTTTAATTCACTAGTGAATACTACCATTGATACATTCGTCATTTAACTTGTGCGAGGGAGGAATTAAAACAGAAAATTAACTTTTCAATAATTTTCTTATTATAATTGTTATGTTAGTAATGAAATGTTTATTCCAACAATCTCTGATCGATTCCTGGTAGTCTGAGCACTCTCATTAAAGGAGTCTGAGGGGGAATGCGCGCCAACGAACCCTTAACGCGTCCCCGTTCTGAAACCAGAAGTTCTAGCAAACTCTGTACTAGTTAGAAATATCAGAGTTATCCAAAGGAATATGGCGCCAATTTCTGTATTTTGTCATTAATTGTAGCATACTAAAGTTGCACTCAGCTATAAATGAACTGATCATAAAATGTGTGAAGAGCAAAGAATTAATGATGAATAATTTGCACGAAATACTGCTGTTTAAAATATACAAGTGGTGTGACACCATCTCCTCTACGCATGATCCGCCACTGCTACACGACAAAACAATGAGTGACGCGGTAACTAGCACCGGGATCGTGTGCAGGTGCCTTCTGGACTTGTGGCAACATTAGCTAATAGGAAAGCTGGAGTACGGTGATTAGCGGGCGGTAAGCACTGCACGTTGCCAGCTATGGCCGAGTATAGCCGAACGTTGACGAAGGAACTCGAACGTGGAAGATAGGGTGAGTGACCGACCGGCTTCTGCAGGGGTGAGCGTATCGGATGCATTATTTTCTCTCCCCACCACTCCAAAGTAAGCAACAGATACACCGTAGATACGTCTTGCTCCATCAGGATTATTCCAATTTGTCAGCGGCGGCTCGCGCAATGCGTAAGTTATTGCTGTTTCATTTCAAACCTGATTTTTTTCATTACTCTATTAAAGACCGGTTCACAACAAACTTGGAACGATAAAGAATAAGAGTGACAGTAAGGTATGATATTTGTACAATCGTAACAGGTTAGGATTAATGGGAATCTTACCAGGATTGCGTTATTCTGTTATTCGTTAACCAAGGGCGTCGTGATATTTATCCTGAAACGCAATAAATTGGATAGCAATTGAATTTAGAACGTAAAGAATCCTATAACAATGAGCACGAATCTTATTACAGAGACAAAGGAATGTAAGTAAACAAATGAATTTCGATAAACGAAGTCGCATCACAATCGTTGCCTAGCTGATTCACCAATAATTTAAGACGTATTAAATTTTAATGTGCATTATTAAAATATTCGTTAAACAACACTGTTATGTTTCTAAATACATAATCCTATTCAAACTCCTTAAACAGGCAAGGTTATAAAATAGAGCCGGGCACTGCGACCTACCAATATGTGGAGTAAGCGAAGAGTGAAATATTTAATTTGAAGAGAACTCCTCTTAACTTGAACCAAACATTTTATTTTATGAATCTACAATCGCCATAGAATCGCAACAAAAGACTATCAGTCTTCTAATCCCTCGGAGGACAAGAGACTGCAGTGATTAAAGACTATAGATGGCGTGGGCGTCTTCAATCTCCCACATCCATCTATTGTGGCCAGCCACTCCTGACCAGCACGCCTTGCTAACCTAGGTAGTATGTGTGTGTCTGACGTTCAAGAGGTCCTTAGTTCTAATGTCGGCCAGTCGTTTCTGCATAAGATTTTTTCCGGGGATCTTCGCTATCCTGCAAGACAAATGTCAAGTATCTCTAATCTCTATGAACCCTGAGTTCATTTGTACATTATCTCTTCCATTTCATTCGTCATCTGATATGGCTTAACGTTGGAGGACGTAAATTTAAATAAATAAAAGAAAGCTGCTGTTCAGGAAGAAGAGAAGTGGCAGGGGCTATTAGGAGACTATAGGCCAAGAGATGTTAAAAATCGTTAACAGTTCCAAGCTCGAAGATTGGTCCCACAACACGAGTTGGCTGGAGAGGTGATAACCACCTGTCGAACGTGCAGGTCTCTATTATCAACGGGAGCACTCTTACCTTTGAGCATGCACACACGCCATCTTTTCTGCACCGCCCATACACCGGGAAACATAGAAGCAACCTAAAGACATAATAAAGGAGCGAATGAAAAGGATATCATGATAAGAAAATCCTAATTCCTGGAAGCCCACCAAACACACTAAGGTATAGATAGATTATACAACGGAAGAAATACTATTTTCTTTGTTGAAGACCCTGTCATTACCAGGGTTATATCAGTGTATCTTTAAGAAGGTAGTAAATCTACTGAGTGATATGGGGCTGCCGCTTTTAAGCACACTTAAAAAGCATCTGCCGCTGATGGGTGCTAATGCTCGCAAGGCGGCCCGCATTGAGAGGCCACGTGTGTTTATGTGCACTGTGTACATATGTGGGAAAAAACAGAAAACATACAGTAAAACAACTCAAAAGTAAAAACGAAAAATCTATATCTATATTTATAAAAAAATCCCAGGGCATTCATATGGGATTTGCAGTGAACTAAACGGTCTCTGGGTGGTTTTTCTCCAATTTTCCCTGCTATTTTCCACAGCTACCCCATAATTACCTTTATTTCGGTCTATTATACCCTATTGTCCACTTCTTCAACCTTATAACAGATATCGGGCTGCTTTTCCAACTCGGATATTTTCTGTGATCCAGAAAATATCCAGGCTGTTCGACAGGTGTCTAGCTCCTGGCACCCACTTGGCGTGTAACTCCTCCATACGGGGACGATAAAATCGAAATGGAAAATGGAAAAAACTCAGGTGAGCCTGGTGACTTTTGGTCGGTGCCTAATCAATCGAGCTACCTAGACCGAGCGATTAGTACATAGCTCTACACTAATTATATAACAGAGTCACATGGCTAATTGCATATCGATATTAGGGCATTAGCATACCGACCAGACCTGTGTTAATATCACTCCACAATAGTCGTAGCCTTTGTGTGCCGTTTCTCTGTTCTAGATCCTTCCTTTTGTGTCTTTCAGAAACTTTCCGTAGGGGAGGGGATCCGTCCCCTTCAGCTGCCGTGGTGCGGCCGCTGCGGACCCTTAGCACTCGTGGTACCTCTGACGTTACTAGAGGAACCTCCGGCCGAACTGCCGAGCCCCTCTCGTCGGGGAGTTGTTCAGATTGGGTTGGACTCGAGGGGAAGTGTGTTCCCGACACCCACGAGGAATTGGGTACCTCCGGCCAGGCTACGGCCGCCCGAAGGGGGTAGAGTGTTGCCTCAGAAGTCCCTGCATAGCTAGTAGAAGGTGTGCTAGATCACCAGGCGGCCCCAATGAAGTTTTCGGTAGTCTTCCCTGCGGGGTTGACGCGCGTAAGTGGCGTATCCACATCCATCCCGTCTTGACGTTGTGCTCAGCGTGTCTTTTTTTGTTTTTAAGAAATCAGGTTTTGTCCTAATGAAAGAACCCGGAGTATACATCGCTCCCGGGTAGAAGAAGGCTCGGGTCTTAAGTCCTACGGGTCCTAGACTGATTGGGTAGAACATAACTGTCTTTCAGAAACTTCAGAGAACTTTTCGTCTTGTGTACGGATTCTGTGTATATGAGATGCAGCGCGTTCCTGACAATTCAACTACTTTTTGGTGCAGAATCATGTATCTCAGTAGAGATAGATAGAATATCCAGAAATCAAATTTCTAAGTTAGGTACTAGAAATCCCGCACCCACTTTCGACTACTCTCCAAAAAGGAGAAGAAATGTTATTCGTCTTAGGTTACTTTGTTGTTTGAATTTACGTCCTCAACGTTAGGTCATATAGGACGCTGAAGAAATGGTTGAAATGATGCTCAAATGAGTCTGGTGTCCATGGAGTTTAGAGTTACCCGACATTCGTCTTTCAGGATAAGGAAAAATCCCGAAAAAAGCCTTGTCCAGGTAACTAACCCTAACCGAGACTCGAACTTTTTTTTCTTTTTTTTATTTATTTTTTTTTTTTTTTTATGGAACCTCTTTCAAAAATTTTATTGCTTGTTTCTGCTTAACTTCACGCTTTTACAATTTAAAAAATATTTACATTATGCTTTATTTAATTATGCTAGTTAAAACAGTTTCAAGTTCTGCATGGTTCATAAATTTCACATGCACTGAGAGCTATACAAGGGATTTTTATATATTGCTTATCTTTAGATAAAACATTACTGAGTTGTTCCAGTGCACAAAACTCCAGCATGATCACAGTTTATAAATCAATGTTAAAACTGTTCATCTACGCATAAGGCACTATACATTTACAGTATGGACTAAAACTTCAGATTGGTCATTATGTTCCTCCTCTTGATTATGGCCACTTGATGCATCATTGGATGAAACTGTATCAGAGGTGGTGCTGACCACATTTAGCATGTCTCTGGCAGCAATGGACAGTATTCCTCTTCCCTGTTGTTCTCCCTGAACTGCAAGCTGCTTTCCTTTCCCTTTCTGTTCAATGCTGCTGGCAATTACTGTAAGTTCATAGGCTCTTTGACCAAACAAAAAGTAACCAACACTGGAGCCAAGTATGATAGATAGCACAAAGAAACCATTATATAGCATGGCACACAACATGAGAGTATAATTCAGTATTTCCACCATTGTAAATGATGCAGTGTCTACAATGTGTTCCAGAGGCCTGTTGGTGTTTTGATGTCAAAGCCATCGAACAGGAACTCCGGTATGGTTGTCCCAAACCAAAAATAATTTTGCATCCTATTGAGTCCTAAAGTCTAATGAAGTTGACGAATTATAGATGAGAAACAGAAGCTGATTTCTAATGGCAGTACTACTTGTGGTTCTCCCTCGATCTATTCTGATTTGTTTGTCTAAGTCAGTTGTCAACAGTATAACTCTATTATTCTTCACATTAGTCATACTTTAGAGCTGTTCTTATCACATTCCCCTCCTTACTCGTCATAATCTTGTGTATTAATATAGTGCACTGACTTCGTCACGTGCATCACAGACGTACATGTTGTTCATTCGCTGAACTTGGGACCTCTTGAACGTGAGGCAGACACGCTACCATTTACGCCACCGAGACGGGCAAATGTTACCTTGAAATCAGCAAAACTTAGAGAGAGGGCCCTAACCTAACCTGATAGTGATAATTAAACTCTATAGGGTCTTCTCGTATATTAATCTAAGTTAAATTAATTTAAAACAGGACTAACCTCATCTATCAATTTGATTAAACTTCCTAATTAATATTTTCATTTAAAAAATAAAAAAAACCATTAGGCATGTTTGGCTGATCTGTTGATGTAGTATGGAGAGCTCCCCATTTCTGAAACATGAGAAATTAGTTATGCTTTTGTCTCACAATAGAAATTAGTTTTTTTTTTATTGCTTCCGGGCAAGAATTAATCTGTATCTTGTGTTACATCACAACGAGTCGGGAGGCCGCAAATCCGATTATCTAACCTTGTTATAGCTTGCAGAACTGGTTCTTATAAAGATGCACATTAACAATTTCATAGGTGCATGTAAACTAGCGGCGTTGCCTTGCAATTATGACCAGTTCATCCAGATGAATAGAGCTTTATGAAAAATGAGCATTATTACTGGCAATGCAGAAAGCAATTACACCCGTGAAACAAAACAATCACTCCGCTTAATGTGCTGCAGCTCTTGATTGAATGCTCTCTTTCGTAAAAAGCTACCGGAAATGGAATTTCGAGAGGGAGAAATAAAAGAATTTACAATGGATTTGCTATTTTGCTGTAACAGAGAGGTGGCAGGCATATGGTTCGGTTCCATTATGATATAGCTCACTGACAGCTTAATTATTCTGTCCGCGACAAGAAATAATCACATTTTCAACTTCTCATAAATGCCCCAAGAGAACCAGAAATGGTTTCCATATTTAACCTAGGTATGCTAGGTTACTCTGATTTCAAACAACAGTTTTCTCAATATACATGGGTATATTACGTACATTAAATGCGAGGATCTACTCCCATTAGTCCTGGACCCGTAGGACCTGAACCCGGGCCTCTCGGGTATATTTACCGTAGGGCAGTACCTATTTTATAAACTGCCCCCCCCCCGCCTGCACACGGCAGACGGGACGGAAGTGGATACGCCACTTACGCGCCGGTCCTTAATGAACCAGCTACCAAAAAACCTTGGTAGGGCCGCCAGTGTCTAGCTCACCAGCCACTAGCTCTGCAGGCTAGCACCCGGAACTTATTAGGCAACCCTCTACCCCCTTCGGGTGGCCAAGGCCTGGCCGGAGGTACCCAATTTTCCGTGGGTGGCGGGAACACACTGCCCCCTCGAGTCCAACCCAATCCGAACAACTCCCAGAGGGAGGGGCTCAAAATATTACGTACATTCCAAATTATTCGTAAGATATTACTAGATCTACTATGTACACGGTAGCGTGGTGGTAGCATGTCTGCCTCACGTTCAAGAGGTCCCGAGTTCGAATCTCGGTCAGGGTGAGTTACCTAGATAAGGCTTTTCCAGGGATTTCCCATATCCTTCAAGACGAATGTCGGGTAACTCTAAGCTCCATGGACCCTGGACTCATTTGAACATCATTTCACCCAATTCATTCACTGTCCGATATGACTTAATGTTCGGACGGACGTAAATTAAAAAAAATGTACTTAAAGGAGCGGAAGTGTTGTGTTCGAAAACAGCTTCTATCATTTAGAGACTCCTTGAATTCAAAAAGGTATTTTTAGAAAGAAAAAAAAAAGGGGGGTCTTGTGGGTCTTGTCTGTAAACAAGTCGGTTAAATACCAAACTTGGTATTTTCATGCACACTTTCTTTTTGGGCAACAAGCCAGGTGAAAGACAGATATCAACGTTTCGGGAGTGTGCATCGCTTCCATCATCAGGATATTTATAAAATGTTATAACCTCAAATGAAACACTGCAATATAAACAAAGACAAAACATCATAAAAATTCACATTACTGAACAAAAGAATGTTTTCAGTAAATGAAATGCCAGCTCAGGAGATGGCAAGCCTACACACACCGATCTCTATCTGAACGCTCATAGTTTCCATCATAAGTCTCAGCGACTGGTAGTTCACAATAAACTGGCCCACAGAACTTTGTCTACCTCTGATCCCAGCCACTTAAAACAAGAATTACAGCACCTGAGACTCACTTTCCGTCAAAACGGCTACTCCGAATATGTCGTTGAAGCCTCGATCACCAAAGCTAGGAAAGGGAAGCCCGTAATACAGCAAGCGTCAGATAAGCCTACCGCTACATCTTCATCCCGTTTACCGGCAATCTATCCGGCAGAATCAGCAGAATTCTTGCCAAATACAACATCAGGACCATCCACAAGCCTCCTCGGAAGATTAAACATCTGCTGAGAGCAGTGAAAGACAAACTGAACTTCCAACTTCCGGGAGTGTACCACATTCCCTGTGAATGTGGGACACCGTAGATAGGACAAACCGGAACGACCATCGCTACTAGAATAATCGAACATGAACGGAGCATTCGTTTAATGCAACCTGAGAAGTCTGGGCTGGCAGAGCATTGTTTTGATAACGACCATATAGCCAATTTTCGGGAGACGGCCATCTTGGCAATATTCAATAGTTACTGGGAGCGGAGAATTAAGGAGGCTTTGGCGATTTTCACTGAAAGGATCACGCTTAATGGTGATGCTGGATTTCAGTTCAGTTCCTCTTGGAAACCGGCCTTCAAAATGGAAGTCCGTTGAATTAAGAAGCAAAGATCAATACAGCTTGATAATCAAGTTAAGTAGTTATGTTTCTTTGACACAATGTTGTATACTCACGCCATCTCCTGACCTGGCATTTAATTTACTAAAAACAGTCTTTTGTTCAGTAATGCTAATTTTGATAGTGTTTTGTATTGGTGTTATATCCAGTGCTTCATTTGTGGTATAACATTTTATAAATATCCTCATGATAGGAGCGATGCACACTCCCGAAACGTCAACATCTAATCCTCGCCCGCCTCAGTAGCGTGGTGGTACCGAGTCTGCCTCACGTTCAAGAAGTGCCGAGTTCGAATCTCGGTCAGGGTGAGTTCCCTGGATAAGGTTTTTTCTGGGGTTTTCTCTTATCCTGAATGACGAATGTTGGGTAACTCTAACCTCTATGGACCCTGGGCTCATTTGAGCATCATTTCACCCATTCGATTCATCGTCCGATATGACAACGTTGGAGGACGTAAAATTAAAAAAAAAAAAAAAAAAAAAAAAAATCTAATCGTCTTTTCAACTGGCTTTTTGCCCGAGAAAAAAGTGAGTGCATTCGTCGCCAGGAAAGCTTCAGGTCTTATTTGGTGTTTTCATGTAACTAGAAGTTGTTTTCCGAGCTGTTGTGGCGTAATCTGCTAGAGTTTCCAGATGGTTCGTCCACAACTGCGGCGGACATCTTCAGTGGCGCGGTCGTAGTCTCCTCGGAGAAGTTCGCAGGCTTCACTAAAACACACAAATTATGCCAGTAAAAGTGTTAACAGTTTACATGATATTCTTGCTGCTTTGAATTTTCAAATACTCTTTTGAGCGTAAAATTGTCGTTCTTTTTTTTTCTAAAAGTCACGCAAAGGATGGTACGTATTTCAAAGCTTTCTCTAGTCTCCCTTGAATACAGTGATATGAGTAAGGAACCCATTTTAATTATTTATCTCTCTTAGGAAAAGCAGAAATGAAATATGTAGTGTTTAACGCCCATTTTTACTACACGCGGCACTAGATCAGTGACACTGATGATACATGAGATGAAGATGGAGCACTGGTGGAATGAGATGGCGGGGGAAACCGGAGATCCCGGACAAACCCCATCCCCAGCCCCACGTTGTCCACCACAATTCTCACTTTACGGTCGCTTAGGATCAAACCCGGACCACCTTGGTGAAACCACTCAGCCACGGCGTGGCCAATAAAAGCAGAAAAATATGTTTGAAGGAATAGTTGCCAGAATGTACTACATTTTCAGAACAAACTTATAATATGTCATAAACTACCGATATACATCTGTTCAGCCAAAAAGCCAGTCATGGCATGTGCCAGCTGATTCTCTCTCTCTCTCTCTCTCTCTCTCTCTCTCTCTCTCTCTCTCTCTCTCTCTCTCTCTCTCTCTCTCTCTTCCATCTCTTTCCTCGCTATTATATAGAATTTTTAATACCTATTACCTAACTGAGAACCATTTGTTCCTAAATGAATATGAAAATTCAGTGGGACAGATGAAAAATTAAGCTTTTATGTCAACATTTGTTGAATCTCATGAAATGATAATGGGAAGAGAAAATCCTCTGACTGTTACAAATAACATTTTTAATCTACAACTTTGAGAAGTCTCTGATGTGATGAAGGCAGACACCAAATTATCGATTAAGCCTCTCCGGGCAGCTTTAAGGAAAGAAGTAAAGTAATTACGTTATTAGCGTATGGAAATTTGGAGCTCATTTACAAAGCAGTAGTGGTAGAATGCCTTTTCCGACCGAGATTGCATCAACATGGAAGCAATAAAGGGCAAGAAAAGTGGAGATGCTATCACCGCTGCCGTGTGGAAATTGAATAATGATGTTTGGACAAGTCGTCGGCGAGCAGCATTATGCGCCATTACGCGATAACAACTCCATCTCGCGGCCACTTGCTGCATTACAATGTCCAACCGGCAGCTGCTCCAAAAATGTTATTAGCTCACGGTCTCTGAATCAATGAACAGCAGAGTGCAAAGTTGACTCGGTGCATCTTCTGCGCTCTACAGACGGTCAGCTGTTTCACTCATTTGTTGCGCTTCTTTAGCCGCCTTGCGCTTTCCTTTGTTTTAACTTCCATGCATTTCTGCTGGAATTTATAACACAGGTATATTGGAACTAGCTCAAATAAAATAGGCACATGCCCGCCTCGGTAGCGTGTCTGCCTCACGTTCAAGAGGTCCCGAGTTCGAATCTCGGTCAGGGTGAGTTACCTGGATAAGGTGTTTTCCAGGGTTATCCCTTATCCTTCAATACCAATGTCGGGTAACTCTAAGCTCCATGGACCCTGGACTCATTTGAATATCATTTCACCCAATTCATTCACCGTCCGATATGACTCAACGTTGGAGAACGTAAATTACAAAAAAAAAAAAAAAAAAAAAAGCACCTATCACTGAAATATAGAAATGGGACCATTAATAAAGGTATGGAGTATCTTTATGCACCATAATCCTACTTATATACTTTATGTTTTCAGAAATATCTTTATGCACCAATAATCCTATTTATGTATCCAAAATTGGATGTTTGTGTATAAAAATCGATAAACTCAAAAATCATTCGACCAGTCATAATAAAATTGGTACGACGGTTGTTCAATAAAGAATGATCACAAATTTTTTGACAACGTACCTTTACTTATCCTCATAATTTTGATGGCCCTTCTCAAAATAGTCTCCCCTGAATGCGATGCACTTGTTCCAGCGTTTCTGCCAGTCTACAAAGACATGCTGGAAACTATTTTTGAGAGATCCTTCAAAATCGCCTCCGCAGCCTTCACCATTGCTTCTGATGATGGATAATGCCTCCCACGACGGCATTTCTTCAAATTAGGGAATAGAAAAAAGTCACGTGGGGCTAAATCTGGACTATGGGGAAGATAAGGGATGCACTTCACGTTGATTTTTGCAAGATATTCAGCAACAATATTGGCAATATGCGGCCGCACATTATCGTGGTGCAGCGTCCAGCCTGCTTCACGGAAATATGGTCCTTTGCGCCTGATATGGACTTGCAATGTTTTCAGGACATCCCTGTAGTGTTGTCCAGCTACTGATGTGTGTGCAGGTACAACATGCTGATTAACTATTCCATGAATATCAAAGAATGAGATGACCATAACTTTCCCAGCAGAAGCAACCACTTTTGCTTTTTGGGAGGTTGGTAATGACGGAGATTTCCACAATCAGCTTTGCTGTTAGCTCTCAGGATCAAAATGATGTTGCCAAGTTTCATCAGCAGTGGTTACATTTGATAGAAACTCCAGATCTTCCTCTAACATCAACTTTGACCTGCCCCATTGCAGCGGTAGGCGATACTAAACATGTCTGAATTTGCCTGGTTCTCACAGGCCGGAACCAGGTGTACCAACAATGAAAGTACTACGGCGTGTTTGTTTCACATTAAGCTAATAGAATATAATAAGATTCAATTATAGTGCGAAAAATTGTGTCCGTAAAAAAATTATGATAATTCTTTATTGAACAGCCCTCAATATGTATATGTATTTTTTTCACGGAGAAGGTTTTTGTGGTATACCCCACCACCAGAAGGCGCTGCAGCATATCAACTTCTATACTGTTCAACCAATCGATATAAACACTGATATACTCGTAAATAGATATTTGAGCATAGAGGTCTTTGCGCTTGTTCCATCTTGCCACCAGAACGCGCTGGAACGTATCAACTTATACCATTCATGAAAATGTATAAATATAAATAGATTTTTGAGCATGGAGAAGGCTTCTGCACTATCCTCGTTGTTGTTAACTCGCCACTACATGGCACTGCAGTTTACAAGTTTATAGCTTTACGTAAACGGGTATATATTTGAGCACGCAGAATATATTTGGGATATCCAAAGCCGTAAAATAAAATGATTTCTCTATAATGTTTCTTTATATAGTTATCATATTTGTATAATACATTTAAAAATTTATAATTTGCAGTTAACTAAAAGCTTTAAAATATTGTAAAATATATGGACAAGTGCAAGGTAAGTAATATTCATTAACAAACGTAGGGTTTCACGGCCGGCGTCTTGTTCAGTAGAAGATTCCGGGCTGTAAGTCCGTGGTCCACTGGGTTTCATCATCTCTCTTCCAGACGTTTCGCTTACAACTGCGGCAAGCATCATCGGTGGCGTAGAAAAGTCCTCCCTGTACTCTTCGTAGCTACTGTACTATGCATGTATGGTACGGTCGTGGACGTAGTTTGACTTCCGAAACACAAAGGATGAAAGGAATGAAAGAACAAATATTTCCATGCACTGATGTCTTTAAGTTCTGATTATATATTGTGACTTTGTGTGTTCGTAGAATTAGAAGTCCGAGTTTCAGATATTCCAAATGTTCTTTATTTCCGTAGAAATACACTGTTCAATTCTCACGTAACATTACGTTACACACACAGTCTACCATGGTCGATGACAATAACAAACAGCGTTCTGTTTACATCAGCTCTCGTTACAACACTCTACATCTATTTACTGTTTACGACTGACTCTTGCCGAGTCGTTGCCTTCTTAAATATCTCATTGATAAATTCGAGAGATTTCTGGACGAAACAGGAATCGAATGTTCTATCCCCTTCCAGAAGGGTAACTTAATCTATGTCGGCAAGTCCTTTATCTCAGCTATCTTTATTTGCCGGCTCTTTGTGTACACTAGCAGCACTATCATAGATAACGGCTTCGCGACAGTATACATATACCGGGTGGCCCAGCTGCAGCGTCTTTTACGTAAGCAGATATCCCTTCGTGAGTGAGAACAATTGCAGAATGCAACGGAGAAATTCGAGTTCAATGCGCGGCAGTGGTGTGAGCGAACAACATGAGCAACCGAAATGCGAAATGCTTTACCCTACAATAGCCCCTTCCCTTTTGCTTCTATCTGGCACGTAAATAAACAGGTGACGTGTGCCACAGTGGCGGTCATTTGGGTTTTGGATGAAACGTCCTATGTGACGTAGTCAAATGTAGATTTCTCATCTCAATAGTTAGCTAAGAAAGCACAAAGAGGGTAAATGACTCTAGAGAATATGAGCGAAGGACTTAACGACAAAGTTAAGCGGTTCATATTAGTATTGTGTGAAACCATTCTCTCGCCACAATACTAACTTAACTTTAAGCTAAACAAGTAGTTTTATGAACTTACAATGTTTGCCTTAGGTTTATTGTGCAATAGTTGTTATACAGTGCTAAATATGTCCCTTAAAATGCTAAATATGTAGGTTTAAATACCTTCTACACTACATTCCTAATAAATAAACGGCACATCTATCTAAAAAGTGCATTTATTATGTTTACAGTATACTTTGTTGAATAGTGAGGTAGTCATAACGATATTATTTATAAACACGATTGGGATTTCTCGCTGGTCTCTTTTTAAATATCAGTGTTTTAATGTGCGGCTGCAAAGTAGATGAACTTCAATGTGGAACACATTGAAGATGTCCATCCGAAACGCTACTGGGTAGCAGGCTTTTCTGGAATGTCAATATGCTATACGGTTGTACACATTGATAAATAGTACCAAACATGGCTAGTAATTTGCTTGAGAAATATGTAGCTTGGGAAATGTGTGCACAATTCCAAACAATATTTTGCTGAACTGCGCAATGGTTATTGCTTCGAAACTTCATATGCATCAGTATGAGCCGCATTGAAATGACTCCTCAGAGTGAGGCTTGTAATGTATCCATTGTTAGAAGACAGATCAAAACTGTGCTTTATCCTCGTGAAGGGGGAGAAAAAGTACTTGTTCTCCCACTCCCCATTAAACATTCGTCTTGCATATGCACACCAAACAACCACTGCATGCATAAGACTGCCACGCGACAATAAACAGAATCAACCGGTTAGTTAGCTGTGTGTACCAGTTTGTGTGTACCAGTAGTGGGGACAAGAAGGTGGGTAAATTCACACTTATACTGCCTTCCTTCCTGGTCCTGGGCTAGTTCAATCCTGGAACCTGCTTCTTGTCATTCGCAATAGAACCAAGTCTGCTCACGCCACTGTTGTGCGTTTTAACTAGAATTGTTCCGTTTCTTTATGCAACTGTTGTATTAGGTTTTATTAGATAGCGAGTCTATAAGCCAGGATATTCATTACTGAAAAGTGATTTAGTTGGTCAGCTAAATAGGCTTCGTTCACACACTCAGTTAATGCTGCAGGTTATATAATTATCTCTAGCCCCTCTCATATTCATTTGTATGTTTTATTTAGACACCAGAGTTCGGTGCATTCATTTACTTATAGGAAACTCACTCAAAGTATATCATATTTATCCCAAAGCATAGGACAGATTTTGATACCAACGAGCACCGAGAGTATCGAGCTCCCATTCCTAGTTTAACCATGATTTTAGACTTATTTGGCCTTATTGTTACAAGTAAGTTAGAGTTTTCAGTACAATAAAATAGGCTTTTTATAAGAATTAAAAAAACCTTAAGACTTCTACCTACCAAAAAGTAAAAATTTGATGATTATCTACAGATAATCTCTCTCCAGCGTTTGTGGTACTAACATAACATTTGCAAATCCATGTGGAAAAAATCGAATAACAGTCATAGGACTTTTTCTATGCATAATAATTTATCACTTTCTCTACTACTTAACCACAGAAAACAGAATAAGCAAAGCATTACAACCAGAAATTCAACACCGACGTATCATTAGAAATACAGTTTCGGAGACTGCCTAAATAAAAAATAAAATCATCTTTAGATAAGGGCCATAGTATTTAATCTTCAGTGGCATATTAATCACAATTGATAAAAAACTTTTTTGAGAACTACAAAGCAATGGAAATTGCTCCACAAAGTTTAATTTGGAAGCGGAAAAATTGAGGTGAATCTGTATGGGGAATCCTTCAAAACGGTTAGATTTCATTAACGATATTGCCCATGAGATCTCAATATGAATATTTTGGATGGAACACAAATCTACTTTTACCATCATGGATAAGTTATAAAGAAACTAAAAGCTTAAAATGATGACAATTTTAGGTATAACCTATATAGAACGTGAAATAATAACAATAACAATAATAATAATAATAATAATAATAATAATAATAATAATAATAATAATAATAATAATAATAATAATAATAATAATAATAATAATAATAATAATAATAATAATAATAATAATAATAATAATAATAATAATAATAATAATAATAATAATAATAATAATAATAATAATAATAATAATAATAATAATAATAATAATAATAATAATAATAATAATAATAATAATAATAATAATAATAATAATAATAATAATAATAATAATAATAATAATAATAATAATAATAATAATAATAATAATAATAATAATAATAATAATAATAATAATAATAATAATAATAATAATAATAATAATAATAATAATAATAATAATAATAATAATAATAATAATAATAATAATAATAATAATAATAATAATAATAATAATAATAATAATAATAATAATAATAATAATAATAATAATAATAATAATAATAATAATAATAATAATAATAATAATAATAATAATAATAATAATAATAATAATAATAATAATAATAATAATAATAATAATAATAATAATAATAATAATAATAATAATAATAATAATAATAATAATAATAATAATAATAATAATAATAATAATAATAATAATAATAATAATAATAATAATAATAATAATAATAATAATAATAATAATAATAATAATAATAATAATAATAATAATAATAATAATAATAATAATAATAATAATAATAATAATAATAATAATAATAATAATAATAATAATAATAATAATAATAATAATAATAATAATAATAATAATAAATTAACAAAAGAGTCATGTCAGCTATACAACATTTGCATATAGAAAGTTATGATGACTTATCTAGAATGTAACTTTTGAGAAAATGCCGATGATGCACTAAGCATTTCTAACTTGAGTGTATTCTAATTGAATTTCCTATTCCGTGATTTACAATTCTGCAATTCTCGATTCCACTTTCACCTCTCCCAATGCATCGGTAATGCATTTTTCATCTTATTCCTCTCGGGAGTCGTGCAGTTGCTAAGAGTACTCGGGCAATTTTCATACTATTGGTCATTAATTTTTAAAACTTTTTTTAAACAAATGTTCGTAATGAACAATTGTTTTGATTTAACTATCATGCTGCTGAACCTTTCGGGTGCAACATGCAGAGTTCTTTGTTGCTTTTTTATGTAAAGCAATTAAGAGCAACGGGCAAACAGGAAAATGGAGATGGAAGCTTACTCACGGGACTTTTAAAATGTTTTAACTCAACAAAAAGTAAAACTGCGAAATTTGAAAGTAATATAGAATTGCGATATGGCTGCCATTTTTTCTTCTCCGTTCTGTGTAGGCAAAGAAGCCGAAATAAAATCATATGTGTTTAGAAACTTCCCTCTAAATGTGCTTTGAAATGATGTACTCAAGAGTTATTCCGGGTTTATAAACCTGCTTTAAGTAGCAGCTTAAAATCGAAACGTTAGTGGGTTGACAGGAGGTGTTCATGTTGTCATAAGTACTTTTGAATTTAACTAGGAAAATAAAACCAAGTTTAACTTACTGAAGCTATTCCACGAATAAAACACAGTAAATGATTTGTATATTATACCTACAATTTGTTCCAACCACTGTCACAGGCAGTTGTTTAGGAAAATACATTAATACTGTCGCAAACCCGTTATCTACGATAGCGCGGTTTGTGTACACAAAGAGCCGGCAAGTAAAGATAGAGGAGATAAAAGACTTACCGACACAGATAAGTGAGGTAAATAGAAATTTCTAGTGACTTCTTGATTGATAGAGATTATTCGTTTCTGGTTTGCTTTAGAACAGTCTAGAAATTATCAATGGATATATATAAGAGATTGTGACATGCCAGAGTCAGTCATGAACAGTAGTAAACAATTGTAGAGTGTTGGTATAACGAGATCTGATGTAATCAGAGAGCTTTTTGTGTGGTCCTCGACCTTGGTAGATTAGGATTGTGTATGTGATGTAATTCTGCTGTAACCTGCTACTGTGAGTGTATTGTTACGCAAATAAAGAACATTTAGAATTTCTGAAAATTGGACGTTTAATTCTACGAACCCACAAAGTCACAATATTTTCGATTTAAGGTATTCATAATTAAGGAAATATCAAGTTTTGTACTATACCTACTTGGGGTTAGGGTGCGCTGCTTATCTCCTTCAATCCAAGTGACATTCAACTCAATGAATTTCATCTCTGCAGAGGAATGTGTTATACTTATTTTCAGTTTATATAATTTGTAGCACCAGTTACAGGTATCTCCCCTTTTTGAGCAGATACCTATAATGCCTATTTACATTTTCCCATGCATTTATATTTAATATCAAATTTACATATTTATTAGAGGCGTGCGATTTTTAAAGACAGAAACATTTGAAGAATATTTCGTACGAGGGAAACTTTTAAATAGAGGAATCTTAAAACTAACACACAAAATAGTAATTGAAGAATTCTTTTAAAGGTAAATAATTTACTTTGTACAGAAAAATAGTTATTTTTCACTTTTTTGTACCGTAACGAAGGTAGTTAATTAATTTTATGTTTGATTTTTAGAAATGTACGTCCTATAACCCTTTAAGTCATATCGAACGATGAATAGAATGGTGGAATGGGTAAAATGATACTCAAATGAGCCTAGGGTCTATGGAGCTTACAGTTACCCGACATTCGTCTTGAGGGATAAGGGAAAACGCCAGAAAAACCTTATCCAGGTAACTCACCCTGACCGAGATTCGAACTCGGGACCTCCTGAACGTGAGGTAGACACGCTAGCATCTACGCTACCAAGGTGGGTATTTCTATAATCGTTCAGGGATGAATAGTTTCGATTGTTTAATGTAATACACTCACTTATGAAAAAGTGACTGATTTTATGAAATTACGCTACTATGCCTTCCTGTATTTATATGTGTGTTTAAAGTGTATTTGTTAAGACAGGTTGAAAGATGGACGATTATCCAGTACACAGTCAATTCGTAGTGTTTAAATATTTGTAACACAAGAAGTAAAAGTAATAATAAAATCGTTTTGAACATGCGTGTCACACATTTATTGAAAGGTCATAAATATTTACAAATTCTAGGCTATGATTTAGATTTCTTTTAACTATTTTCTAACTGTGATGCTAAGTGCGGCTGTGGTAGTCACTTGTCTTTTTAGCATTAATGTTGACAGCATGATGAGTTCGAATAAAAACTAAGGAACATAAAGAAGGCTAAGAGAATAATAAAATGACAGAGGAAGGGTAACACTATATAAGTTTAAGATGAAACAACTTTACAATGTACACCGAGTCTACTTCACATTCAACAGGTCCCAAGTTCGAATCTCGGCCAGGATGAGTTTCCGAGTGAAGTGTTTATCCGGCATGTTCTCTTATCCTAAAGATGAATGATAACTCTTACTTCTATGGATCCTGGGCTCATGGGCATCATTAAACCCATTTCATTGATCGTTCGATATGAAAAAAACTGGTTAAAGAATGTTTTTTGTTTTGTTTTTTGTTTGTTTGTTGTAATTTACGTCCACCAACGTTAAGTCATATCGGACGATGAATGAAATGGGTGAAATGATGCTCAAATGAGTCCGGGGTCCTTGGAGCTTAGAGCTACCTGACATTCGTTTTGAAGGATAAAGGAAAACCCCGGGAAAATCTTATTTAGGTAACTCACCCTGACCGAGATTCGAACTCTGGACCTCTTGAACGTGAGACAGACACGCTACCATCAACGCTACCAAGGCGGGCTTACAGAATGTTAAACCTTAAAGACCCTTACAATAACATTATAGTAATTAGAGTAGGTAAACCGAAATGCTGATTGTAAAATTATCAAAATTTGAAATTTTAATATATTTGACAGATAAAGTATAAATACAATTAGGTACATCAATATAATAAGAACACATGTTCATTATAATTTATTTGTACGTTTCTTACCATGAATAAACTTTCATATCCTACTTCTTACAGTTTCATTAATTGTAAGACTTGAAGGTTTCCAGGCGAGCATTACTAATCAAGGCTTCAGGATCCTGAAGAAGGCCATGGAGTCTGAAATGGCCGAAAGCTCGACGTTTATCAATTTGACACGGCTGATCCCCCGCGAAGTCTTGATTAGTTTCCCTGATTGTTAGCGTCCGCCCTGATGTTACAGTCTGATTTTTAAAAGAAGATACGCGAAGGTCATTTGTTTCTCCACGAGGGTGCTGCAATGTTGCCCAGCAGATCCCCTTTCTTTATCGTCTCAACACTCGAAACATAAACAAGGGTCTGGGTTATCTCATCTCAACAAAAATATTCACAGTTAATCTGTATTAGCCTACTTTAAAAACAGAAGTAAGTTGTTCACACATTCACTGCGCTGTAGAGTCTTCACATGTGATGCTTTTAAATAATGTTTGCACTATGTAACTAATATTCCATACTTATCGCTATTGTTGCTATGCATCGTAAGTTGACATTCCCGGACAATGCGATAAGCATTTCTCCATAGAAACACATATAGGCGATGCACGTTCTAAAATCACTTATATTGAAATGTATTTATTAATATTTCAGCTAATATATTAATTACTAAAATTCAGATTGATATAAATACACATAGTGCCAAAAATAATGTGCAATACACATGTGGTAAGCTCATAATGGAATCTGGAGAATTGAAGAAACTCGGTGCAAGTGGCTCCTTTTTTTCAAAACTTTCCTCGTTCCGTATTAAGTGTTTGCCACATTAGTACGCAATATACTATTATTGACGACTTTGTTAATTGATATGTTCATATCAACACCACCGATATGCCGGAATTTTGACCCACAGGAATTCTTTTGAGTGCAAGCATATCTGCTGACATGGGACTATCACTTTTGGATTAAAGGAAAAAGCTGTTCATTGATAAGGAGCAAACTCTCGTCTTCCTGTTGGAAGAGTTCCCTAAGAGAATAGACAAATTCTCTAGCTTGGCTGTGCAAAGTAACTCCCCAACCGTAAGCTAATCTTTGTCTTGGTCCACCTCTAATCCTACTGCCACTACGTCTTGCTTCCATAAAAACGTATTTTAATTGTGTTTTAACAAAGTAGGCTAACAATACACAGCGCAACTGAATACTGAAGCAAACTCTGCTTCCCGGATACAACTAGCGATAACTGACCTGAGGAGTACTTGATTCACCAGTGTAAGCAATCTGGCATAGCAGCGACCTTACCCTCTTAACCTTTGCGTCCCTTGCTTGATGACCTTCCGTATCTTATTTTAAAAATCAGACTGTAGCTTATAAAACTTCTGTTGTTTTCGATTATTCCAAAATTAGTCTATTATAGTTATCGTATGTGAATACCAGAACTCTCTTATAAATAATAAGTGAAGACATGTATGTGTCAGGAAATTAAAGGTGATGCTCCCGGACTATTATAATACTTGTAAATAGCACAATTTTCTCCTTTTAATTAACATTATTTTGCCGTTAAAAGCACCGCTCTTACCTACGACTGTCTGGAAAGTATTTAAAAGATGGTTACATTAAGACCGAGCTAAAACTATAAGGTTTAGATATACTTCATTAAGTTCTCCCCTCATTGTCAAATTAAGGGTTCATTATCTAGATAGCAATCAGTGATATAAATTAAAAGTCACTAATATGACGATCATTTTACCCTACGAGTTCCCCTATGCACCCTAATGGAAACGTCGGTCCCCCTCAGTGCTATTCACTGAACAGACTTTGTTTCAGTGTTTGTTTACTTGCTCTCTTTTCATTTTCCCATCAGTCACTCTCTCTAATGCCACGCAGATCCCGTTAATCTACCGTCTTATCCTCTGGTGTGGAAAGAAATCGGAGGAAAAAAAGGGAAGGACGATGGAGGAGTGAATCGCGTGATGATGGGAAAACAGCTTCAGAAAATTTGGATTTTTTGATGCCAGAGTTTCTTAAGAGCTTCTTTTATGATGGAAATTGTACTCTTTAATTAGTGGATTGCAGCTTGTGCTGTTTATTTGAAAACATATTTTGATCTCACCGACATCCTGAATTAAAATGATAGGGTGAAGTTTTAGCAGAGGTGGCTAGTTAGACAAGAAACAATTCACACGACTTTCTATTGCCACCCTTCTATATACTTACAAAAGGTTCTTCTACCTGCTTTATGTTAATCAAAATACAATCGGGAGAAACGGTTTAATTTCACACTTCATTGTACGTACAGAGGGAATAAATCATGTTTTTTAAAAAGCAAGTTACTCTGTGTCCTGCGCCGTGGCGTAGCGGGCTGAGGCAGCATGCCTTGGTCCCTAGCCACGGAGAGCAACCCGGGTTCGATCCCACCCATGTGGTGAGGATTTTAGGTCCCGGATATAGGACCGGTGCCCACTCAGCATCGTGAGGAAAGTGAGGAGCTTACGCTAGGTAAGCGGCCCTGGTCACGGAAACCAACATGCCGGCTGGGGGATGCTGACCACAATCCTCCCCATATCGGTTGGATGATCGTCCACCTCTGCCGGGCGTAAGTAGACGTGAGGCTGGCAGTCGGGTTGGTAGGCCTTGGCCCTCTAAGGGCTGTCGAGCCAGTGGTTAATTTTTTTAAGTTACTCTGTAATGACTGTCATTCCTTGCTCTTTGCGGAACGAGAAAGAGAGGAAAGAAATGATAGCTGCTTAGCTTTCTACCCTACCGCCCCTCCAAAAGACATTTCAATAATATTTTTAATTTTTGTCTCCCTCTTACGCTCTATCAGTTATACAAAAGTCATCCAAAATGAAGAGCACTTCTTAGAAATATTCCAGAAAATTCAAAATATACATTTAATTTATCATTAAATAGTTACGTTATGTACAATTGCATGCAAAATTGGTGCTTGTTATAGGAGCACAGTAATCCCACTACTTATGATTATTTATATGTGGTACAGTAAAACCTATCTAAAATGGAACGGGATGATTCAGGGATTCATTTTCCTTTTACAGAGGTTTAGAAGGTTATGTTTGAATACAATGAAGCTACGAAATAGTCATACAGATTTACAAAGAAGCAATGATATAGAATGGAATGTAAATAATAATAGGATGATATGTATTACGTACTGTATTTTCAACTTATGTACAATAACTGTAATTTATCGCCTAGTTTCTCTGTTTTGATTTTTCCCTCTCAAATCTACAAATCTCTGCATACCAACATCATTTGCTCACACATTCAGAACAATGTTATGGTGATGTATGAAACTCTCGAGTCATCCATTGGAAGTCCTGAAATTGTTTTTGCTTAGTTTTCTTGCTGTTTCTAAAGCTTGAGCCTGAAGCAATGGTCCAGATATGGGAATTTCTTTAGCGCGCGCACTAACAAACTAATCGAACACAGCACGAATTAGTTCGTCATAATGTGTACATCTTGTGATGTGTTTCACATGCCCTGCTGTTCCGTTTAAAACACTCGTCTTTATTTGTTATTTTGTTTTTCAAAATCTTATGATTCTGAGTTTTCCCTCACTTTAAACAACACAGTTAATTCTTTAGCTACGTTTGTTCTTTTAATTTTCTTCAATAACCTTAATATTTTCGTCCAATGATAATGTCTTATTTTTAAAAATCATTTTACGGAATTAGTGTACATACAAACTATGTTTTTTAAAAATCACCAAAGTTCACAGTTTTTTTCTACTCGTACTTGATCACTTATAAGAACGAAACTGAGAATGTACACACTGAAAAACAGTTGTACTTTTACCATGTGTGTTGGAAGGAAGTTGAGAGAGCTAAAGGTTTGTTTTCCCTTGTCCTCGAAGGTTTATATTTATCGGTAGCGTAGATGGTAGCGTGTCTGCCTCACGTTCAAGAGGTCCCGAGTTCGAATCTCGGTCAGGGTGAGTTACCTAGCTAAGGTTTTCTGCGGGGTTTTCCCTTATCCCTCAAGACGAATGTCGGGTAACTCTAACCTCCATGGACCCTGGACTCATATGAGCATCATATCACCCAAGTCATTCACCGTCCAGTATGACTTAACGTTGGAGGACGTAAATAAAAAAAATGGACTTTGTGCTTCATAGAGCTTCGGTGAAGGTGCAGTCGCCTTCAAAATTATTGTAATTTTTAAAATACGTATGTTGTAACCCAATTACACATAAAGTAATTTATGAATAAAGTTATTTACGCAAACGACTACTGAAAAAAATATTTCTGTTTCCGCGTTAGGCAGTTTTCCAGCTTAGATTATAAATTTACTTTGGAAATATGGCTGTTTCAAAACTTATTTTCCGTTTTGCAGGCTTCCGGCATTGCATTTTAAGCGGATTTCACTACATTTAATGGTTTAACCGTTGTTCGTATTTCTCCCCAAAACTTCATATTGGATAAACATAATTATAATTACGGACTTCATAATTTCTTATAAAGTAAGCACTTAGCTATTTCAACATTCTTGAATATAGAACAATATACATCACCACAATAGTGTAAATGTTAAACCACTTGTGTGGTTAGAAGTTTACCTAGATAAAATGAAAATTCAACTGAAATAAATAATGATTAAGTTAGAAAAAGAAATAAATTGGGGATGTAGAACAATTATTAAGTAAAGTAATTAAACATTGTTTTCTTACTTTCTAATAGAAAACTTTCAGAGATCTTGTACCAGGATGTAATAAGCATCTGTTGAAAATGGAGGTTCTAAACTTGCATCTCGTATATGCATATTTTTAATGTAAAGCAACGCTGGATACTGCACCAAAGTAGCAGTCACCTTATGTTTCTCTTAACCTTGTTACAAATCAATTCAGAAGGATAACTGTTTTATAATACATTGTTGGTATCTTGATTGATATCCAAGGTTTCTATCTATTTTATTGGTATAAATCAAGAATGTGTATTGCGTGGAAGCAAGGGAAGCATGTTGTAATCGCTAGTAATTAATAGTACATTTTGTATTTCTATTAAAGTCAATCTTATCTAATATTTAGTGGTACAATTTTCAAAAAGTGCATGAAAATTAATACATAGGAGACCAAGCAAGATGTCACAGGAGGATTCGTGGCCCGAATTTGGGAGACCCGGGTTCGATTCACGTAACCGACCTACCTGACCCATGGGTTTTTTTCGGGGCTTTCCCGGGTCGCCAGACGAATGCGGGTAAGTTAATTACATCCTCCGAATTTCATGTCCCTCCATTTCATCTCCATTCTCATTTCACCATCTGGTGGTCTCTTTCAGGGTAGAAAGTGGCTGTGGGAGTCTCGGCGCTGCATGACTGGATGATATGCTCCTGGTAAATACTTCCTCCTTTGGTGGGACTGTCTCCGGTATCCAGGCCAGCCTGGTAGATCGTTGCAGGATCGCGGTTGGTAGGATGCCAGCTGTACTGTCCTGCTGGAGAGTTTCCAGCTGATCAATTGTAGGGACCTTGCCCTCTGCACTGTAGTGGCTCCTTGGGACTGCCGCCCTCTGTCTCCTCTCACCTCATCTTTCCTCCGAGCTATGCCCCACTTGGAGCATAGGTACCTAGGTACCGTGCCTAGTACCCTCCGTAACATAGTCCAATCTTGTCCAATTAATATTGTGACGGTAACAGGTATAAAAATTTCAGCGCAAATAGATAAAAAAGGCGGATAATGTTTCACGGTAATAAAGAGCTTGCATGAGCAGTTAACGATAGTGCGACTAGTGCACGAAAGCCGGCAAACAAAGATAGCTTGATAAAGGACTTGCCGGCATAGATTAAGTTACGCTTCTGGAATGTGATGGAATATTTGGTTTCTTTATTCTTCTGGAAGAGTCTTGAACTTATTAATGAGATATTTAAAAAGGCGACGACTCGCCAAGAATGAGTTGTAAAACGAGAGTCAGATGTGAAGTGTTGTAACAAAAGCTAATGTTTGTTATTGTCATCGACGTTGGTGCTGTAGATCGTGATATCTGATGTAATGTTGTTACGTGAGAATTGAACAGTGTATTCCTGCGGAAATTAAGAACAAATTTCGGCAATTTGGACTTTCAATTCTACGAACCCACAAAGTCACAGTATACAGGAGACACTTTTGAAAGTAGTTTTCTATAGCCTCAACAGATGTCTTAGATTGTCGATGTTTAGATGCGTTGTACATAGTACTCTCGTTTTGTAAAAACAAGGAATTTCTCTCTATTAGCTCTCCGTGGATAATCCAAGTTACAGCTTGTCAGAGATTAGGAAACAAAACCAAATTACTTATATTTCCTTGATATACAATAAGAACAATTTTCATTGATGTGAAAATGTTTTCATTGGAATGTTTCATTTCTACAAACAGGATTACATATGTTAGATAGAGTCAACATGAAAAATTCAATGCCATGGCCGGGATTTGAACCACGGATCTCCTGGCCTATATACGGCTAGTGTAAAGAAATGATTAATTTCCATCAATTAACTTAAATAATAAGAGTTAAATGATGAAGCCTGGGACTCAAGTACTTACGATAGTAAGTCGCCACAAACGGTGTATCTCGAATGCGAGAGCCCCTGGTGGTCTACCGGGGAAGTATACGAGTCAGATGGAGAATTTAATATCAGGACGGCACGTTGGCCATGGTAGCTCAATTGGTTAGAGTGACTGGACGGAAATCAGGAGATCCATGGTTCAAATCCCGGCCATGGCATTGAATTTTTCATGTTGACTCTATCTATCAAAAACCTTAGCATACGGCTAGTGTAAAGAAATGATTAATTTCCATCAATTAACTTAGGATTACATATGTGTTTTTAATTAGAAATGACACAATCTGGAAGCAATTTTGAAAGTGCAAACTCTTTGTATGAGTGTGAGAAAGGGTGCAGTGTTATAAAGATTTGAAACGACGTTTCTCTTTATTCACCTACACAAAGATGAAAAAAATAATCGAAGCATATATAGAAACTGGAGTGTTAGGGAATTAAAAATAAAAGAAAACTTCTCTGCGACATTTTAATGAATATATTTATGGCGTAGAATAGTTTAGAGTTTACAAAAGTAAAATACTATGCAGGCCATATATACTCCATTCTTGCTTATCATACATTGTCACCACACGCAACCGATATAAACCGCTATTATGTAGAACAAGCGAAATAGTCATATTAAGCAGCATTTACGAATATGTACTGCTTGTTTTTACGTGCTTAGAAAAACGTCATGAATCTAAATCATTAACCTATTGATTTTAAAGGTTTTTAATGAGCCTCGAGGGTAATGCGACAGTGCAATTAGAGCTGGTATCTGCATTAGGGGCAGTATGTTGTACAGTAAACTGCAGACCAGATAATGTTGGCAACAATCGACACTGCGCTGCCTGGATGATGTGTCCGCTGCATTAAAACGGCGCCAGGTGTACGTGCAGCTCAATCAAGAAATAACAGTTGAGCGTGCTGCTGCGCTATTAACAAACAAAACACAAACGGATGCAGCCACCACAGCGCTGATAAAACTTGCATACCATAAGGCCCACAAAAGAACGGTAGTCTGCCCCAGGCAAACATTTACAGTTTTAATTTTGTACACACGTGTTTGCTGTAGGATAATCTTTAATCCAGCACGGTGTGGAGACGGCCATTTTATTGCACGTTTTCACAGCATTTCCGTTGTTATACATAAAAGAATGTGCTAAAGCAGTCTGGAGGGCGTATTTTATGTGGTTTCATTGTATTCTTTGCCTTAGGTTGACAGCAGTTCGTATTGCAATTTTTGAAACTGCTTCTCTGTCGGTCGACCCGAGTTTGATTCCCTAATGGGTAAATACTAATAGAGGAGTGAACTTGGCAGGGTTAATAGGATTGTTTTTCTGTTGCGAACCAAAATTACGATTTCACACATACTTACTTTTTCTTTCCCTAGTATGTGGACATTCCACTGAAAGATTCCATGTCGAGGTTTCACAGAAAATAAGCGTTTTGAGATATCCTGAACACAAAAAGAAAATTTTTAGACAAAATGTCTATGAACAGTATAAGTCTGAAAAATACCAAATTTGGGATTTAAGTTCAACATCTTCCAAAGATACTGATAAGAAGATTTTCAAGAAATCTCCATTATTTGAAATTTGCGTTCAAGTGTGAATGCTTTCGTCAGTTTTGATTCCATCAAAATGGCTATAACAATTTCGATCAAAAAGCCTTGCTTGTAAAATATGTAAACGACGAATAAAATGCATAAGTTTAATTTTCTGAGAATAGACTCTGAGGTCCTCTTTATTCGAAAGATATTTAGATAATTAATAATTCTGAGTAACGGCTAAAAGGCATTATTGCACAAAACATAGCATCTCGTTAAATCGTACAATTTATTTCCAACAGTTTTTTCTGTGGCATTAGCTACTTCCTAATATTCATTATTACTGAAATGGATTTTTTTCTACACTTTTAGTTTCTTAAAATGCTGTCACCATACCGTTGTTTCTAGCGATGTCATGGAATGAAGAAATTTCAAGGCTAGCTGTGTTGACTAACCGTTCAACATAGGAGTATCGATTATGTTACGCTATCGGAGGAAATGTGTAATTAAACAATTTTTGATAAGGTTTATCAGACTAATATGATGTAGATATGGAATAAATGAGCTTTTGTAAGAGTAACCCGTAGAAGTTAGAATGTGAACATATCAGAAACTGACCTTTTTTTTCGTACATCACAACGATTGCAGGGAAGTATTATATTTATTAAAAAGGTGATCTTGCGGAAAGGCCATTTTTAAGCCCATAAGTCTTAAAGAACAAACATCTGTACTTCAGCATATACATATTTATGTGTGGTCGGCTTTGTCTGTTAACCTCTAAAGAAAAAATAACAATTTTGATGAAGATATAATGCATTTGAGAGTATGTCATTCTAAATACGCGTAAGAGACTTTCATTTTATGCTTTTTTCGCTCTTATAGAAGTCGATGCATGTAATAACAGTAGCATTTCATTTTGCGCTTAATGGTTTTACAAAACAAGCTGAAGGTATATCCTACTGTAATGAATGAGAACGCCGGTTGGTGCGAAACCACTTTATTCAACGCCCGTGCTCATACGTTACACTTCAGTTATTTTTGGTGCACACTCAGAGCTGATCCATCGAATCACAGTGGTAATTCAGAACTGAACTGCTCTCTGAAGTCCACTTTTAACGCCCGAACTCAACTTCCTAACTGTCATCTTATATACTAGTCACCATATCTCATGAACAGAAAAAGATGCCACTTCTACTAAGAGCATTGTGTACAGGGTGGGTCAAAAAGTAATGCCTCCTATTTTTTTCTTTTAATTGCCAAGAAAATTGAATCCAATTTACATAGCTTGAAAACAACAACATTGACGATTAATTTGTCTAATTCAATATAATCTCCATCCTTTTCCACAGTTTTGTTCCACCTTTTAACTAAGCCATTGACGCACGGACGTTTTCACAGCCTCCTCATCCTCAAAATGAATCCCACGATGAGCTTCCTTTAGTTGCCCGAACAGATGGAAGTCTGATGGTGCCAGGCAAGGGCTGTATGGGAGGTGAGATAAGACTTACCATCCCACTTTCTCAAACGGCTGGTGTGTGGTCTTGCATTGTCAGGCAAGAGAAGAACATCCGCCATAGTTTTTGTTGGGCGAACTCGGCGAAGACGTGCTTTAAGCTTTTTGAGAGTTTTGACGTATTGGACAGAATTTATTGTGCATCCCTGCTTCAGAAAGTCAATCATAAGCACACCCTCTGCATCCCAAAACACTGTTGCCATAACTTTCCCTGCCGACCGCTGAGTTTTGAATTTGTTTTTCTTCGGTGACGTTGTGTGATACCATTCCATTGACTGCCTCTTTGATTCAGGTTAAAAAAAGTGAACCCACGTTTCGTCTCCAGTAACAATTTCTTCCAGAAACTCCTCTCCCTCCAAATCGAAGCACTGCAAGTGTTCGGAGGCTATTGTTTTCCGTGTGTCTTTGTTTTGGGCGGTTAACATTCTTGGTAACCAACGTGACCAAACTTTTGAGTAACCCAGATGTTGAATAATCGTCATCACATTGCCTTTACTGAGGGGGGTAGTGCGACACAATTCACCTGTTGTTACCCGGCGATCACCACGAATGATGTCATCGACTCGCTGAATGTTGCATGCAGTCACTGCAGTCACCGGCCTGCCGCTTCGCTTTTCATCTGCCAATGATGTTTGCCCTTCAGCTTCGTTACAGCGTCGAACCCATCGTCTGACAGTGCTGACATTCACCGTTGCATCACCATACACATTTTTTAGCCTTTCGTGAATGCGATTTGGCGTTTGACGTTCCGCAGTCAAAAATTCAATCACAGAAAGCTGTCTAATACGAATGTCGATGTCAGCCATTTTTCAAGAGGATGTAGTGCTGCCACCTGTTGACTTAGGAAGTTACTACTGCAGGGGATTGGAGAAGAAGGATTGAGGATCTGCGCCAAACTCAAAGTTTTTACATAACTTACATATTTAAGGAAAAAAACAGGAGGAATTACTTTTTGACCCACCCTCGTATTATGATTCTATTAGAAATTAGATAGTTTTAAGGGAGCAACACTACATTAGCTTAGAAGAAAACATTCTGGATTGCTTTATTCCACTTAAAATGATTGTTATTTAGTATTTAACATTAGTGGTACATCTTTGACACTCCTTTTCTTTAATCTAGTCTATGAATGCACTCTATAGGAAGAAGAACAGACAGTGGACGGGGTAATTCAGGTGAAGAAACCATCCGCAGATTCAAGTTGGATTTACTAGTGAGACTGAGATCTCAGCGTTCTCAGCGTCAAACTCTACATTATCAATATACTGTCTCTTAATCCCCTCTGATGACGTTTCGCATTGTCACCAAAACAGTAGCGCCCTCCTTGAAGTGCACTTACACTTTGACCAACTACTACAGTCCAGACACAGCCTCTTTAAAATTCACCTTCATATCTTTCATAAATATAATCTTTCTTCTGTGTCTTCATTTTATTATCCTTTTGCTTCTTTTCTATACCAGAATATTTCAATGTTAAACCTATTTGTTTATTTATTTAAGCAGTTTATTATACATGATAAATAGGTGTGAAACTTCAGGCAATTTGTGTAAAATTGTACTAAACAGCCCTTATTGATTTCACTATGCATATTTAATTGCCTCGCTTTGGTCCATTGAACAGTAATCAAAGGAAATAACCTTTCCACACATGCGAGGATGCTGCAATTTGCATCGATAATTGCATAGCTGGGCACACTAAAAGAAATACTGCTATTTTCAACAGCTCGAAAAAGGAAATACAGGGAACTATCACAGAAAGCACACAATGATTTTATTATTGTGGGAAACACATTACTAGTGAAGGAGTACGTTGTGATGTAAGAGTATGTAAAGGACTATGTCCTATAATTGTAATAGGTTGCATATAATCTTTGTTTTGACTTATCTTTTGTAAATATTCCATATTTCAAGCCATAGAGGGGAAAATTATGTGATTTCTGGCGACGAATATATTCAAGATATTCTTGGGAAACAAGCCAGGTAAAAAGACGATTAGATATGGATGTTTCGGGAGTGTGCATCGCTCCCATCATCAGAATATTAATAAGAAATGTTACGAGGGTTGTTCAACAAAGAATGATCACAATTTTTTTTTGACAACGTACTTTTACTAATCCTCATAATTTTGATGGTCCTTCTTAAAATAGTCTCCCCTGAATGCGATGCACTTGTCCCGGCGTTTCTGCCAGTCTTCAAAGACATTCTGGAAAACACTTTTCACAGATCCTTCAAAATCGCCTCCGCAGCCTTTACCATTGCTTCTAATGATGGATAATGCCTCCCATGAAGGCGTTTATTCAACTTAGGGAATAGAAAAAAGTCACATGGGGCTAAATCCGGACTATAGGGAGGGTGTGGGATGCACTTCACGTTGATTTTTGCAAGATATTCAGCAACAACATCGGCAATATGCGGTCGTGCACCATCGTGGTACAGCATCCAGCCTGCTTCACGGAAATGTGGTCTTTTGCGCCTGATATGGACTTGCAATGTTTTCAGGACATCCCTGCAGTATTGCCCAGTTACTGATGTGTGTGCAGGTACAACATGCTGATAAACCATTCCATGAATATCGAAGAATGAGATGATCATAACTTTCCCAGCAGTAGCAACCACTTTTGCTTTTTGTGGGGTTGGAGATGAAGGAGATTTCCACACTGAGCTTTGCTGTTTGCTCTTAGGATCAAAATGATGTAGCCAAGTTTCATCAGCAGTGATTTTGTTTGAAATGAACTCCGGATCTTCCTCTAATATCAGCTTTAACTGCATGCAGACCTGGAACCCATCACGCACAAACGTCTCATGTGTAATGCTTCTGTCACCAACGTGTGGGTGGCATCCAATGAAATATTCAGTATTTCAGAAGGTGACCTTAAGGTAATTTGTCGATCCTCTCTCACAATGGCAGCAGCAGTGTTGATGTTTTCTTCCGTAAGAGCGCTAAATGGAGCATCGGGTCCACCTTTCTTGAAATTTATCGTCTCCCCTCTTTAAATATTTTAAACCACCTTCGAGCTGTGCTGTAGGAAAGAACAGACAGGTCACCTGTAACATTGTATAGGCCTGAACTGAAAATTTGTTGAGACGAAAACAGAATTTCAAAGCCGCATATTGTTCCTCGCGTGTTACCTCCATTGCAACGATATGCGATACTGAACATGTCTGAACTTGCCTGATTGTCACAGGTGGAAACCAGGAGTACCAACAATGAAACTACTACGGCGTGTTTGTTTGACATTAAGCTAACAGAATATGATAAGATTGAATTTTAGTGCGAAAAATTATGACCGTAAACAATTATGTTCATTATTTAAAACGTATAAATATTATACTTAACGAAGCGGTAACAGCGCCGTCATTCCGAATGCACGTTGACGCGGATTGAGTGATACAAACCAGTGTTTTGTTTACGGTACTTTATCCTCTCGTTGGGCTTTCAAAATTATCTAACTGTAAGACGCAGTTACAAATATGGGGAAGGCGAGGCACTGTTTTGTAAGTAGAGGTCAATATTTTCCGCACTTCTATACGTAGTAGAAATGGTAAAACATAATATAAAGTAACAATTTAGAAAATTCAATCAGTTTGCAATTTAAATTTCCTGCAACCTCAAATAGAGGAAGTTTAACAAATTGAATTACACCTAGTTCTGGAATCATGATAGCGGAAGTAATTGAAAAGTTGCAGCTAGATAGAGCATTTATGAATGTAAAGAGGTAGCTAGATGATAGAAAGGAGTATTTTCTTGCTTATTGTACGCACATGAAAAAATAATTTAAAGTGTTCTATTTTGTAATGGAAATATGTTGAATACATCATATTATAATAAATATGCTAAAACAACTTTTATTGTTCTGCTTGTTCCTTCATGCATTATATATTTCTGTGTGTAGCAATCTACATATTTGATCGTGGGGCCTTTGAAGTCGGTCATTTAAATGTCTTAAAATATATTGACAGTCTCGTTGTATTCATTGATTGTACATGACTTATCCTATATAAGAATTCTCACATGTTTATTTCTTTTAGGGCTTCTTCTCTTATATCCTGACATCGCTTTAAAAAGCCTCTTTTCATTTACTTCAACCTCCTTTGCCTGTCATGATCACAGTTACTTTTGCATTAACATTTTAATATTCTAGCCTTTTTTTTTTCATTTGCTTTTCAAACATCAGTTTATACTGTCACTAAAATAACACTAGGGAACACGTTTTTTTTGTACCCGAAACAAAATAGGCTAATTCTTATGCAAAATGACTCGCTGATTCCAAAAATGCCTCTGAAAATGCTGTATCACGTAACGTTTTTGAGGTACTCTTATTCTTATTCTTTCATATAAAATTACAGAAATGAGGTATGATACCAACTCATATTGACTTAATTTAAAATAATAGCCATTTTATTATTAAATAATATTTTTATACCTGTAAAGAATATGAATACTATTCGAAATAACTAGAAAAAATTTTCCATCACGTAAGATTTATCAGTAAAATTAATTTTAGAGTCATTATAAAAATCGTATTTACATGGGTGTGCCCAACTCAAAATAAATTAAGTTGGCAAGCATTTTATAGTGAAAGAGTGGGGGAAAAGGGAAGACTATACCCCAGGAGCAAGCAGTGTTAAGTATGTGCCTCTAGTAGACCAAACAAAGTTCTTCTCCCCCCACTTCACATAAAGCTCGGGCTAATGAAGTTTTTGTTAAAGGTTTGGACAAAAAGGGAAGTGCATTAGAATATTTAAGAAGTATCTTTCCTAAAATAAGTGAATACAAATTGAAGGAACGTATATTTGTCGGTCCTCAAATAAGACTACTTCTTAAAGACAGTATTTTTGAATCAAAGCTTAAACGTGTTGAACTGGCAGCATGGAAATCATTTAAATCAGTGGTGGAAGGCTTCCTGGGCAATAACAAAGAAGAAAATTATGAAACTTTATTCTCAGAACTGTTAAGGAGCTACAAAGAAATGGGTTGTCGTATGTCACTTAAATTCCACTTTTTGCACTCTCACCTTGATAGTTTCCCTACAAACCTAGGAGCTGTAAGTGATGAGCAAGGTGAGCGTTTTCACCAGGACATTTCTGAGATGGAAAGACGTTACCAGGGTCGCTGGGATTCAGCCATGTTGGGAGACTATTGTTGGTTCCTCAAACGGGAGAGTACAAGTCAATACAAAAGAGAGAGAGAGAGAGAGAGAGAGAGAGAGAGAGAGAGAGAGAGAGAGAGAGAGAGAGAAATCAACAGTTAAACAATTCTGAGATAATTCAGGTATGTGGTTTTCATCATTATCTTGTGTTTATTTATTTTAATATAAATAATTAATAATTATTATTATTTTCAATGTTATTTGGCAATAAAATACCTATTATTTTCATTTAATCAAATATGTGTTATCACATCGCATTTCTGTAAGTTTTCATAAAAAAATTATGAATACCTAAAAAACGTTACGTGATACAGCATTTTGAGGGGCATTTTTGGAATCAGCAGATCAGTTTACATAAGAATTTGCCTATTTTGTTTCGGGTATATGAAAATATTTTTGTTTGTTTCCCAGTGTAATTAGAGACTATCGTCTTTAATTCGTGAGCTCCTTTAAAAGTAAAATTGTATCTTAAACTTTAGATACTATGTTTGGATATAACAAGCTGGTCGTCTGTAAATTTGAAGATTAATTGTAATTTTTTATGAAATTGTTTAATCCATTCAGTACAGGGACGTATTTAAGGAGGGGGGGGGGTCCAGGGTGTCCGGACCCAAATGAATTATCATTTTAAACTTTTAATAAATAGTTGAAATAAGACTTAGTTTAAAATAACTCGAAAAAGTTTATTCAAGCTTCTCATCTTAACATCTCTATTCGCTGTCAGGCAAACATGAAGTTATTTAAGAGATAAACGAAAAGTTACTGCACAGCAGCTGTAGAACTCGTTAAAATACACAAATAATGTCAATTGCAATAATGTATTGCAAAGTTAACCAGTTCCGATGTATTATAATTTGTTGATTAGAATTCCCAGATACCTCTTAAAGGTATGTAATTTTTAAATTCCAAGTTCCTATTGCCTTTTTCATTCAAGGAGAACTAATACTTCAAATGCATCAACCAGTGGTTCGCTTTTTAAATATCTGATTACTGCTACTTTATTCTAGGTAGGTATAAAAACAAAAAATGTGCAATGTGCAAGGCCTCTCTACAAACTTTATCCAAAGAAACAAGACAAAAACAAGCTTTTCTAAGAACAATTTGTAGAAGCTTGGGTGGAGAAAGTGATGTGAATATAATGCATTACATGTTTTTTTATTTTTACTAACATGATAAAACACATCCTTGATGTGAATTATTTATTAAAAGCAAATAATTCAACATAGATTTTTTGGATTCCTCCCGGAAACTGACTGTTAAATACGTGTCTGATTCAGTAGCAATTTCATGAGAATATACATGAAATTAATGAAGACATACTACATATTTGTCTTAAAGCATTTTCCAGAAAATAAACAATTGATTAATTTTTCCCATGTAAAATTAATTTGGAGGAGCTCTTTTTAATTTCCCTGTCACACACTTTTTTCTAAAATTTTATTTTTAGGATTCATAAAGCCTCAAAATAAATATTTTGGGTACAATCTAGTTATGGAATCCTTTAGGGAATGTACTATGGTGCTTCGACGTCTTGAATGTAATCAATTAATCATTGTTGTATAGACTAATTTGAGCATATTCAGCAGTAGTTAACCAAAGCAGACAAAGCAGTTTTGTAACAATATTATTACAGCTATATAAGGAACATCTGTAAAGTAAAGGTATGAATATTACTGTGCATAAAGGAATATGAGTGGAGTAAGATGTAACGCATATTCTTCTCCATTTCTTACATATTTTCAAGCATGTTCCAGTCACGAAGTTATTCACCTCAGGAGGATATTGCTACATTTTCAAGTTATTTTATTAAAATGTTGTAGTGTGCACGTTTTATAGCAGCAATAAAGGAAGAGCACGGTTGACAATAGAGCGAGCCAGAATATCGCTGTGGTGCAGGTGTCCACGTGTGTGATTTACCTGGAGAGATAATCTGACACTGGAGTTATTTCATAACCGGCCGGTCTCTGCTACCTCACAAACGAGGATGAATTGTACGACTCTGCCTGCCCTCGCACAAAACAAAAGAATGACGGAGAGCGCGCTACCTCTATTATATTTCAGCAAACTCAGTTGGTTTTAAAATGACAAATAAAGGCATTAAAATTCATCTTCGTTGCTACAAAAACTATTTTCCTCCCACTGCATTAACCGAGAGATGCCTGCGCAGTATCACATCGGGAGGTATCGTGTTCGACCGGATATTCTAACCATGTCCTCTTTGCTGGTGTCTCCAGACCAGTAGCGAACGGCGAGGTGGCTGTTCTACCATCTCAAATTTCCTGTCTCTATGGTTATGTTAGTGTCCCCATACAAAATATTTGCTAAAATAATAACCAGGCGTCTTAATGATATACTTGACTCCTTAATCTCAGAAAGTCAAAATGGATTTCGTAAAGGTAGATCATACTATCCATACCCTGCGACAAATAATAGCAAATTTAGCAAAACGTATATTATTTATGGATTACGAGATAACTCTTGGCTGTGGAATATTTTATGGGATATAATGGAAAACAGAGGAATGCCAGCCATTTAATATAAATAACAAAGGAAATGTATACAAGAACTCTTTCAAAAATTAATTATTAGCAGACATCGGATCCGTCCTGCACCGTGGCGTAGCGGGCTAAGGCAGCATGATTGGGTTCGATCCCACCCATGTGGTGGGGATTTTAGGTCCCGGGTATAAGACCGGTGCCCACTCAGCATCATGAGGAAAGTGAGGAGCTTGCGCTAGGTAAGCGGCCCTGGTCACGGAAACCAACATTCCGGCTGGGGGATGCCGAGATGCTGACCACATCTCCTCGCCGTATCGGTTGGATGATCGTCCACCTCTGCCGTGCGTAAGTGGGCGTGAGGCCGGCATTCGGGTTGGTAGGCCTTGGCCCTATAAGGGCTGTCGCGCCATGGGTTATTATTATTAGACATCGGATCCCGTACACCTTAGCAGTCAATGTACGCGCACAGGTACTGTACAAGGTCAGGCGCGACATCAACAAACGTCCACTCAACAAGTATACCGAAGTGTGTGTACAGTCCGGTACGGATACTAATGTAAGCTACGTTACAACATGCCATCCTTCTCATTGCTTTTGATGTGGGAATTACAGTGAACGAACATGTTCATTCGTAAATTGTCAAATGTGAATTATCTGCGCCTCTCACTGAAACAATAAAAAAATATTGGGAGAAAGTTCGTTCAACGTCACATGACGTTAATGGTGCATATGTTTGTCCGATACTTAGTTTCTTATATTACGCAGCACTGAAAATCCAGTATTTTTGTGTTGAATATTGGACAATTGATTATTTGTTCGTTTGGTAGGTGGTGCATTCTCTATATTGTTACTTTTTGCAGACACCTCCTCAACTGCTTTTAGACAGCTCGAAAGTACATTCTTCAAGCTGTTTAATGGTTGTTGATAATACCCAAAACTTTTGATTTATAAAATGGAGATTGTCCAATAATTGTTGTAAAAGTAATGCTATTAACACAATATGTCTATCACCTTGCATTCCCTGAGAGGCAGATTTACCTGCTTGACGAGCAGTAGTTGTAATGAATCTAAAGCTACGCGTTGCGAACCGGACTCTCCCTGCATGATGTCCTCGCAGTTGTATACTGCGAGACTCGTAAACTTCATATCCTTTTAAAGGGTACGGGCTCCGCTGTCTGATTACACTGGGCAACATAAACATAATTTTTTAATGTTTCGAGCACTTCATAGGCAATTTCTACTAATTATGGGTTGAGAAAAACAAATAAGACAAAGAAAAATTTTTATTAGCTCTAGTTTCTATGATATACACAAGGTGAAAGTATTACATATTAACGGATTGAGAGAAAAAGATATATTTTAATTACATACATGCTAACAACAATGAAAGTGCATTTGATTTTTTTTTTAAACTGGTAAGTACACGCTAAGAGTTCTAAATTGCTGGAAAAATACTTCGCAGATAGTCGTGTCTGAAGAGAATTATATGATAGCCTATTGACTTCGTCGTCCTTTTGCTTGCCTCTTGTGATGGAGTTTCGCAGAATCCCTATACAAAGACCAACAGTAATCCCCAAGCATTACTTCATTCCAACGGCCCTGATATCTTTGTTCCATAAAAGAAATGTCCTGATGGAATTTCTCCCCATGTTCATCACTAACAGCTCCAAAACTAGGAGGGAAAAGGTCTAGGTGGGAGTGGAAAAAAATGGATCTTAAGGGACATGTTGCATCCAAGGTTACGGTAATTTTGCAGGAGCACTGTCACCAAATACTTGTAGTTCTCATCTCTTTTGTTGCCTAAAAATCCATGAACAACACCCTTGAAGGCTTCCCAAGCTTCATTTTGTTTCCCCTGCAAAATTTGATCAAATGCAGGACCCTTTACAAGTTCTCTTATTTATAGTCCGTCATAAATACTCTCTTTAACTTTTGCATCACTTAATTTCCAAAATTTCTTTCTGATTGTGTTTTGTTATTTGACAGGTGTGCCAACTCCCAAAAGAATTCCCTCAAATTTAAAATCCTCACTCTAAAAAAATGTAATGTCACTTTATCTTCAAAACAAGAGCTAATCTATCATCTTTATGGTGATTTTTGAGTTCAGAGGATGGAAATACGTGTAAATTCATTATTTTTAAGCCCGAAACATTTTCATTGTTGCCCAGTGTTATTAGTAATCAACATTGAAAATAAATCAAGGAGTCAAATGGCTCGTCATGAATTCTGTGCGAACTACCTGAATTGCGTGCCGTTGGTACCTGAGTGGAAACTTGTTTCTCTGCTAATTAGCTCGGCCGATTCAGTACGGTATGTGGTGTCGTTGAATCACACATGTGAACTGGCATCAAAGTCAAGCGCTTCAAGGGTTATTCAGCGAACGGAAGGAAAGTGATATAAGGTGAAAAAAGACTGTTTTGTATAGTGGAAAATTATAAATTGTATTTCCAAAGGAAGCTCAAGAATGAAATACAATGGTGAGTTTGCGTTAAAAAGAATTGTAAATCCTACATAAAATTATCCCCTGCGATGGATACAGTTGAACGAGTGATATTGCACAATGATGATAACATTCCTGGGTGCACTTTAAAGAGGCAGAATATTTCGTAACGCTAATAGGCTGCAAATAAAACCGGACAGGTAGCAGGTAGCCGCATGGAATTCAAGCGTACGCTTCAGGCGGCCCGCACGGAATTCAGACGGTTTTAGCGATCCCGCACGGAACTCAGGATTAACGAGGCAAACAAGGGTGTCCACTGTCCCCAATTTTATTTAACATTTACATAGACGATGTCAATAGTACCTGGCAGAATAGCTTTAATAAACATTTTAGTATTAATGGAAAATCAATGGACACTGCCAAGTACTAGTTGCAGAATCAGAAGACGCTTTACTGACGAAAGTATACATATTAAATAAAAAAAATATTAGGATCTTTTAATTTAAAAACATTTGTAAAAAGTACAAGAGTTTTAGAATTTAAAGGACAGGGACATGTTAGAATTAAGATCGTAATAAATGAGAAAACTATTACAACACGTGGTAGCATTTAGCTATTTGGGATCAGAAGTAACTACTGCATTGGAAGAGCAAGATGTTGACAAGAAACTAAGTGGCGCGATAAAAAAAAATCCTTACAAGAAAAACTAGAAGAGAAATGCAAATTAAGTTCCATAAGACAATGGCAGTCCCTGTATCACTGTATTCAAGCCAAACATAGGCATTAAACATAAAACAAAATAAAACGTGAATAATCAAGAATGACATTTTTAAGATCAGTGGCTGGATACTCTCAGTTTGATTATAAAACAAATGAAGAAATAAGAGAAGAATTGAACATATTTAACTTTAAAAAAAAAGGGATTGAATAGAATAAAGAAAACTGGAGACGATATATACGAGGGCCATTCAGGAAGTAATTTCCGATCGGTCACAGTGCGGGTAGTGGGGGGAGTAGCGACGCCATCTGTGCATTCACGCACTCAGCAGGTCAGTCGGCATCAAGCCGTGGTCAAGTGAACGTCGTATCAGCGCTAGTTTAGTGTTTGTGGCCGTTTGAAATGTGTGCTGCAATAGAAAACCCCGCCAAATGTGAAGTGCGTGCTGTTATAAAGTTTTTTATGGCCAAAGGATATTCTGCAGCAGCTATTCATCGTGAGCTTTGTGCCGTATACGGACCAAGAGTTATGAGTGAAGGAGTGGTCCGTGAATGGGTACGTTTATTTAAAAGTGGACGAGAAAACGTTCATGATGAAGAGAGGAGAGGTTGGTAGACCATCATTGGTGACGGACGAACTCGTTCAGAGAGTTGATGCAAAAGTTCGTCAAAACCGACGTTTCACATTGTCGGAGTTGTCTACTGATTTTCCACAGGTTTCTAAGACTCTCTTGTACGAGATAGTGACAGCAAGATTGGGTTACCGTAAGTTCTATGCACGATGGGTGCCCAAAATTCTTACCGACCACCACAAAACTCAAAGAATGGCCTCTGCGTTAGACTTTCTGTCACGTTATGCGGACGAAGGTGAACCATTGTTAAACAGAATCGTGACCGGGGACGAAACCTGGATTAAGTACAAGACCCTGAGACAAAAGAATAATCAAAGATGTGGGCACATTCAAATTCGCCTACCAAACCAATAAAAGCCCGGCAAGATTTTTCTGCCCGAAAATTGATGGCAACGGTGTTTTGGGATGCAAAAGGGGTGTTGTTGGTTGAATTCATGGAACGTGGGATGACCATTAATCAAGACGTGTACTGTGAAACACTAAAAAAATTACGACGGGCTGTACAGAACAAACGCCGTGGTATGCTGACTTCCGGTATCGTTTTTTTGCACGATAACGCCCGTCCTCACTCTGCTCGCAGAACAACAGCCCTTCTTGAGTCCTTCAAGTGGGACGTTGTCAACCGTCCACCTTACAGCCCAGATCTGGCGCCAAGCGATTATCACCTCTTCATGCATATGAAGACATGGCTCGGGTCCCAGCGGTTTGATGACGACGAAGAGCTCAAAGATGCGGTCACAGGCTGGCTCCAGGCACAAGCGGGTGATTTTTATGCAGAAGGAATTTCAAAGCTTGTGAACAGATACGATAAGTTCCTCAATCGTTATGGAGACTATGTAGAAAAATAGTGCAAAGATGTAGTTGTAAGATGTATATATTAAAATATTTTTATTTAACTTGGTGAATTTTTGGCAATCAACCGGAAGTTACTTTCTGAACGACCCTCGTACAATACAAGGGCAGATTCCCTGGAATACTGACCGAGTACATTCCAACTGGTAAAACATAGGAAGAGATGTTGAGTGAGGGAGACGGAACGGTTCCTAGGATCCAAACCTTGAATGATGATGATTCTCTTATCTTAGTTTATGTTTCAAGAATTTAAGACCAACGACGGCGGTTTGTGCGTTGCGTCACGATGGTAGAATTTGTACTTCTGGGGTCTCCTTTCCAGGGTTCCAAGATTACGACGTTGTCATTCACGGATCATTAGAGACTCCTCTTCGTTAGTTAACATTACCGTTAGTTAATGAGTGCTACAAACTCCCATTACATTTTTAGCGTGGATTTATGATACAAATTGTAATTGCGAGTTGCATGCATTGAAATAAATATATGACTCTGCAGTTATAATAACATTCTCTTGTCTCTTTCATATATTGCTCTATAGCTTCCAAACGCTTATATTTTTGCACTTCATGTTAATCGATATTAGCGTTTATTTACAGAAATGATTTCGTTACACAGTTCCTTATGTGTACTTGCAAGGGGTTGATGCGATATTCATATATCTAAAATGGAGGTAATATATCCTGGTTTTGAAATTTCATATTCCTTTCCAACCACGGCAAGAAATGACGCAATGATAGAAGATTTCTAAGCATAACAGAAATGCTGAAATACTTACAAACTGAAACAATAATGGCGCATATATTTAAATAATTCCTTACCACAAGAAAGTTGTTTGAAAAAATTAGAGTGTTTTAAAGAAATATTTAAGTTTTTGTTGTAATTTTTTGACAATATTTATCTCATGGTTTACCATTATATAAAATTAAGCATATAATTCATTTAGAATATTGAATGAAGCATTGTTAACATGTTGGCCAATATTTGAGAAAATACAACAATTACGAAACATTTTCCACCTAGAGGGAAGTTTGAGGTGGGTAAACATTCTGAAAATATTTGTCTCACATTCTTGGGAGGTGCAGTACTTAGGTAAGAGTGTTATTTACTCACACTTTTTGTTTCTAATTAAACTGTTCCCTCGTCTCACCTGCATCCATACATTTTAAATACACTTTTTTATTTTAAATCATAGGATCTCAAAACAAGTATTTCTGGTGAATTAGGAGTAATCAGAGTTATCCTTGGAACTTATGAGTTTACAATATGATTCCTGCAAGTAAGGAATGAAGGGGAGACCACAAGGTGTACCAGATCTAGACGACGATGTGCGCTAGGAAGAACGGAGTCCCAGAAAATTCCAACATGGTAGGCATTCTGATGCCGACTAGCTTTGCCTAAGCCACTCCAGGAAGGGGGTCCTAGCAGTTCCGAGAAAAATCACTGAAAATTTTTTCCACCTCCTGCCGCAACGTACCAACCACCGTCACCTCCTGCTCTTATACACTCTGATACAGATAAAAGGATATAATAATAGATAGGAAATTCTTGCCAGAAGGGGGACATTACAAGATTCGTCTATCGACCAGGCGAAAATACGGGATACATGGATACCTGGGAATCTTAAATGGGAGGTTCGGTGTTGGTTCAGTACATTTTGATACCCAATTTTTGGGTGGAAAGCAATACCTTCTATATATAGGGGTAGACAAATAGCAAATGCACCATTCTATACCTTGCAGCCGAATATCTTTGAAGCTCTTTTGAAACCTTCAAGTAACTATGTTTAAGATAGTCTTACGAGGATGGTCCAAAAAGCTTCCGACCTCAACATGAAGATGGTAGCACTCGTAAATAAAAGGTAGTAAATTTCGTTGTTCATCTGTTGACAGTTACTCACCAAAGTTTCAGCCATTTTGGACGCTCATTTGTTATGTAATAGTCGTTTGAGTGAGTTGATGCGAGTGTTTTTATGAAAATGGACAAAATCGAGTAGGCGTCGAGCTGTCATTAAATATTTGTTTTTCCTACGCAAATCAAAGATGAGTTGGGTTTTGTGTATAGGGACTCTGCACCATCATTTATCACAGAAATTTTGGCAACTGAATTTAAATGTGTCCATAAGAGCTTGGGAGACGATAAACGTTCGGAACGTCCAAAAACTGCAACTGAGAAAGCTGTCCGCGCTTTGGGTGTCGCGTTTGCTCACGTTGGACAAAAAACGTGTTCGAATTAACATTTCCAAAGCTCTGATGGCGCATTTTATTTTAGTGCCGATTACGTACTGTAGTTGAAACTTTGATACACCATTATTCGCCCGAAACCAAAATACAGTCCAAACAGTGGACTGCAAAGGGGAAACTGTTCCCCCCCAAAAAAAAGGTAAAAACTGTTTTTTTTTTCGGCTGGGAAAGTGATGGCGACTGTTTTTAGGATAGTCATGGAGTTATTTTAATCGATTATCTTCAAAAAGCCATTAGAGGAGCATACTACCCATCATTACTTGACAAACTGAAGGCACAACTTGCGGAAAAACGGCCACATTTGCAGAAAAACAAAATCCTGTTTCACCAAGACAACGCACCGTCTCACACCTCAGCGGTTGCAATGGCGAAAATCCACGAATTACAGTTTGAACTGCTTGACTCTTAGCCTTACTCACCAGATCTAGCTCCAAGAGATTTCCTTTTGTTTCCTCATCTAAAATTACGCTCGGAGGATAGAGATTTTCGTCAGATGAAGAGTCAATCACCTTCTTGAACAGTTATTTTTCAGAGAAAAACTTCGAGTACTATTTGGACGGGTTACAGAGATGGGGATATCGCTGGGAGAAGTGTGCAGAGTTATAGTCTCGCTGTTCGTATGTTACCATGGATTTATCTTTGGTAATAGATACATCTCAGATAACGCAATGATTACTCCACGTGGAGTGAACATATATCTGTCATTTGTGAATCCTGCGAATTCCATTGGCTGAAGTGATGCGTTCATTGGTGTTTAGCACATGAACGGGAGGCGCGTCAGTACCCCTTTATTCAAGAATAAATCCATGGTAACCGTTCCACCAGCGCGACTATACAAGGAGACTATGCTGAAAACTAATCTGAAAAAAATGTCTTGTATCTTTATTAGGTCGGAAACTTTTCAGACCACCCTCTTATATGTTCTCTTTTGACTCTACACAGCAAATATCACAATGTTGATAAAACCTTCAGCCGTTTTTCTTGACCCCAACAAGTGGTGCTCTGGCAGCGTTATTGTTTATAAGCTTAACGAAGAGAAGAGCAAAAGGAATACGAGAAGAAAGAGAAGAAAGCGGTTTCTAAACTTCATCATAGCTGCTTTCTTTGATTCGCTATGTATAGAACGAAAGTGCAGGTTCCACCACTAAAAGTGAAAACGTTTTAATCTTTTACTTAGAGGTAGATAAAAGTGACAGAGAACCGCAACAGAACACTAATAAAAATAAATACAGTTGACATTCTTTAACTCCTTTTAATGCTTTCTTTTGTTTCTTTTCTAGAACTTGCGTGATAAGCAAGAAGACAGAGGGCTTGCAAAAGACAAGTTTTCTTTTTTTGTTCTTTTTTTTTTTTGTTTTGTTTTTTCTTCTCCATCAAGAAATGATTCCCAGTGTTACATTTTCCCGTTAGAAGTTTCACCTTCATATTTGTTGTTTTGTTAATTCTGTGTTTCATTATTTACTTAAATTTTACAACCGAGCGCTGATGGATTGTTCTACTGTATTATTCTTACGTCATCTAAAACTCCTAAAGAATACAAATGTTGTTTGTTGGGAGATGGTAAAGGCCAAAAGAGGAATAAATGTTCAATGACGAATAATTAAAGACGAATGTTGGCGTGTTTTCTCATTCACCTTGATTTCCTCCCATCATTTCTCTTTCATTTAAGTACGCTTCTAAGTTTCGCGGATGCTTGTTTAAAGAGGCACCAGAGGGCTGCTTGTTCGATGGATCGTTCATTGCCCTTTACGTGTAGTATCCACAGTTCCTTCTTAGAGTTTGTATCACGTTATAAGGACCATACTTACTTATAGATGGATCTAAAAGCTCTACCGGTTTTTTTTTTGTGTGTAATTTACGTCCTGCAACGTTAAATCATATCAGACGATAAATTAAATTGGTGAAATGATGCTCAAATGAGTCCAGGGTCCATAGAGCATAGAGTTACCCGACATTTGCATTTAAGGATAAGGGAAAGCCCTTGAAAAACCTTATCCAGGTAACTCACCCTGACCGGGATTCGAACTCGGAACCTCTTGCACGTGAGGTAGACACGCTACCATCTACGCTACCGAGGCGGGCTACCGGTGTTGGATGTGCATATGTTCAAGGAGCCGAACCCTATACATTCGGTTTCCATTGCACTACTTCCATTTATAATGCAGAGCTCTATGCAATATACCGAGCCATTTTACATGTTCGCCGAAGACAAATGATTGTCTTATCCTGTGATTCCCTAAGTACACTTCAGAGACTTCGTTAGTTGTACAAGCACCATCCTATTGTGCAGCGTATCCAGAACGCCCTCCCGTTTTACACGCCTCTGGTGTTAGCGTGGTGTGCGCATGGATTCCTGGTCACTTAGGCTTACAGGGGAATGAAATGGCGGATTCGGCAGCAAAAGTGGCAAGCATAGAACCTAGTGTCAACATCCCTTTTGTCACCACGGAAGACTTCAGGCTTCTTGTGCTACGTAGAACGGCATTGTCGTGCTGGCGCGATGAGTGGTCTGCTCTGCGTAGAAACAAACTTAGAAGGGTGAAGGAGCTTCCGGATAACTGGGCGATCTCCTATCGCTTATCCCGTCGGGAGGAAGTTAGTTTGGCTCGGTTGCGTATTGGGTACTGCTACTTCTCACACAGTCACCTGTTCAAGTAGGACCCTGCTCCAATTTGTGTTGTCGGGCTCTTTCGCTCTGTCATGTGCTGCTAGAGTGTTTACAACTAGCAGACCTGCGGGAGTCTCTGCAAATGCCGGACACTTGTCGGACATCCTGGCAGACAATAACTCTGAAAAGGTTTTACGTTACATCGCTAGAGTTACTTTTGTTTTTATAGGCTATTATTTTTTTCTATATGTTTGTTACATAGTTTATCGCTGGCTTTTGTCATTGTTGTTTCTTATACATATATATCTTTGTTTCATATTTATGTTTAATATCGTATAGTAATATTTGTGTAGTTGTTTTAAGTTCCTTTGGGCGCTGATGACCTTGAAGTTGAGCGAGCGCCCGTAAACACAAACCATCATCATCATCATCATCATCATCATCTACCTATTCCATATAAGCAATATATCACGCTACTCAGCAGTATTTTATATGGGGAAGTATCTATAACTAAATATAAGGGCATTATATGAAAGGCAAATTGACTTACAAAGAAATAATACAGAGTATAAACGTTGATAAGTGTGGTAAGCATGTAAATAGTTAACGTAGCTATAGCACTATTATGACACATGACGTACATAATATTATGCTTATTTATCACAGCATAAAGAGTTCTACGCCTTGGCGTAGTGGGTTAGAGCGTTATGCCACGGAAAGCGCCTGGGACCGTTCCCATCCTTGGGGGTGTGGATTTTAAGACCCGGGTATAGAATCGGTGCCCACTCAGCATCGTGAGGACATGCGATTCAGATGTAATGGTGTTTGTCCTTGAGCGCTACTAGGTGAGCAACCAATTGGAGTCCTGTGGTGTTGTCGTATAGCATCCCCCCTCTGTGGTGTGTGACGAGTGGGAAACTAATCAATCTCTAATAAATATTATTCGCGCTAAGATAAAAGTCCAGATTTTGCAAAAAGTTATCCACGAGGAAAGAGAGAGTAATATATTTAACATAACCACAAAAACATCATATTTTTAGCTCAAATAGTTTTCCTAACACAAATAAATAAGGTACTATTATATTTTAAAAATGCATTGCGACGTAAGCACTGTAATGAATATCACTATTGGTTGGTATGTATGCGTGAACGTGTACTTGAAGTTACTCCGAACTGAAACGTTAACATTTGACATGACGTGGTAAAAGAAATATGTACTTTGAATAAGTCAAGGTGTTTGTTAAATTCGATGAGAGGAAATGATACACTTCTTGCTAGTCTGGCAGAACGTGTCTGGTCATATTATATCTTTGTTTATGAATGGTTCGTAATCTCTATTTACTTCAAGAGAGTTCAAAGCAGCATTATTCATTTACTCGTCCATTAAAACGTGTATCAGTGGATCAATGAGACGCGATCCACCTTCCTTCACCCCCCGTTATTCTGCTAGAACAATCCAATAGAGTTAATGTGGGCTCAAATTATGTTACAAACAGAAATAATATTTTTAAACTGATACTGACGTTGAACGACTTATTCACAAAGAAATTGACAAGGAACACAAAAAGACTGGGAAAACTGCGTGAGACATCAGATAAACTACAAGAAGACGACTTTTGTAAAGAAATAGCACATAACGAGATATTGGAACCTATCATCATAAATTGCAGTATTCAGACGTTGAAGACAATGACAATGACGAATTATCTCTTAACGTAAGTAACATTCACAGCTATACGGATACACCGCTGGTATTTTTGTTGGATTAGAAGTAACTCATAAACTATAATTACTTTAAAATAAATATTTAAAGCATTTGTGTAATATACAAATATACAGGTTGCAATTGTGATTTCAACAACTGCATTATTATAAAACTTTGAAAAATTCAGTTTGCGTTTCCTTACGTCTAGCGACACGAACACTCACAAGTATGCGAGAGAGAGAGAGAGAGAGAGAGAGAGAGAGAGAGAGAGAGAGAGAGAGAGAGAGAGAGAGAGAGAGAGAGAGAGAGAGAGAGAGAGAGAGAGAGAGAGAGAGAGAAAGAGGGGGGATATATAAAGAGTGGGGATAGGGAGGTGGCAACGGTGAAGGCTCTAACGCATCTGATTCGCTACAGGCGAGAACTCTTCCCATTTGAAACATATAATAGTTAGCGAGCCCTGGTCTAGAAAGCCAACGTTCTTGCTTTAGTTGCCCACATTAAAAACAAGAACTAATCCTCCATCAAATATAAACAAATGAGTAAAATGTCATAAATAAGAACAAAATGTATTAAAAGTGCAAACTATTTCAGAATTGTTTATTGGGAGCAACAATGAGTCAGTTCTTTGTATGTCGCGTACCCTTAACTGGACCTCTGAGCATTAGGGTTTGTAGGGCCTAAATTTCTCACCTAATTTTACCCTATTTAGAGAGTGTTAATGTGTGAAGCGCGTGGCCTGGGCCGGCCGTCACAAAATATGAGACGGTATCTGGTAACTCTGATTGAGATACATTGACGCTTATATCAATTAGAAAACGAATATCGAAAGAGAAGCTATCAAAATGACTAAAAGTGCAGGTATACATATTGAGAATAACTACGTCTTGACAGATTATTCAGTAACGCTATTTCAAGAGACCCCTTTTATTGATTTTATTGCATACAAATTGGCCCACTCGACTTTTCGGGGGATGACATTTTAAGCAAAAATTGGGATTTTCATTAATTTACCGCCCGGCTACCATGAATACGGCCAAGCCGCAAAGCATCTCCGTATCGCATAGTTTTGAAATGAAGCCAGAATGGCATTAAAGCGTATGGTAACTGCTTTTTCTCTCTCGCTATCTCCCTAAGGCTGTATGCTTGGAATTGAAGTTTTTCACAACACAGAGAAAATACGGCAGAAGTTGCCTTCATAAAGAAAATTAAAAGGTTTAGCGCATGCAGAAACATCACCAAAGAGAATAAAGTCGCTCAGACGTTTTGGTACTGACTTCATTGCAAATATTTACACTATTTGATAAATTGCCAATTGATTGAATATAACATACTCTATTTCTCTTACAAGAACATGGCTATACATGTTGATATGGCTTGACATGTTGAAGCTCTAGCCGTAATCTCATAAAAACACTAGAGTTGATATCAAACACATAACTTATAGCCACATTCTCGTGAGAGCAATTAATCCAGATAGATGTATTTATAACATCATTGTGAACTGCCACGTGTTACTTCCCCTCCAGAAAGCAGAACACCCCTCATACGTTTTCTCGTTAGGGGCCTACAGTACATACAACACAGTTATGGATAATATCGATTGTCTTTTGTTTGCTTAGCATTCCTCTATGGTTTATCCTCCTGTGTGTGATGGTTGGAATCAAATATAATTGGCTCTCATTTTGCACGCGCATTCGCTGTGAAGTAAAAAACAGAAACGGCGATGTCGAAGAAAAGACAAAGCCAATATTTTTTTTATTACAGCTGCAGCGCTTTTGTATCGTAATATTCAGAACTGTGTAAAGCCAGTGAAACCTGTTATTCATTTAGAAGTTCAAATTATAAGTTATCTTAATAGCCTATAATTAATACGAAAACGCACGGCTTTTTATGACGAAAAGTTATCAAAACAGATTGAGAGGATTTGGAGATTACATACAGGGTGTCCCACCAAACACTGCGACCTCAAATATCTCCGAAGTGAAACAAAATATGAAAATTCCAATTGGTCAGAAATGTACATATTTCATGGGCTCACACAATGAAAAGGTAAGCAGAATCCATAAAGGTAAACAAATAATACTGCAAACACCAAATGGCATTTTTTAAAATGGAACATGTATACTTATTCTAGCAAAATGAAAACTAGAGCTGCAACTACCAGGGCTGTTCAATAAAGAATGATCATAATTTTTTTGACAATGTACCTTTAGTTATCCTCATAATTTTTATGGTCCTTCTCAAAATAGTCTCCCCTGAATGCAATGCACTTGTCCCAGCGTTTCTGCCAGTCTTCAAAGACATCCTGGAAACCATTTTTGAGAGATCCTTCAAAATCGCCTCCGTAGCCTTCACCACTGCTTCTGATGATGGATAATGCCTCCCACGAAGGCGTTTCTTCAAGTTAGGGAATAGAAAAAGGTCACATGGGGCTAAATCCGGACTATATGGAGGGTGAGGGATGCACTTCACGTTGATTTTTGCAAGATATTCAGCAACAACATTGGCAATATGTGGCCGGGCATTGTCGTGATGCAGCATCTAGCCTGTTTCATGGAAATGTAGTCTTTTGCGCCTCATATGGACTTGCAATATTTTCAGGAATTCCCTGTAGTATTGTCCAGTTACTGATGTGTGTGCAGGTACTGATAAACCATTCCCTGAATATGAAAGAGCGAGATGACGATAACTTTACCAGGAGAAGCAACCACTTTTGCTTTTTGGGGGGTTGGTGATGAACGAGATTTCCACACTGAGCTTTGCTGTTTGCTCTCAGGATCAAAATGATGTAGCCAAGTTTCATCAGCAGTGATTACGTTTGAAAGCAACTCCGGATCTTCCTCTAACATCAACTTTAACTGCATGTTACCTCCATTGCAGCGGTGGGTGATACTGAACATGTCTGAACTTGCCTGGCTCTCACAGGCGGGAACCAGGAGTACCAACAATGAAACTACTATGGCGTGTTTGTTTCACATTAAGCTAACAGAATATATTAAGATTGAATTTTGTGCTAAAAGTTATGACGGTAAAAAATTATGATCATTCTTTATTGAACAGCCCTTGTAGTGATAACCAGGTCTAGGAATTCGTAGGAATTTCTAGGAATTTCGTGATTTCCTTGAGCAGTGTAAGGGCGGCCAGGAAAGGCTATACCACGCAACGCTACTAGCAAGGGCAAGGTTCGTCGTAGAATGCAAGTCATTACTGTAACTTCTATCCTAAATTAATATATACTGTATGTTTAGCATATGCTTCACACCGAGTGGCCGAAACAATCAAATGTAGTTATGCAGGGTGAGTGTGTGAGTGTGTAGTGTTTTAGGGCCCGTCGACAACAAGGTCATTTGGGCCCGAAGTCAACTCTAAAAACTAAAAGCTACACAAAGTTAAAAAGTAAGATAAAATAAAAACACTCAACTATTAAAAGCACATAAAAAACTCATCCCAGTACTAAAAATTTAAAATCTCTAAAACTAATGCAGGTGTAGACAGCTTTGTAGCTCACATGAAACAGGTACTTTGAAGGCATCTTACAGGATTGCAAAGTTCAGAGAGTTAGCACCAGACATATCGCTACCACCACGGCCAGTTGTCACCAGATGGGAAATGTGTAGTGTTTAGCGCCCGCTTTTACTACATACGGCACCGCAGGCGATGATACTGATGATACATGAGATGAAGATGGAGCACCGGTGGAATGAGATGGCGGGGGAAACCGGAAATCCCGGAGAAAACCCACCCCAGAGCCGTGTTGTCCATCACAAATCTCACTTTGCGGTCACCTGGGATCGAACCCGGGCCGCTTTGGTGAGTGCCAAGCGGTCTAACCACTGAGCCACGGCGCGGCTCCCACCAGATTGGGAACTTGGCTAGAGGCTGTAATCTATTATGCCGAACATTATGACAAAATTGTCTGGTGGTTCTAGCATACAAATTGCCAAACGTCTAGTAACGAACAGTTTCGTAGAGATATATTATTGATTGCACATTTGTTCAAAGAGTTACACACAACTATCACACTGTTACAGCCCAGGGGCATGGAGCGACTGAATCTGTGCGGCATGTAGAAGAGCTGTCAAAACAGATATACCAAACTTCGAGCATTCTATCTGAAATAAAGATGAAAATGAAAAGAGTAATTGAAAAGAATGCAGGGTTCGGTGCGGTTTACCGCATACGAGATGCACTTTTATATCCCAGTGAAATCTATGATACTGATACGGAACTGATAAAATATTTCAAATATGCCCCAATCAGATCATGTGAGGTCGAAGGAACATTTTGGCAGTATAAATATTGCTTGAAGGGACGTAGAATGAGTTTTTCATTTGAAAGGCTTCAGAGGTAGATGATTGTTTTTAATAACACGGCTGCAGATGAAATTCCTGCTTTGGTATTTTGTCTAGTAAGAGTCTTCAGATATTTAAGAAACTGGTTTTATTATTTGGATATTATTTTACATTCGATCAGGAAATATTACAACCCACGTTATAATTGCTTGGGTGTTGCCACAATGTGCCTATTTAAATAATGAAATCAGCCTAAGACAAGCCCTATGTACTATATAAGAATTTGTATCTTGTACATAATGATCTAAATAGGCGTGCATTTACGAGTGTCTCATAGGATATTTTTGTTCTCTGGGCGAACGGTTTCAATGCCCCTTGCCGTGCGCTCTTATCTATGACTTGTTTGGATGCCGGGAGAAGGTCGGCCGCAACCTGTATAGGGAATGGCAAGCGGTACGAACTTCCTAGCTCTGGTGATAACACACTTTATTTCACGTTTATAAACTTCACGTGTTCTGAAATATGCATGATTTGTGCAACACACTCTTGGAGGATGTGGGATTGGAAACGCGTCTATCAATGTGATTCCAGTATGATGGATGTTCCATAAGCACAGGTTTCCAGAGATGTTGTGGATGCGAAGTTTTCAAATAGGTGGATAGGACGGGGAGGCCCTGTTCGATGGCCAGCTCGGTCTCCAGACTTGACGCCATTAGATTTCTTTCTCTGATGCACAGTAAAAGATAGAGTATCAAGAAGCGCCAACGACAGTACAGGATATGCAACATTGTATTGTATGCGGCAGTAGCTGTAGAAAGACTGCAATCCGTGCAACACCCTCATGTTGCCAGATTCTTAAAGTGTATTGATGCAAACGGAGGGCACTTCGAACATCTGTTGAAGTGACACGGTTTCATCGGACAAGATGCTACTGGTGATTGGTGGGCGCATTTTCCATGCCGAATGTAATGCTCAACAATGAAGCTTCTGAGGACTATAGGCCACTAGTAAACATGTTTAGAAAAGGGGAACCAGTAATTGTAGCTCTAGTTGTCATTTTGCTGGAATAAGCATACATGTTCCATTTAAGTATTGCAACTTGGTGTTGCAAGTGCTATTTGTTTACTTTTATGGACTGTGCATACCTCCTCATTGTGTGAGCCCCTCACATGTGTACCTTCTTGGACAATTGGAATTTCTATATTGTGTTTTATTTGGGAGATATTTGAGTTCGCAGAGTTAGGTGGGACACCCTGTATACATTTTCTGACTTTATACTGTAAATATACTCAAGTGCAAAGCTATACGAGAGAAATCCTTAAGTTATGTAGATCTCTATTGCTATTATGTAGTTTCAAGGCAATTGGATAAGCAGAAGTTCCCCTAAGATGTGACTTTTTCATTTCAGTCTACTGCAATTGTTATTGAGTTGACTTGAATAATCTTCGCATAATGCATGAACGTAATGTTAGTGTCATTAGTAGAGTTGCAGTTATTTGTGAAACAGATTTAGATAAATATATGAATGCGATAAACTCAATTAAGAACAAATTGTGTAATTTTCATTCTTTCTATGAATTTTCTGTCGCTTTTAAATTTTCTGCAGAATACTTTAGAATGCAAAGAAACAAACATGCTGGCGTTGGCCCCCGTAACTCAGTCGGTAGAGCACTTGCCTCCATGCGAGAAGTCCCGGGTTCGATTCCCAGCTGGGGGTGGAGATTTTTCTCAAGCGAGATGATTCCTCATCTTCCTCAGAGTCCTAAACAGAGGAAAACATCTTCGAGTTGTGACGTATTTCAGCCGGGAGAGAGGCCGAAGTGCGTGTGACGTCAGGCAAGAGCCCTGTAGTACCAAGTTACCTATAAAAATGGCGCCGTGATGCAGAATCTGAGAATTTAGATGACCACAATGTACCTGCCACGTACCTAATGGAACTGTTAAATTTATTGGAGGACACAAGAAAGACTTGTCTGATTTTTACAATAATGTTCCCCAAACCAGATTTCCGAGGTTGTATTCACTTGCCGCATGGACATTGTGCATGTTTAGCTTGACATGTGTTTACGGACAATTTTTTTTAAGTTACGAAATTAGCTAAGTCCAAACCCCGAAGTACCTTGTCGTATCACAATCTAACGTGCAGCCTTCGATTACAAATTTCCAAAATATTACGTCCTGACATTGATAAACTAATTAAAGGAAAACGAAACAGAATATGTCGGAAAATGTCCACGTAATTTTGTTCTGAATGGGTCTCCTCTAATTTGCAGAGAAAATTACTTAATGTTTTATCTTATTTACTTTATAACATACCTGATCTTCAGATAAACTACAAGTTGAAGTTTTATATATTTTCTCATAGCACAGAGCCAAAATGCAATTGTTTATAAACCGTGACCAATTCTCAATTACAGCAGTCAGGATTAATATTATAACATCCAAGTTGTAGGTTGTACATATTATTAACACCCGGTACGTTTCCTGTCTTTCCTACGCTGTCGGAACCCCAACAAATCAAACTGTTTTCCTTCCTCTTGGGCAGCAGAAATCAGCGCGGTGACGTCACACGCTAACCTGCCTTTCGTTCGGGGACATATTTGGTGGTTAGAGCTGATGGAGCTGACGTCGCAACGCCACTACCTGTCTTCCCCTGGTGTGGAAGAATGAATGAGAGTGCGAACGTGTGCGTGATCTAATGATTAAAACCCAACGAATATGTGTTAACATCTTCGATAAGTTCCAAAGAAGAACGGCCGGCGATATGACCACTGGAGTGAAAGGCGGGATATAAATGGGGGGGGGGATATGCTCGCAATGATGCAGGGGTTACTGAGCTATTCTAGCGGGGATATCACAGTTTTAAAGCCATTTGGAGTATACCAACATTTTAGTAGTCGACGATTTGTGTGCCTTCGGCGAAAAGAGGAATAGTTACGGATCAAGCGGACGAGGTAACGAAAGTGCAGTCAGGTAAAGAAATCCACAGTTCTGAGTTGCATTTACTACGTAATTCGGATGAAGCCTGCTAATTTTGTGACGCTTTCATTGCGCAAGTGTGCTTTCCCTGTTTGCCACTCACGCCCCTTTTGATCGCTAGCGTTGATGACGTTATGCATTGTGCCCTCCTCCAACCGCACTCATTTAACAGACTATAGTGCTTTCACTTCCACCTGCCGCGTCAAGGTCACGCTGCTTTATTCCCACTCTACCTACTCTCACTCCTATTAGGCATTGTCAACTGCTTAGAGCTGACATATATATTGACGCACTAACAAGGTATTACTAAAGTAATGAACTTAGTTTATTATTGGGATATTGTGTATAAGTGTAGCATTATAAGGCAACAATAACTTGTTGTTTGATTACTAAGATCACGTTAGCGCCACGGTGTGTTGGAGTTTTGTCCAACAGGAGTTCTTTTATAAGAAAATGCACTGATATATGGTTCACTTCAAAATCATCCGTCTGGGCCAGGTTTGAACCCACGATCTTGTGATTAGTAGACCAGGGCCTAACCAAGCCAGCGAGACCGACCGAAGTAAGTATATTATTGCATTGAAACCATGACTACATGAAATGTTTGTGATAATTCTTTTCTAAAACCTGAAATTGAAATATTGATGAAACTATATCGTCATTATTATTATTATTATTATTATTATTATTATTATTATTATTATTATTATTATTATTATTATTATTATTATTATTATTATTATTATTATTATTATTATTATTATTATTATTATTATTATTATTATTATTATTATTATTATTATTATTATTATTATTATTATTATTATTATTATTATTATTATTATTATTATTATTATTATTATTATTATTATTATTATTATTATTATTATTATTATTATTATTATTATTATTATTATTATTATTATTATTATTATTATTATTATTATTATTATTATTATTATTATTATTATTATTATTATTATTATTATTATTATTATTATTATTATTATTATTATTATTATTATTATTATTATTATTATTATTATTATTATTATTATTATTATTATTAATAGAAAAATGAAAAATGAAAAATGTTACATAAGCCAAAAATTTAAAGGAAAATTTCTCTGATGTAGTTGAGAGAATGTTACAACAAACTGGGATACAGAAGCACCGCATTTGTCTTGCAACTTACCGGCTACAAATCTGTTTAAGTGTCTGATTCAGAAGGAATTACATTTTTATGAGTATTGCTATTAAAATTGTACACCCGAAATACAGGCCATTACTGTTTACAAATTATAAATGGTGTCGAAATGGGTTACTTGGGGTAATGGGGCAACAAGACAGAATTAGCATTTTTCGTTATAACAGGCTGTCTTGCGAGGTTATTGGTTATTTGAATCAGTGTATGGACTCCAGGGAAACATCAGCATACCCGGGATTGTGATAAAGATGGATGGACGAATCTATGTTGACAAGGACATTTGTTTTTATTTTGTAATGAACTGCACCATACAGTATAAGTAGAGATTAATATTATAGGAAATAGGATAACGTAAGAAAGGTGCTGGATCCATATCCCTTGTACCAGACCATCTGACAGAGTTCTGGGGCGTTCCTTAAGTCATGTTTAACCCTGCAACAAAACCCCCGATAAAGGTTAAAGTAAAGATAAATAATACAGATGGTACAAAACACCACATATGCTTATAACAAATGTGCTATCCTTATTATACAGAAAGGAATGTAGTCGGGGTAAGATACTATTTGTTTTCTTCCTCACAATCAACAACAAAGGCGTCTAACTCTTACGTCTTGTAATTATACGTAGTTAGTTTAAAATGAAGAGGAGATCACTCACTATTCCCTGGGAAGATTTAACTGAAACCGTCCTGTCGAAGGCCGCGCCGTAGCCGAGTGGATAGACCGCTTGGCTCTCACCAAGGATTCAATCCCAGACGACCGGGACAACACGGCGCTGGGTTGGATTTTCTCCGGGAACTCCGGCTTACTCCGCCATCTCATTCCGCTGGGGTTCCAGCTTCGTTTCATGTATCATCAGTGTCACCGCCTGCGGTGCCGCATGTACTAAAAGCGGACGTTAAACATTACACGTTCATGACACTTCCAGTCGCATTGTTGGAAGATGCTAAACTTCCTTCTCTCAATACATGAAACACAATATTCTAAAGATTAATTTTGTCGTGTTCAAGAGACTTCAAAACGGATATTCAGTGAAATGGCGATGTGTTTTTAGGGGAAATACAGTATTTCCTCTAGGTACCCATTAAGAGCGTTAAGGGATAACACAATACAAATAACTGTTTCGTTTGAGAGGAAAGTAGTTCAGAAGTTGTAGACACGCTAAGGAAGATAATGGAGTAAGGCAACTTTACCTCACACCTTTCTTAAACGTGACGTTATAAACAAGGAAGGTAATGTTTACCCCGACTGTAAGTACAGTCTCATAATATATAACGAACGGCTTGTTTCTGTTGCATAGTGACTGCAAGTTTAAACTTTGTATGCAGCAGGCTTTCGCCTGTGGGTGGATGGCAGGGTGGAGTTATTATACGGTTAAAAACAGTTGGAGAGATCGACCAATTGCGAGTAATCGATCCCGTTCGAGCGCTATGAGAGAGCGTAACCACGCTCCATCTGAAATCAATTCCACTTCACTCTCACGTTCGGTGCAGGCCGCCCATCCCATCCCTACCCCAACTGTCGTCGCGCCTTTATAGCGGTGGCAATAAGCACTGGCATGCTCGGGTCACGCATCATCAGCAGCGGCTCTGCATTTGCTTACCGAAACAGTGGCGGTTTGTTCATTTTCAGTTCAAGTCGCCCATCCCTATTCCAGCTGTTGTCGCACCATAATGGGGTAGCAATGGGAACTGACATGTTTGGGCCACGCATCATTAGTGGCGACTCTACATTTACCTACAGGAACAGTGGCGGCTTGTTCACTATCCATTCCTAATCCTGCTTACGTCGCGCCGAAATGCAGTGGCACTAAGTACTTATCATATCCTCGGGTCACGTATCAAGCCTTTACTGTCTACCCACCACAAAAAGGCAAGAAGGCAAGAGACGAATAAAGGGGAGAGGGGTTTGAAATGTTTATATGTTCTGTTAGTGGATCTGTTTACTAGGAAATGAGTGTATGAGAGTGCATAGGAGTCACCCATGCTCTCAGATCTAATGTTTGTTGCAGTAACTGTACGTGAGTTATGTGACAACACTTGCGTATTTTAAACGAGTCTAGCAGCTTTGTCATACTGGGAAGGCGAGCTACCGTGGGGACAGCAAAATTGATTACTAGACATCGGATCCCGGACACCTTAGCAATCAATGTACGCGCAGAGGTATATACAAGGTCAGACGTGACATCAACAAACGTCTGTGGCAACAAGTATACCGAAGCGCTGTGTGTGTACGGTCCGGTACGGAATCAAAGTATAACGTACGTTACAATAATACGTCATCCTTCTCATTGCTTTCGATGCGGGAATTATAGTGAACAACCATGTTCATTCGTAAATTGTCAAAAGTGAATGTTCTGCGCCTCTCACTGAAACAATATAAATATATTGGCAGGAAGTTCGTTCAATGTCACATGACGTTAATGGTGCATATGAGTAGTACAAATCACTTTCATATGTTTGTGCGAGATTTAGTTTGTTTCTTATATTACGCAGCACTGAAAATCCAGTATTTTTGTGTTGAATGCTGGACAATTCATTTTTTGTTCGTTTGGTAGGTGATGCGTTCTCTATATTGATAATTTTTGCAGACACCTCCTCGACTGCTTTTAGACAGCTCGAAAGTACATTCTTCAAGCTGTTTAATGGCTGTTGATAGTACCCAAAACTTTTGATTTATAAAATGGAGATCAAAAAATTGTTGTAAAAGTAATGTTATTAACACAATATGTCCAACAAGTTGTATTCGCTGAAAGGCAGAACTACCTGCTTGAGGAACAGTATAATGAAACTAAAGCTAAGCGTTGCGAACCGGACTATCTCTGCGTGTTGTCCTCGGGACTGACGTCAACAGTTATATAGTGCGAGACAGGTAAACTTCATATTCCTTTAAAGGTGTACGGGCTCCGATGTCTGGTGATTACATTACACATTCCTTTAGCTTGCCTTCTTGTGCTGGGCGGACAGTACTTAATCAAGCAGTGGCGGCTTGTTCATTTTCAGGTTCAGTACAGTAGCGAATTTTAAATTTACACACCATGACAGTGGTAGCTTGTTTATTTCCAGGCTCGATATGGATACTCATCTCTCACATTTTTGTGGTGGTGGATGTTAACGTCCCCTAACTTAGTTTTTTCTTTCTTTCTTTTTGTTTGTTTGTTTGTTTGTAATTTACATCCTCCAACGTTGTCATATCGGACGATGAATGGAATGGATGAAATGATGCTCAAATGAGTCCGGGGTCCATGGCGCTTAGAGTTACCCGACATTCGTCTTACAGGATAAGGGAAAACCCCGGAAAAACCTTATCCGGGAAACTCACCCTGACCGAGATTCAAACTTGGGACCTCCTGAACGTGAGGCAGACATGCTACCACCATACTACCAAGGCGGGCCCCTAACTTAGTCATTTTGTATGATAAAAGAAATATATGACATGATGCTCAAATAAGCTCAGGGTCCAAATAGCTTAGAGTTACACGGCATTCATCTTTCAGCACCCTTATCTACAAGGGTCGGCGGATAAGTTCCGGGCACCACATGGAGTTGAAAATTAATTGTTCTTTCACACTGGCCGTGTGTAGGCTAAAGTATGGAAAGATAGATTCAGACTGAAAACTTCAAAGCCATAGCCAGGATTTGAACCACGGATCTTCTGGTTGCCATCCAGCCGCTCTAACCCTTGAGTTACCATGACTAACGTGCCCATATAACATTAAATTCTCCAACTGACTCGTATTTTCCCGATAAACCACTTAGGAATTCTCATAAATACATGAGACAACTACCTTAATAACGACTTGCTATATTGTAAGTACTTTAAGGCCCGGGCTTTATAGTTAACCACTATTAGGTCAATTAATGGAAATTAATTGTTCTTTCACACTGGCCGCGTGTAGGCTAAAGTATGGAAAGATAGAGCCAGACTGAAAATTTCAATGCCATAGCCGGGATTTTTTAGTCTGACTCTATCTTTCCACCATATAGAGTTGGCGACTTTGGACCAGTTTGACGGACGGCATCATATAGTCTAACTCAAGACTAGTTCTTATCCATAGTTACAGGTCAATGGTTTGTTTAGTTTTTGAATGACAGCATTTTAAAAAGACAACTGTAGAGGTTTTACGAAAATAAAGGATTTGAAAAAAACGAGCAGTGATTTAATACTTCCTTTGGAAAGTCTTAACGCCTAAATAAATCATGGAGGAAACAGACAGTGCATTGAAAGACTCTGCCCGTTCATATACAATGATTAGAAGGTGGGTACAGAGTTTAAAATGTGACGTAGGAGCACTAGTGCTTAGCCTCGCTCTGGAGTGAGTGAGTGAGTGTGGTGTTTAAGGGCCCGTCGACAACAAGGTCATTTGGGCCCCACCTCGCTCTGGATGTCCTGTGGAAGTCACAACTCCAGAGATTATTGAACAAATTCATCGTTTAGTACTGGAAGACCGCAAATTAAAGTTGTTTGAGATAGTACAGGCTGTAAACTATAGAAAGGGACGTGAAAGTAATATTTTAAGTAATGTTTTGGGCTTTCACAAGGTCTGTGCAAGATGTGTGGCGCGTTTTTTGACATCGGATCAAAAGTAACAAAGAAAAATTGTTTCTGTCAAGAATTTGGAGCTCTACTGTAAAAGTCCCAGAGAATTTTTGAGACGGTTTATTACCTCGGATGAAACTTGGGTGCATTACTGCACTCCAGAGAGTAAATCACAGTCAAAGTAGTGGATTGCGCCAGGTGAACATAGTCCAAAAAAGTCAATTTTGTCAGCTAACAAGGTTATGGCGAGTGTTTACTGGTATGCACATGGAATTGTTTTATATGATTACTGGAAAAGGGGTAGAAGTATCACTGGTGACTACTACGTAAGCTTACTGCGACGTTTGAGTGATGAGGGGTAAATAAAAAGACCTCATTTGGTACAGGAAAGGTCTTGTTCCTTTAAGACAATGCTCCGACCCAACGTTTAGTCACTGCAATGGGAAAAACATGCGGACTAAAGTTCGAATTGCTTGAACATTCAGCCTATTCGCCAGATCTTGCACCCAGTGACTACTATCTGTTTTCGAACCTCAAAAAGTTTCTTGGAGGACGAAGATTTCACAGCAACGAGGTCATTGATGCGTTAAGCAGCTAATTTGAGGACTATGATACACCGCACTACAATTAGAACACCAATATGAAAAATGTATTAGCCTTTCTGTAGATTATGTTGAGAAATAAAGAAAAAATAATTTTGAAATGTTTTTTTTAATATGAGGTCCGGGACTTATCAGCTGACCCTTGTAGGTAACTCACCCTGAGCGAGATTCGAACTCGGGACCTTTTGAACGTGAGGCAGGCTAGCACGGAGGCGGGTTTGCTGAGCTTTTATCACAATTTTATAGAGGCTGCAATAACCACAGATAAATTTGGGTCCTATCAGCATCGGTTCTTCTATTTAATTGTAACTGTGGCTGTTTTTGCACTCTCAGTGCGTTTCGTCTCAGCTACGTTACACCTTTTGAACGGTTGTAATTGGTACTATTTGCTACAATAGAATATAATTTGAAATGTTTCATACGTTAATAGCAGTGACTTTATTTCCACGCTCGGTTGCCTCCCAGCTCTACATGTAGTCATTGAGCGTGTAAAGTGTTTACAATAAACACTCACACGCTGGGATTATGTATCTTTAGCAACTTACATTTAGCACCACCCAAAATCAATTTAAAAGTAAGACCTGAAGCTTTCCTAGCGTCGAATACGCTCACTTTCTTCTCGGGCAGCCAGCCAGGTGAAAAGATGATTAGATATCAACGTTTCGGGAGTGTGCATCTCTCCCATCATCAGGGTATTTATAAAATGTTATAACCACAAAGGAAATACTGGATATAACGCAAATATAAACAAAGACAATACACTATCAAAATTCGCATTACTGAACAAAAGACTGCTTTCAGTAAATTAAATGCCAGGTCAGGAGATGGCGTGATTATAAAAAATTGTGTCAAAGAAACATAACTACCTAACTTGATTATCAAGATGTACTGATATTTGTTTCTTAATTCAATGGATTCTCATTTATAAGGCCGGTTTCCAAGAGGAACTGAACTGAAATCCAGCATCACGATTAAGCGTGCTCCTTTCAGAGGAAATCGCCAAAGCCTCCTTAATTCTCCGCTCCCAGTAATTGTTGCATTTTGCCAAGATGGTCATCTCCCGAAAATTGGCTCTATGGTCGATATCAAAACAATGCTCTGCCAGCCCAGACTTCTCAGGTTGCATTAAACGAATGCTCCGTTCATGTTTGATTATTCTAGTAGCGATGGTCCTTCCGGTTTGTCCTATATACGGTGTCCCACATTCACTTGGAAGTCCAGTTTGTCTTTCACTGTTCTCAAAAGCTGTTTAATCTTCGGAGGTGGCTTGTGGATGGTCCTGGTGTATTTGGCGTGAATTCTACTGATTCTGCCGGATAGATTGCCGGTAAATGGGATACCGGCTGTAGCGGTAAGCTTATCTGACGCTTGCTGTATTACACGTTTCCCTTTCCTAGCTTTGGTGATCGAGGCTTCAACGTCATATTTGGAGTAGCCGTTTTGACGGAAAGTAAGTCTCAGGTGCTGTAATTCTTGTTTTAATTGGCTGGGATCAGAGATAGACAAAGCTCTGTGGGCCAGTGTATTGAGAACTCCTTGTCGTTGAGATTTATGATGGAAACTATGAGCGTTCAGATAGAGATCGGTGTGTGCAGATTTGCGGTATACAGCATGCCCCAGTGTACCATTGCTGTTTTTTGAAACAAGAATGTCCAGGAGTGGAAGAGTTCCATACTTCTCCACTTCCATGGTAAACTATATTTGAGGTCGAAGGCTCAATTTGACGTCGTAATTCAATTTAAAAGGTTCACGTTGAACAAAAGAATCAGAATACACACTATAAACAGGATGTACTCCAATCGCCGTCCACTTTGTTCATAAGTGGACAGTGTGTTACATCTCCACTGTAACACCATTAAGACATCAAGAGCAGCATTTGTTTCCGTTTTCTTATTTATGTGAAAGCTTCCCCGTATTACCAATACCGTCACCGCATACCACACAAGTGTATTTTTCAGTCCATCATAGTGCGTCCTACACACGGCTAGTGTGAAAGAACAATTAATTTCCACAAGTGTATTTATTGTATTAACATTTAGCTTTAATTGTTATTCGATTATCCGACATACTGTAGTTATTGTTTCAGTATTAGGGTATAATGTTTATAATCCTGAATATTAATAATATTCCTCAATATCGAAAATGTAATAATAATAATAATAATAATAATAATAATAATAATAATAATAATAATAATAATAATAATAATAATAATAATAATAATAATAATAATAATAATAATAATAATGATGATGATGATGATGATGATGATGATGATGATGATGATGATGATGATTATGATAGTAATAAATCTCGTCCGTTATGGATTAGAAATTTGAGAACTTCTGTTAAGTTGCTTAGCTTTGCGTACAGGTATTTAGGGTGAAGATTTTCTAAGAGTTTCCGAGTTCAAATTTCGTTCAAGTGTACAGGTTTTTGTGTGTAATACATACTACTGTCTGAATTATGTAACTATTTGTAGATGTTTCGAGAAAGGTTGTTATCAGTTTACATGTATACTCTCCAGAATATTTCTCTCGGATATAAAAACGCTCTCGTATCAGGGCGTAATTCAACAGCAAGGTATCGTTATTTTCAAATACTAAAGAATACTAGAGATGGTACAAATGGTGAGCCTGGAGGAAATCATTTTGGTACACGAAAAAGGTATCAAACAGTTTTTCCCGACCTTGTTTACCTTCAGGTGCACTATTTTGAGATTACAGACGTGCGGAACTCTACGAGACCGTGAATGAAGGGTCATTCTGGTTGTTGATAGGCATCAGGAAGATGCCCTAGCTCTATTTTGCAAGCAACTGTACATTAGCAACAAACTACAGTCAAGTTAGTATTCGCAGCATTTCCATTTATTAAATATTCCGAGGATGGAAGCAGTAGTCGTTCAAACTTCGGTTAGTGCAAGAGCTAATAGACAATTATTTTACTACCAGAGCTACCTATTGCTATACAATAATACGTGTTTCCAACGTACGACTTCGTAGCCTCGAAGGCTCCAACGGATCATTCCCAGAATTGATGGAAACTCAAGGTACGGTGTGGTATTTTAATGTATGATTTTAGTGTCTCAGTTTTTTAAGCTGGCGATTTCAGCAGAGAAGTTTGTTGAAACTCTAGTATGTTGTACCAGCAAAATATGACTTACAGTTCGTCTGGTTTATCGTTAAACACGGGAGTTAGAGAGAGAGAGAGAGAGAGAGAGAGAGAGAGAGAGAGAGAGAGAGAGAGAGAGAGAGAGAGAGAGAGAGAGAGAGAGCACTATTGCCCACGCTGTTGTAGGTAACCCATAACTGCCTAATCCCAAATAGCATCACTTCTATGTACAGTTTGTCTGGTTTACCTTGAAACATGGGCATTAGAGAGATTGCCCGCGCTGTTGTAGGTAACCCAATGACTGCTTAATCTCACATCGCATTACTTCTATATTCAGTTTATCTTGAAACATGGGAATTAGAAAGAGGGGGGGGGGTGCTGGGGAGAACGCATTATTGCCCGTGTAGGTAACCATAACTGCCTAATCCCACATCGCATCACTTCTATGTACAGTTTGTCTGGTTTATCTGGAACATGGGAATTAGAGAGAAAGGGGCGTGGGGAGAATGCATTATCGCCCGTGTAGGTAACCCATAACTGCCTAATCCCACATCGCATCACTTCTATGTACAGTTTGTCTGATTTATCTTGGAACATGGGAATTAGAGAGAAAGGGGTGGGGTGGGAAGAACGCATTATTGCCCGTGTAGGTAACCCAATAACTGCCTAATCCCACATCGCATCACTTCTATGTACAGTTTGTCTGGTTTATCTTGAAACATGGGAATTAGAGAGAAAGGGGTGGGGTGGGAAGAACGCATTATTGCCCGTGTAGGTAACCCATAACTGCCTAATCCCACATCGCATTACTTCTATGTACAGTTTGTCTGGTTTATCTTGGAACATGGGAATTAGAGAGAAAGGGGTGGGGAGGGAAGAACGCATTATTGCCCGTGTAGGTAACCCAATAACTGCCTAATCCCACATCGCATCACTTCTATGTACAGTTTGTATGGTTTATCTTGAAACATGGGAATTAGAGAGAAAGGGGCGTGGGGAGAACGCATTATTGCCCGCGTAGGTAACCCATGACTGCCTAATCCAACATCGCATCACTTCTATGTACAGTTTGGTTTATCTCGAAACATGGGAATTAGAAAGAGAGAGGGGGGAGAACGCATTATTGCCCACGTAGGTAACCCATAACTGCCTGATCCCACATCGCATCGTTTCTATGCACTTTGGTTTATCTTGAAACATGGGAATTAGAGAGAGAGAGCGAGAGAGAGAGAGAGAGAGAGAGAGAGAGAGATGAGAGAGAGAGAGAGAGAGAGAGAGAGAGAGAGAGAGGAGAGAGAGAGAGAGAGAGAGAGAGAGAGAGAGAGAGAGGGAGAGAGAGAAGAGAGAGAGGCGGTGGGGAGAACGCATTATTGCCCGCGTAGGTAACCTAATGACTGCCTAATCCCACATCGCATCACTTCTATGTACAGTTTGTCTGGCTTATCTTGAAACATGGGAATTAGAGTGAGGGGGGTCGGGAGAACGCATTA